>OZ005654.1:25086662-25686662 GCA_963930645.1 Salticus scenicus
TTTTTCTGTCACAATGATAGCAAAAGCTAAGTATTTCTTTGTGCACAGACCCGAAACATGCATTGGGAATAAAATAAGAAAAAACTTATAACAAAATAAACTCACCACAACATATGAAAAAACAATAAATTAGTTAAAAAAATATGAGTGATAAAACACCAATAAAATTTGTAATTATGCATCAATAATCACAAATAAAATAATCAAGAAATAGGCAACATACAAATGTCTGAAATTTGCGTCACATGCAAAATTTAATAACCAGATAGCCATTAAAAGTACGGTTAATGTCAGTACAATAATGTCAAAGAATCATGGAGTAAAAATAGAGATATCACAAACAGATTCAAGTTATATCCTCAATTTAGGTTTGAGATTTACAGTATAGTAACTTGAATAGTACTGCCATCTGCAGTTGTAATATGAAAAGAATGTAAGGAAAAAGAACAGTTAATGTCAGTACATTAATGGCAAGGAATCATGGAGTAAATATAGAGATGTCACAAATATATATGTATGTATTTAATTATAACATTTAATTCAAGATTTTATACATCAGACAGAAATCTGTAAGACTCTTAAATTATAATATACACACATATATTAATTAAATTGGCTGCCATAAGACTCTGATTCTAAAAGTGCGCAAGCGTTAAACAATGGCTATATTTGGCTATCGTTTGCAATTATTATAAAAAAGCGCCACAGAATTGGCGTTTAAAAATAATTTTTTCCTCTTCATTACGATCGTAATGAAGATATTTCCAAATCTTCTCTTGCTTACCACTGCTTGGGTCATGGCCATTGTTTGGATTTTTCTAAAACTAAAATCATTTCTTCTCCTATCTCCTTTTCCCATTTGGATATTCATTAATCTTTTTACATATTTAAAAATTCGAAAATCTTGTTAATGATATTTCTTCAACTCCGGTCTTGTCTAATACTTGGAAATTACTTACGTAACTTAATTTTTCGTTTGATTTTTAATTTTTTAGATTTTTAGATTTTTTTTTTATTTTAATTTTATTTTCCTGATGCTTGGAAATTACTAACTTAATTTTTCATTTGGTTTTGAATTTTTTAGATTTTTAGATTATATTTAAATTTTTATTTTTATTTTTATTTTATTTTATTTTTTTTTTTATTTATTTATTTACTTTTTTTTGCACTTTTATAATTCTGGTCACAACAGTATTTGTACTTACGTTTGACTTTATTTGTTTTTGCTTTTCATTTTAATCGGTATTGTGTGTTGCCGCTTTGTTTGCATTTCTAGAGCTTACTTTATTCGCCTGATGAAAGGTCGTGTATTCTTTCGACCCGAAACAATTGTTACGAGTTCTTTCATTTTAGGGTGTTTATTCAAAGTTTTGTACTTATTATCGTTTAAAAGGTTATTTGCTTTAAATATCAAATTTCTTACCAAAAAAAAAAATAAATAAATAAATAAATAAATAAAATAATGTTTTCTTCTAGTAACCACTGAAAATAAAGAACATATTTTTATAGTATTACTAAATTTCGTATCTGACCACAATAAATACAAAATTTTAAGCATTAATTTAAAAGGGGAAATTTTAAAATGCATGAATATATGTATCTAATGCTATAAAAAAAGAAATGAAAATAAACTTAAGAATATCAATTAAATATAAAATAAATATAAAATCCTAAAAGTAAGTTAAAATTTGAATTCAATTTTAAAATGTTTACTAGAAATTACAACCTCTTTCTATTACCTTAATTCTTCTTACCTCTAAGTAAACCTCCTGAAATATTTCGACGTCAGGAGCGTTAACTGACAGTTTAATGTAAACAGATACTTAAAAATTAATTATTTTGAAGGAGAAGTACGTACTGGTATCTGCTGCATTTTCCAAAACACCTATTAAGTTTAAAACTTTACTTGTTAATCGAACTTCTTATTTTAATCGAAGTTTAATCGAATTGTTATTATTTTAGAACTAGTATTTTGGAGTAATAGTATGAAAAGTATGAATAACTAAAAAAACTGATATGTTAGGATTTCGTCAAGAACGGAAGTGTTAAAAATTAAATAATATCATTTTTACATTAGAGATATCAAGAATATTTCCAAATCGGTTATCAATTATTTTTGCAATAGTTATTATCTATATACACTATTAGCCATTTTTTAATACTATTACTATTAATACGAATTCGAAAAATCGATCCAGAGCATGATTATTATTATTATTATTACGAATAAAATTATTGTTGTTGATATTATAAAAGTTTAAACTTGAATAATTGAAGAAGAAAACACCATTTATAACTTAGTAATCGTTAGTCACTTGTTAGAAAGAGAAATTTGATTCAGCGATACATTTTCGATAATGTAACAAAAATTAAATAAATTAAGAGAAAAAGTAATAAGATGCAACGAACGTTGATTTTAAGAATTATTCATTATTTTGATTACATGTTATAAAGTAATCCATAAAATTCTAATTTATAAAAATATTATTAAAAATTTAAGTTTATCATCTCAAATTACATTAAATTTTCAAAGTTAGAAAAAAAAAAAAAAAAAACATGCAAATTTCCCTAAGAAATAAAAAAAATATTATACGTATAGTTAAATTTAGTTAAAAGATATTCTGTCTGGGATTACAGACATCTATATTGTTTAAATTATAGTCTAAAAAATGCAACTACTAAACTCAACTCTATTACTTTCTATTGTATTATAAAAAGTTTCATAAAATTAGAATTATTTATTTTAGATAAAATTGGAGTGTAAGGTTGGATTTTTTATACGAACTAAGGAAAAGATAGCAGTGTTCGTCACTCCTAAAATTTGCGGCAGTGTTCGCCCGCCGCCCTCACAAAAGACATGTTAAATTAAGCGTTTAATAACATCTACACACAGAAAAATGAAAAATCGAAACTTGTCAAGAGACGTGCCATCTTTGTGACACTAAACGTTTGTCAAGTACATTGACAAATTTGCACAAAATTACGCAAAATTTTAAACATTCACAACACTACCTGACAATCCCATTTAGTCATGAGACACAAAAGTCGTTTTATTTTACCATGTATCTTTAATGTGCTTCGTCTGATGATTCGTTTTGGCTCTAAAACTTGTCAGATGACTAACTTCCCAGGTACAGTTTTCATTTTCCTCAAATTTGACCGGTTAGTCAGATGAGAGAATAAAAATAAATTATTTCTATTTTGTCAATTGACTAAGAAAAATTTGTTTGGCTAGTCCAAAAGCTGAGCATTATTTTTTTTTTTTCCTTTTTTCCTTTCTTTCTTTCTTTCTTTCTTTTTTTTTTTTTTTTTTGTTATTTGTTTATTTATTTTTTGTCTCCTTCTGACAACTTGAGTTAGTCAACCAAAATCGAAAAATAAACCCATCGAATTTCACGGGAAAGTGTCAGTTTCATTAATTCTGAAAAAGAAAATTTCGCTTAAAGTTATTTGCGAAACGCATATTTTTTATAAGAACTTTGCGTCATGCTAATCCCAGTTTTTGTATTTTTAAATCTAATAAACCATTTTCTAAGTATGATATGAAACTATAGCAAAGGAGCACGGCAATTTTTAATAACAGATAGAAAAAGAGTTTTTTTTTTTTTTATTAAAACAAACATTTAATTTTTTACCCCAACTAAAATTAAAAAGACTGAAATCTGTATTCCATGCACGAAAACTTAAATAGAAATATCTTTCCACTGAGAAATGACACTAAGCGGCAAAATTTGTTCCAATGTATTAAAAAAAAAAAAAAAAAACCTGTGTTACTTAGATAAGATATTTTTAACTATAAGTAAAATTTTGTGACCCCCCCCCCCCCATCTCCCAGAAATTGAGCCAGGCCCAGTCTAGTTCGAGTAATAAATTAAAATAAATATATAAAAAAAAAATTAAACCCAACAAAACTTATAAAGTTCATCTTAATGTTTATAAATACTGCGTTATACACGTGTAAGTATACGCTCTCTAGTACCCGTTGCTGTAGCCGAAAATATAGTTTTAAAAGTTAAAATACTCAACGATGTGTTTATGTAGCTTATAGTATGTGTTTCGTCTGCTTGTTTTAGGATTTTCTGATAAGGAAAAAAAAATCATTTTCAGATTTTTTCAACTTTTCCTCGCTTAATTATGCCCACCAGCGGCCGATCGGTTCTGCGCTGAAAGCCGGTAGATGGGAGGTGCCGGGTTCGATCCCAGTTCGAACTCATCGACCTAGCCGTTCGGAGTTTTCCATGGTTTCCCCCCGAAACTCGCGTAAATTTGAGCTAGGACCCCTTAGAAAGACCCCCCCCCATGGACGGCATTCCCCTTGTATGCCTAGGACACATACGGAGTCAATCGGCCTTAAATCCTACAGCCAACCAACCAACCAACCTTACTTAATAACTTTTCATTCATTTTAATTACATATTTTAAAAAGTGTGTTTCTGCTAAAAAAAAAAAAAAAAAAAAATCTGTAAAAAATATGATACAAATATTTAGAAGGATACATACGCTGTGGTAGTTAGACTTTAATGTTTTATAATTAGAAATTAAGCCTTGATGCTAGCAGTATTTGAAGAAGTATTGTTTCTACATATAATGATCAATAAATAGCGTCGTTTAACTGTGATTTTCTTTTTTAATTAGAGTTATATTTTGTTAAGATTCCTGTACATTTAATAATATTAACCCCGATCAGGTTATAGTGGGTCATTGGATACCCGAGCTATTTTTCTTATTTTTCATCCGTCAGAATCCACGTATAATAGAAATACCTATCTACCGTGTCCATGACTTTTTTCGTAAAAATACCATTCTTAAACTTTATTATGCAATTTGAATTTTTCAAATATCTCAATTTGTTCAAAAGTTATAAATTTTTAGTAGATGCCTGAATTTTATAGAAACGAGTGTATTTCTGATAAAATATGAAATATTTGTTAAAATTTATTTTGCAATATTCATTGTCTGCCCTTAAATTAGAAGTATTCAAGAATTTTATCACATTTTCTTTCATTACAATTTACGTGTTCTAACATTGCCCGGGTTCTTCAGCAACCTATGATAAACTGACAAGATGCCGAAACATACGATAACCTGATCGGGTTAATTTCTATTCTCAACTTGTTCTTCTGTAAATGCCTTAATTACAGTATCTCCTCCTCGTTTGAATTTTTCATAAGCTTTCTACTGAAAGAAACAAACTGAAGAGCAAAAAGTTCATATTAGTGGTTTAGGATTGTGCAAAATTTAATCTTATGAATTTTCAATAAATTTGTTTGAATCTAAATGAAGTTTCAAAGTGTGGTGTTTAATAAATTAATAGTTATGTTTTTTTTTTTTTTTTTTTTTTTTTTTTTAATGAGACACAACTGAAATTCTGTTTGTATTTTTATTTAGTATCTGCAATATTTATTAGAATGTAAGTAGTAGAGTAGCATCGTCTATTAATAAATAGTATGTATTATATAATGTTTATATATTTTTTAATAGGGCATGCTTGTGTATTAAACAAGAAAAAAGATCGAAATCACCCAAAAGAACCAGAAGATCGAATATAAATGCCAAGTGCAAAAACTTAATGTCAAATGAAGCTAATATAAATCAATGTGGAGTTTATAATTTAATCTCTAATTATGTATGCGTAGTAAATAATTGAAAATAGTATGCTTAATAAATAAATATGTTGTAAATATTTTCTTTTGTTATATTGGATGAGTTCTTGATAAAATATTCAAAAGTATTTTTTCTTCTTCTTAATGTATATATATATGTTGTTTAGAAACTTTTTTTATTTTAAGATTCTTTCCCTATGCTTTTGAATTCCCCTAAACAAAAGTTTTTCTAGGAATAAGTTCACTCACAAAAGTTTTAGGTGTGTAGAAAGAAAATTAAAAAAATTCATGTTGAATTAAAAATGGGGGAGGGGGAATCTTTTTGCAAAGAGTCTTATATCCCATTAGAAATATTAAAATTTTATTTTTTAAATATATTTTGTTCCTGTTTTATTCTGAATAATTTCATGTTCAGTTTTACAGTCTCATATTTTCTCATACTTAAATAATATAATGGCATTGATTTCATATCTGAATTTCCAGATTTCGCAAGCTTTTTTATAAATCCTAATTCAAGATTCAGTCAAACAAAATTTTGAAAGTAAAAATATTACATATTCTTTAACAAATAAAAATCTTCAAAACTCCATTTATGAATTTTCTGTATTATTTGATATAAATTCTCTCTGAAGTAAAAAAAGTTACACAAATAAAAGAATAACTTTATAAAGTACTATAGTAAAAGTTAGAAAAAAATATCTTGAATACAGTAGTATCTCATGTTAACTCTAGGAATTGGTAACTATCTTTGTAGACGACAAACTACTAAACAAATGTTTATGTATGTTTATGCATTTGAAATATGAAGATTTTTTTTTATCAATGCTATATTAAGCATAAATAAGTTTTATTTTCGTGATGAAAGCCTTAATTTGATGAAAAAATGTCGTACATCTAAACGTAACTCTAGGTTCTAAATACAAATGTTATGAACTATAGCTGCCACATAATTGCCACCTTTTATATAGTTATTTCTTGCCACTAAAGTTTTGACTTATTTAATAAATGAGAAATTTTTGTTAAATTTTAGTGGTAAATGAAAGTTTAAAAATGCTAGAAAAGAATATTTCTAAATATCAATTTTCTAAAAATTTGATTAGTAATCATATTATTGGTGATTACTCATATTGTTACATTTGAGAGGCTACGTTCATGAAGAGACAAGCTAATGTTAATCCATGGCAGCAGGTTCTTGGAACATTTTTTAATTGCATAATATTTTCAATTTCATGTGCAGTTTTTTTTTTTTTTTTTTTTTACCTCAGAACAGAAAAACTATAACCAAAATTGAAAAACAGTGCAATCAAATAATTTATCAAGCATACGAAGTCGTGGGATTAACAGCTTGTGAGTTTCTTTTATGATATGAGCATAGTCACTTAGCCCCCCCCCCTCATCAGTCAGCTCTATGATTTCTTTCATAAATTCTAATCCTATGGTTGTGGAATGCTATCGCAATCTCAAAAACTATCTCCTCAATGAATGCATATTGTTAACTATACTTTCTGTGACATCTTAAAGGGTGTTTTTTTTTTTTTTTTTTTTTTTTTTTTTTTTTTTTTTTAATATTTCTAAAACATACACTTAATTTTGTATTTGATGTATTAAAATTACCGAAGTTAACGATTTTAACAATTCAAATAAAAATGTACATTTTGGAAATATTTTGCAATGATGAGACTATAAGAGACATGGTTTAAGAAGAGTATGCAGATTAACAGTTAAAAATATTCATTTTTGAATATTATAGACATAGTTTGAAAATACAAAAGCATTTACGTTCAGGTTTACCATTATAGTAAACAAAATCGGAAAGCTGATAAAAGGCTTTAATAATATTGACCTCTATTGGAAATCTATCTGTAATATTCATACAAATTCTATTTTTTTTTTCAGGGGGGGGGGGGGGTAGAAAATTTTGCATATAATCATATACTTGTAAAACAGAGAATTGTATATTTTTTTATACGTAATCCTTTTTTTTTAAGGAGACGTGGTACTTTTTACAGCAGTACTGCTGTAGGTGTCAGATAAAATCTTATATTCCCACTTAATATTTATAAATGGAACTACATTAGGCTTGTTCAATGAAATATATATTCAGGCAAAAGTTCTTATTGTTTTTTATGCTTTTTTCCCCCCAAGATTCGAAATATTTAAATTGAGTTTTCTCAGTTTAAATTTTTTTTTTTCATGAATTCATGATCTTCAAATGCTAAAATTTCTATAGATATTAAAAAAAAAAAAAAAAAAAAAAAGATTTAATTTTTTAAAATATATATTTAATAGAACCTATTTAAAAGAATTAAGTATGAGTTTTGCAATATCTTTAAAATAAAAAATATTAAAAATAAAATATAACAAAAATCTGTTTTTTTTTTTTTTTTTTTTTTTTTTTTTCTTCTTTCCCTGAAATTTTTACATAGACATTCACTTTCTATTTTTTATCACGAAGACTAATCAATAAATTTCAAAATCATTCTTAACTCTTTTAAGTACGTTCTGTTAAACGTTAAAAGAATTAAGTCTCTTCTTAAATATGTGAAGCAGTTTTAGCATTTTGAAAATCATAAATTTGTCATAAAACGAAAACTGAGAAAACGCAATTTAAAAATTTCATAGCTGTAAAAAATATATCAAAAACCATAAGAATTGTTACCTATTTCATTGAATAAACAGACGTAATATAGTTCCCTTAATAAATAATAAACTTTTATATCAAACATAGTTTAGTGCTGCCGTAAAAGATACAAAACTCCCTTAATTTGACGAGCATTAGTACTTTTTTTTTTTTTTTTTTTTTTTTTTTTAACATACTGAACAGCCTTCTAATTTTACGGGCAATACTATTTTAACACACAAGGTTCTATTTTAATTTTACGGGCAACACTACTATTTTAACATACCAAGATGCCTTCTAATTTTACAGGCAGTGCTACTATTTTAATATACCGAGCTCTCTTTTAATTTTACGGGCAATACTACTTTTATTACAGGTTGGCTGTATGTTTCATCGCAACGTAAAATTACTGGCGATACGTCATTCATCCTCTAAATGTTTTTTTACGGGCTTTGTCTGGAATCTCTGCTGCCGGGCTTTGCCCGTAATTTTACTGCAGCATTTTTTACAGTGTACATAGTCATAATTTTACATATTTTTATACTACTTGATTGTTAATTAAAGAATTTATTTTTTGAAAACATGTAAGTTAAAAACGGAATAATAATAATAAAAAAAAAATCACATTAGCTTTAAATTGCAAAAAATCAGCTTTAAATTGCTGAAATGTTAAAAAAAAAAAAAAAAAAAAAAAAAAAATTACTTTGTTTTTTATAGTTTTATTTGAGTATATTTCAATAAATAAATAGTTTATTAGTTTATAGTTTAATGTGTTTATATTTTAATTCTAAATTAAATCTATTGTATTTCTATTTTGTAATTTAATTCGCTAATTCGATCGTCGTTTATTTTCACTAGCGTACAAATTGCATTTTGTATGTAATTACGTCGTAAAAATTAATTTTTAATAAATCTCTAAAATCCGAAAAATTCCGAAATCCGGAATCACCGCGGTCCCGCCGATTCCGGATTTTCGAGGTTCAACTGTACATATATATTGGATTAATCTTCCTCTTCAAGTATTATTAGACAGCTAGTCAAATAAAGACTAATTTCCCTTTTCATATGTTATCAGACATGCTAGTCAGGCAAATAGCCTTGATTAACATGCCTCTTCAAATATTCATTAAAAACTGACTCGCTTGCTTAGTCAGATACCTGGTGGCTGCTGACTAACCATCTGAATCAAGTGTAGATTCTGACTAACTTGCCTTGTCTGGTTAAAGTGGTTGATGTGGTTGATGACTAATCTTACTGGTCAGATAGTTTTGATTGTGGACTAGCCATCTTTGTTTGATAATATTAACCTTCCTAGTCTGGAGTAGTGTTTTGATGACTAGTTCAGCAAGTGCACTTTTTAGTTTTTGAGACTAGTTCAGCAAGTACACTTTTCAGTTTTGATGACTAGTTCAGCCAGTACACTTTTCAATTTTGGTGACTAGTTCAACAGGTACACTTTTCAGATTTGGTGACTAGTTCAGCAAGTACACTTTTTGGCTAGTCAGCTTTTTTGGTTAGTCAGTTCTGTATTGTCAGTTGAGCATTTTGCCAGGTCACTGTGACCAACTTATTTTTCTGTGTGTATGAATTTGAATCTGCCCACACTAGATTCCCTAGACCCAGATAATTAGCAGATTTAAATTCATAGATGTCAATCGTTATTGTGACATGTTTTTAGTGATGTTGGCGAAAGCTAGTGCAAATTTTAATGATGGCGAACACTGGTGTCTTTACCTTATAGGGAAAATGCCAATATGAAAAATGTCGAGTTGGTTATCCGTCAAGGCCCATGCATTTTTCACATAGTTTGTATAAAATAATCAACCTTATACACCAATTTTATCTAAAATGGATATTCATGATTGAATTAATGAATAAAATTTCTATGTGCATTTTTTTTAATTTAAAATCCTTGGTGATATGGTCAAAAAAAAGAAATAGTTATTTAAACGAGATGATATTCTTCAATTTTTGCCAAAAAAGATACTAAATTTCATTTTTATAAATTTCCACGTAATTAAATTCCATGTTATTAAATTTCATTTTATTTCATGTTATTAAATTTCTTGTGCTAAATTACATGATAAGATTACATGATTTTTATATCAGAAAATGTCAAATAAAAGTCAGTTTTTCGCTCTACAGTCAACATTTTATAAAATTAATTTTTTGAGATTGTTTTTTTTCTAAAATGAAACAAAACGATGACTTTGTTTAAAATTATCACATGGTTCGACCACTAAAGGTATTTGCGTGTTTTTTTTTTTTTTTTTTTTTTTTTTTTTTTATAAAAGTACTCATACTAAAAATGTACACTTTCGGGGTGGGTGATGAATCTCGAGGGTGATGCTCGATGATTGATAATTATTGTTAGAACTGTTTTTTTTTTTTTTTTTCACAATTGTTGTTTATAAAACTATTTACATTGGTGAGCTTTGACGATTTTCATATCAGAAGATATTGAAAGATAGTAAATTTTGTACTCTATAGTCAGCATTGTAAAAAGTAAACGTTTCGAGATTTTTTTTTCCCTAATAAAAAATATTTATTCTGAAATTAATTATCAGATGGTTCAATCACTAATTTTAAAGATATTGACTTGTTTTTCACAATGAAAATTTACACAATGGAAGGATTTCTAAAGATATTATTCCGGTTGGTTATTACTATTACATTTATTTTAATTTCGCAATGGATAGTTAAAAAGACCTTCACTCTGGTTATTTATACGAAATATTGTTTTGCGGCGTCATGTTAAAAATTATAAAAATAGGGAGCGATAGCGTCACCTGTTGAGCGATTTGTATCAAATGTTGACAAACACTAATTTATGCATAGTGCTTCTATTTTTTTTTTTTTTTTTTTTTTAATTATTGTGTGTTTTTGTTTTTGATTTACAGAGCTGACGCAAAATTTCATCGCACACCATAAATACAGATCGAGAGAGTTAGAAGACAATTTTTGAAAATTATAAAATAATGTTCTGGGTCCAATACACTTATTATTATGAATATAAACGTAAGCAATAATAAAACAAACAAGTGTTCCGTTCGAATTATATATAATCTTCCCTCCGAGTATTTTGCAACTTTAGTGCTATACTTTAAAATGAATGATGGACATAAAATAAATCTAGTTGGACACAGGAAGTATTTCCAAGTACAGGGAGTTTTCAAAGAAAGTTTGAAAGTATTTTTTAAACTAACGGCAACTGAAAATTTTACGTGAGATAAAACACTGATGTTTTCCAAGACGTCCGTTTGAGTTAAACTCTGACAGTGATGAATCGTTATTGAAGTATATCTCTAGAAACTGATAAGTTTTACCAAAGTTTTGACTGACTTCTTTAAAATTATCTAAAAACAAGAACAACTACTTAAAAAATACAGCTGCAAAAATCTCTTGATAACACCTCCCAACTAGAAATTATCAAATATTCATCAACTGCTGTTTACTGATATGGCTTTATCATTATATAGCATATCATAAAAAAGGTGAAACTTTTACTACTAAAATTTTATCATGAATTAGAAATGAGATTGAGGTAAGGGAAAACTATACCTATAAAAATTAGCTCACATAAATTAGCTTACTGGAAATCAGGTTAAAGACATTTTGAATAAATTTTAGCATTAAGTCATTGCAGTGCGTATATCAACACTTTCGTGACCGCACGGTTTTGACTTTTTGATAGTATGTACCGCCAGTGGACGTTATTCTTTCAAGCGGCATTTTTTTCAGAACAAGTTTTTCTGTATCCATACTTATATTACACGTGATTATACATAATAATTATACTTCTAATGAAAGAATTTGTATCCATAGTATTTTCATTGTACAAATATGAATAAAGTAAATGATCTTAAGAAATATAACGACATACAAATTAAAAAAAAAAAAAACAAAAAAAAAAAAAAGTTCACTGGCTGAGTTACAGATTTCTAAATCACGTGAATCTACGTCAGCGGTCATTGTTATTTAACAATTTTACAATTGTTAAATAACAACTTTATAGAGAAAACGATATCATTATTTCATTATTTAAAGAACTGAATTTAAACAAAGAAGATTTACACCGTTTTTCATAACAATAATAATGGTGATAACTTTTGAATTAAAAAGGTGTTTAAAATATGGGATAACCCGAAATTATATTTAATTCGAGTTATTTATAATTACGAAATTTTTGGAGTATTAACAAGAAATATCCAGCGTAAATGTAATATATATATTCAAAGTAAAATTTTTCTTCACAGACGTTAACTTCTAGCAGCTGAGGAAAATATTAAAAGTAGAAAAATATTCTTCGGAATAGAGATTTTAAATGTTGGTTTCTGTATTGTAGTGCAGTAATACTCATTAACCCGTTCGGAGGCGGTGGGATACACTATATCATACCTAATTTGAATTAAAAACTGCAAAAACTTGTCCTGGAATTTTTTTTTTTTTTTTTTACAAAGTTTTCCATTTATAGCATGGAGGGAATACATCATTTCTTTCAAGTTTTTTAGACATGTTTCTAAGTCTAGTAGTAGTTTGTTTTGAATGAGCGAAATTTCCTTGACCCTGGAAGGTTTAAAGTGCTAGTTTATATTTTCTAAAATATATTTTTAATTGCCCTGATTATCTATATATATTTGTAGAGGGTATTTTTTAATAAACTGTTCAGTTTAGCAGATGAAGCTACTAGAGTTATTCAGTATTTTAAATGATAATACCATACGTTTAGCACATAAAAGAGGAAGAAAAATTTTATAAAAAGAAATTTCCTGGATCAGTTTGTGGAATTGGAAATTGAAATTTGCGTCTGCACTGTGCAAACGGTACCCCTGAAAGGGTTAGTATATCTATTTAAATGTACAAAAACAATATTATTATTATTATTATTTAAGTAGAAAATGCGTTATTAAATGTAACTTTAATTCATTTATTGTTTTATTATTATTAATATTTCTTTTATCAGAATTTGAATTGTATTCAAAGGTGTAAGAATTTAATTGTATGGATGAGAAAAAAAGATCTACCGCATTTTTATAACATATGAATGATGAAATGAATATGGGGGAAATGATAAATAGTTAAACTTCAAGAAATTTTGTTATTTCTTTACGTTAATTATAGTGTACAAATTTTACATAAATGTTTTTGGAGGTTGTTAAAAAACTCGCAAATAAAAGTTTAGTTTAGGTTCTTTAGTCTTTTTGAAAAATATAAAGATATCTTGATATTTTTAATTAATCGATAGAAAATGTCAAAAATTATTCTACTTATTAAATCGAAAGGAGTTATAATGGTGATTCAAACTGTGCAGAGAATTATAAGCCATATTGAAAATTAATGCTACAAACACTTTAAATTTATATCACCATTAAAAATAATTTATTCATATGAGTCTGACTTAAGATAACATAAACTAAGCAGATTTACAATTATTTAAACTTTTAGAAAAATACAAAGATTTTCTAAAATTTTCAGAAAAATGTAAAAGTTACTCGACTTATCAAAAAATAAAATAAAATAATATAAAAAATAAATAAAAATAAAAATGAAATGATAAATATTTTAAATAATGATATTCACCATTGTACTAGTAAATAAAAAACATATTAAATAAATGTGCCGCAAATACTTTGAATTACTTCTTGTCGAGGATAAATTTATTCTTATGAATCTGAACTACGCAACTGATTATTCATCTACTCTTAAAATTTATTCTCAGTTTTGGAAACAAGAAAATGTCTCAAATCGCACTGATTAGCACTGCAGTAGGGAAAAAAATAAAGTCAGTTATAAAAAGTAACTCATTAACGAATTCTTCTTTTTTCTTTTCTTTTCTCTCTCTCTCTCTCTCTCTCTCTCTTTTTTTTTTTTTTTCTTTTTCGCCATTATAAATCGAAATGATTACGCATTCCTTGAAATATTCTTGTTTAGGTTTTCTTTTTTAACGTACAAATTCTTTTCTTAAAATATTTGGTATTTCTTTTTACATTGATACAAAGAAGAATATAAATAAAAAATAAATAAATTTAATAAAAGTAAAAAAAAAAAGATTCTGAGTATTAATTTTTGCCTGTTTAAGAAGTATAAATCGTATATACTTTTTTTTTACTTCAATACGCTGAGGAATTGCTGCTACACGATCTATTAAAAAAAAGTAGAATGCGCGGAGGAATTACTGCTAGACCTGTTTAAAAAAAAAAAAAAAAAAAAAAAAAAAAGAAATAAAGAAGATTGTACCAGTACGGAATGAGGGAAATTTTAGATAATTTTATGGGGGTAATTAACTCCCTGGAGTTTGAAGGAAACAGAACGATTCCTAGAACGATAATTAAATATTGATATTTTTACAACTCGGTTAGAGTATGCATACAAAATAGCTTCAGCTGTTGTTAGAGAATGCAAAAATGAATACATAAAATATAGTTCAGTCTTCTATTATTTACTAAATTTCAATTTGCTTAAGACAGCTTTCTTCTAATCTTAAAATGCGAACTTAGTTGAAAACGAATATATATGTACATAAACAAGTAACTAACAGCTATTATTGTTATTATTTTTTCTTTTTGTAAATTATAAGCAAAGTTCATCTGCAGCTGTTTCTTATTCAGAAATATATGTGTAAATATAAGTTTCTTTTCTCTACAGCCCTCAATTTATTTTATTTTATTTTATTTTATTTTTTGCATGTAGAATTCTGAGATGTTAAAAAAAAAAAAAAAAAAAAAAAAACAGGTTTTCTTAGTTTGGTACCAATTACCAAATATTACAAAGTTTTAGGGAATAGATTTATAAACAGAAAAGGAAGTAGATATAAGGTAAAAGACAGAAATAAATAACTGAAATTACATTCTCTTCTTTTATGAAAAAGTTCTTTTTATATCCTCGCATTGGTTACTCTAAAACATCGCTCTTGAGCATCTTTTACACTAAATACCATGCTGGATATCAAAGATCTCTAAGAGAATATCTTAAAAATAAATAGATTTTTTTTTTTTTTTAAATACTGTTATTTAAAATATGTAATTTACGGGTTTTTTTCCCTCAAAATATATGTAGATAAGTTTGAAACACGTAATTTATGTGCTTCTGCAAACATTAATTAAAGATCAGTATCAATTAAAAAAATTCAAATGATGTTTTTAATGACTTAAAACAGTTTAATAAATAGACATTTTAAATTTAAAAAAAAAGGCTAATTAAACAAAATCTCCCAAACAGTAAAAAAAAAAAAAAAAAAAAAAAATATTTATTAATAAGTGATTTACATTACTTTATATTAATTAGCACATTCAACAATTTATTTTTTCTTTCTTTTCTTTCTTTCTTTCTTTTCTTTTCTTTTTTTTAAATATATATTAAATATTGCATTCAAACTCATGAAACTGTTCTATATCTGTGTATATTTTACGAAACAAAGTTTATTTGTAGCATATCATCTCACTAAATGTAAAGTAATTTTGAATATTATATGTGACATATTCTAATGCCTTTTAAAATCATATCGAGTTGTCTTTTACGTTTTGTAATTTCTAGGCAGATTTTTATGCTGACCTAATCTTTAACATAAAATGTACATATAAACCAATTTTTGGGATTCATATTACTAATAGATTATGTCACCAGTCATAAAAATAAAAAAAAGGGCAAAAGACAAAATATGATTACCAATAAGCAACAGTAAAAAAGGAAACATAATATTCATTCATTTATTTATTTTATACTTTCTGAACATACATATGCAAGGAAAGTAATGTAATCATGTCAAAAATCCGAATTTGAGATTTCTATGTTTCTATATGTTTTGAGGTCCCCCGAGTCCGTTTTCACTATTTTTACGATGACGTATGTATGTGTGTGTATGTATGTGTGTGTATGTTTTTGAGTGAACTCGCTAGGGTCTAAACGCTTTGCTCGAATGAGCTGAAAGTTAGTACGTGTGTTGTAAGTCACCGTACCACGAGCCCTGTTGATTTTAGTGAATCTAGCACGTATAGTTTTTTTACAGGGACACCAAGACAAATTCTTTATCATTACGACCTATGGGGCCAAATTTTTAAAAGTGTGATAGCGTCAAAACACCTTATTAAACTGAACAAAAAAATTGTACACATGTTATAGGTCACAGTCGCACGAACTGTATAGATTTTGGTGAATTTAGCACTTACAGTTTTTTTACAGGGACGCAAAGAAAAATTCTTTATCATTATGGCCTATGGAACCAAATTTTTAAAAGTGCGATAGCGTCTAAACGCCTTATTCAATTGAGCTGAAAATTTATATGAGTATTATAAGTCACTGTTGCACTAACTATAAGCAAGCATTTTGGTTAATCTAGCATTTATAGGTTTTTACAGGGATACAAAGAAGAATTTTTTATCATTATGATCTATGGGCTCAAAGTTCAGTAGCGTTAAATAAAGCATCGCGTATTATATGGAGAAAAATGCTCAAACACTCTATTATGACTTTCTCTCTTTTGTTTTTTTAAAAACTCCTCTTTCTTTACTTTATCTACAAAACTGTTAATTATTCAATGCTCGGAAAGTCGAGTGGAGTAACTCCAGAATTTTTTTATATCATATTATATTATATTATATTATATTACATTATATTATATACATTTTTATTTTTATTTTTATTTTTATTTTTATTTTTATTTTCATTTATTATTATTATCATTTTACTT
The DNA here is from genome assembly GCA_963930645.1 of Salticus scenicus. Lineage (NCBI taxonomy): Eukaryota > Metazoa > Arthropoda > Arachnida > Araneae > Salticidae > Salticus > Salticus scenicus. The sequence continues at coordinate 25,103,572 of OZ005654.1, forward strand.
AATACTAGTACGATTTCTAAATCTCTAAAATATACACAAATTTAAGTTGTTGTAATGACAATTAGAAAAATTTCATGTGAAGTAATAATATTAATAATAATAATAATAATAATAATAATAATAATAAAAGAATGAGAGAGAGATACATTTGAAAAGGCACTTAAAATTTTGAAAAAATAAATAAACAAACAAACAAACAAACAAAACTTCATATTTAGAAAAAAAACGCAGTTTTATCTGTTGAAATAAAAGCTTTTATGCTTATAAAAGTCTGCTCTATTTAATGGAAAGTTTATAATCTTATATATATTATAAATGTGAATGTCCGTTTATTTGACTGAGTTTCACACTAAAACTGCTCGATGGATTTCGATGAAATTTGTTATGGAGATAGCTTATACCCTAACTTAAAAAGTTGGCTACCTTTTATTCCGAAAAAAAATTTGTTTTTGCGATTTTTATGCATAAAATAGCAATTTTGTAAGCTAATAATAGCAAAAAATTAGCCATTTAAATTTATCCATAATTTAATTGTTGCCAAAAAAAAAACCGAATTTATTTTTTTTTTTCAACAGGAAAATAAATACATTTCTCTAAACGTGAACAAAAATAAAAAAAAATAAATCTTATATATATTATAAATGTGAATGTCCGTTTATTTGACTGAGTTTCACGCTAAAACTGCTCGATGGATTTCGATGAAATTTGTTATGGAGATAGCTTATACCCTAACTTAAAAAGTTGGCTACCTTTTATTCCGAAAAAAAATTTGTTTTTGCGATTTTTATGCATAAAATAGCAATTTTGTAAGCTAATAATAGCAAAAAATTAGCCATTTAAATTTATCCATAATTTAATTGTTGCCAAAAAAAAAACCGAATTTATTTTTTTTTTTTCAACAGGAAAATAAATACATTTCTCTAAACGTGAACAAAAATAAAAAAAAAAAAATAAATAAATAAAAATAAATAAATAAATTATGCATCTCAAAAAATTGACGTCATTTTTAATTTAAAAATTCTTTTACAAAGTGCTAATATAGTTTAAGATGCTAATGTGTGTTCTACTAAAATCAGTTTTATTTATAGTAGATCCTCCTGGGTGATTTTTTAAATTGTTGCGTTGAAGTACACCGAACATTTTTCGCCAAGAGGCTTAATTTAGCATTTTTTAATCTAGGTAGTTCAAGAAAAATATAAAAGAGGTTTAATTTAGCAACAGCAATTTTAATCTAGGTAGTTCAAGAAAAATGTAAAATTTATAAAATACTACAAAACGAAAAAAAATAAACTGAAATAGTCACATAAATGATCTATTTTTATCTGAGTAGATAATTTTATAGAAAAAAAAGTGCAGTTTTAAAAATAGAAAATTTATTTCATTAAGCACTATTTTAAACCTAAAAACCATTAATAAAATAAACAGAATATGAAGGGTTCTTATATGTTAACGAAAAGGTGTCCGATAAAACGCTTTCTATTTTTATGCAAGAAATTATACAAAAAAAAAAAAAAATCGCTAATATGGCGACAAAAATTCAAAAGCCGCCAAGGGAGAGATTCAATAAAGTTGTGTAGCACGATAATGTTTAGTTATTTATTTATTTTTTTATATACCAATCACTACGCTAATTGAACATACAAATAAATGAGCTGCTGTGTGTGACTGCACTTGCACGCTGTCGGGCAGAAATATTTGATTAATACGAGTAACAGCTTCAACTGTTTACAGAATATTCGAAGAATTAACACCAGCTATTGGACTATTTTCGAAAATATTTGTTTTGATAATAGTTTTGTTGTACAGATTCGAGAAGTTCAAAAAATGTTTGATATTGCCAAGGAGGTCCCATACTAAAGCTGTGACGAAAATAGTCGCCAATCGAAATATATTCAGTTACAAAGAAATCATTTAAATATAGTGTCCAGCGAAGCGGGCAGAGCCTGCTAGTAGTAAATATAATATGCTTACATTATTTTGCTTTTGAATTCGTGTGCATTCAGATTAAAAACGTTTTAATTATTTCATGTTTTTTTACAAAGTATACAACATGTACAAAATTAATTAATGTGCGGATCTGGTGTATTTACTAAATTTTAATATAAATAATAATAATAATAATAAAAGAAAAAATAATGTTATTTATTATGAATACGTCTAAAAGTAACAGCACACGTAAAAATAAAATGAATGAATGAAGGATGAATAACTTACCACAAAAACCCACAAAGGGCAATTTGATAACTAGTTAACTTGAATTTTTATAATTATTTTAATTTATTTGAGAAAAGAATAATGTTACTTACTTAAATTATATCATTTAAGTTTACAAAATTGATAAGTGGAAATGGTTGAAAGAATGCCATTTTCATAACTTTATCAAAGACATAGTAGGAAACAGGACATAGAAATTACACAAACAGAATTTCCAACTTCAGTATTGTCCATTACAAATAAGACCATACCATAATATTTTCACCAAGAACAGTGATTAGTATTACATGAGAATGATCATATAAATAGGCAATTTTACAAGAAGAATGCCCATGTTACAACCTGTTAGATGATGATAATAAAATGATTAAAATTAATTTTAATACAACACACACATACTCATTGTTACTCATGCCCTATTGTTTAACCCACTTGCGCATGCCAACAAAAGATGAATTTTTCCAATGAAATAATTAAAAAAAAGATTATTCTTCAGAAAATAATAATTTTAAAGAACAATTCAAGAAGTTTAAAAAAAGAAGTGGAGTAAAATAATTTGAATTGGAATTGAAAAACGCTCAAAACCCTAAGGATTCTACCATCAGGGGACATACAATCCTCCATAAGAGTAGAAATATCGCATGATTTCGGGAAATTTATGGCTGTATTAAGCCAAAAAACACAGTGTATGTCCCTATCTTGCGATAATGCCAACAGTTAAAAAGAAATAATAAATAAATAAATAAACAAATCATATATTTACCATATTAGATAGCCAAGAAATAAGAAAAAAATATATTATACATATTTATATATACATAGGTAGATAGATAGATAGATAAATACACACACACACACACACACACACACATATATATATAATATATATAACTATTATAACGAATTTATGAGTTTAAAGATAAGAAAAACGAAAAAGGGGAATTGCAAACCAATGCGCAGAATTGCTGCGAAAGGAAATGCAAAACTTAAATATAGGAATGAATTATCAATGAATAAAATGAAATAAAACTTCAAAAAACACTGAGGTCTTCATCAGGGAGGCCCCTCATTGTAGGGGTGAAAGAGAAGTTTCTGAAAGGACAGTAGCAATTAGCTAATAACTATCCTTAGCCCCAAACTTCACACCAAATAGAAAACTACCATTAACTGAGAAGAAATCTGACATACATACAAAATCCCAAAAACAATTATAAAATTACCAAAATTACAAAAGTAGTACAATTACATCCATTTAATATATATAAAATATACAAGAAGTGTTTCTGGAATTTTAAATTATATGTATGTCAGATTTCTTCTCAGTTAATGATGCTTTTTGGTGAGAAGTTGTGGGCTAAGGATAGTTATTAGCTAATTGCTACTGTCCTTTCAGAAATTTCTCTTCCACCCCTACACTGAGGTTCCTCCCTGATGAAGACCTCGGTGTTTTTTGGGTTATTTTTCATTTTATTCATTGATGGTATATTCATATATATATATATATATATATATATATATATATATATAATTTTACATTGTATTACACAAAATTTAAGTATATAAGTACTCACATGAAGATACAAAATGCTGCCGCTGCGCATTGAAAGGGATACATACCTGAAAGTAACAAAAAAGTAAAAATTAATCTTTGATAAATACTTTTTTTTAAATAAATAACTTAAAGAATACTTTATTTAAAGAGTCATACCTCAGTATAGCATACACAACATCTAAAATTTAATAAATTTAAGTAAAAATTTAATAGATTTAAGTAAGTTAAGTATATTATATATCGTAGCCCATTAATTTGAGTTATCAGCCCATACTTCTGGAAAAAAAACTTTAATATAGTACTGTAATTCTGTTAAGATTAATTTAACAAATATTTCATGGAAGATAAATTTAAATTATTTAATGTAATATTACATAGTTTAATAAAATAAGATATATTTGTGATTTATTTAGTGGTCTTCTAATTTTAAACTTCATATTTAATTTTAATATATTATACACTATCTACCAATAAGTATTTGGATATTTTGGAATTTAGACGTTTTGTCAAATATCTAGAAAAGTTCTTTGGAAATCATCTTGAAACTATGGTACTTTAAAGTACATGTTATACCTCATATATTTCAACAAAAGATGTATCCTGAAGTGGAAAAGGGAACCAGTAAAAAATTAAATAATAAACGAAATATTTTGGATCATCCTGTACAAAGTAGTGCTTTAAATGCGTTTTGGATGTAGCATGTGATTATGAGAGTTTTTCTCTTTATCTGTATAATTTTTTATGAGGCTACCATATATTTTAGTATAGCTTTTTTTTTTCCAAAAAGTATTTCCACTTTTTAAAGTAGTGCAAAGGCCCAGTGCAAAGGCATTTTTCTAAAATTTTAGCATACTGCATTAGACACAGCATACTGCAATCGGAATGCAAAAATGTTAAATATCATACGAAATATGAGCATCTTTACTAAACAATTTTTAACTGCGCATGCGCTAGCTTTTAATAAACTTCATTTGCATTAAATAGGCAAAAGTATTGAGCAAATTATATGAGAACCCCAAAAAAAGTATCAGGTAAATTGAAAAAGTTATGAAAGGTAGGATGAATAGAACTTCAGTTCTCTGAAAATAAAAGCTAAACTATAAGAGGTTTCACTCACATTTTTATTTTGATACAACTAATGTCCAATGGCAATATAGTTTTGTCCGCTGATTATAAATAAATATTGATAAAATCCCCTATCATTTTCTTTCTTTCTTTTTTTTTTCCAATAAAAAAAAAAAAAAAAAAAAAAAACATTTTATCTCCTTGAGTATATGTGGTAGCCACATAAATATTTATACAGATAATGAAAAAACAAAAAATCCTCATAATCACATGCTCCACCAAGACGCATTTAAAGCGATACTTTTTACAGGATGATGCAAAGCATTTTTATTTTTTTCTTGTTTTTAAACTTTACTGGTCTCCTTTTCCTTTTCAGACACAACTTTTGCGTAAATGTATGAGGTATAACATGTTCTTTACATTACTAAAGTTTCAAAAATATTCCTGAAAAACTTGTATAGATATTTGACAAAACCACAAAACGTCTAAATTCGAAAGTGTCCAAATACTTATTGGTAGATAGTGTAGGGGAGACCGAGGCTAGTAGTGACGTTTTCGCCATTTTTGATATTCGTTGTAAGATTTGAATTGAATTGAAATATTTAGTATATCATACAATAGAGTAAACATTGTGTAATATATTTATAAAACTAATACTGAAATTATTAATGTTTTTTATACCATAAAATAAATTCTGCATAACCTCGAAATTTGTCACAACTTTCCCGGTAGCGCGGTTAGTAGTGACATGCTTGGGGCACATTGTGACATACAAATTATACATACAAACACATTATAACATATACAAATTATGTGAGAAAGGTAATTAAATGCAATATTTTAAATCAACAATGAAAATTTTACTCTTTTATATCCTTCTTAACACAATAAAAACACTTTCAATTATTTTTTATTTATTTATTTATTTATTTATTTTAATAACACTGTAAACCAAATGAAAAAAAAAAAAGTTAAATTACTAACACTTGTAAACTCTTAGTCTATAAAGCTACATTTATAGACACTTAACAATAGAAATAAAGGAGGGGGTGAAGCGTGTTAATCAAGAAAGAAATAAAAAGTAAACCAACACAAATTTTTTGCTATATTGATCTTTGACTCCGTAGCTTACTACAACGTGTAGGACTATATCCTATATCCCTACCTATATTTTTAATCACTCATTGTCATCGCTTGATTCAGCGTCTGATATGCAGTTAATACATGTTATACATAAATATAATAGGGTTCATTTTTGGCACATTTGACGCGAGTCCCATCATTTACATGTCATGCATTGCAACCAGTTTTCTCTGGGTCTAGAAATTTTGTATTGCTGTAAGCGCAATAGACATAGGCAATTTTCGTTGTCTTCAGAGCTATCCGATTCTACTTCATTTTTTTTCAATAATGTATTTTTTTTTTTTTTTTTTTTTTTTTTTTTTTTAACACTGTTTGGTTTTTTCCTATAGTATGAATATCATACGTGGTTTTTTATATCCCATTTCAATATTTTCTTCCGTATTAGTACTCTTCTTTTTATTCATATATCTAAGAAGTGACATTGTGTTTACACTAAACAGTTCTTGGGATTTCCTTAAACTGCACCTTCCGGAATTTGCTTCTATTGCAGCCCTCTCATAATTTTTAAGTAGCTTTAGCTCTTTCAGTATGCCATGTAATTTCACACCATGTTTTTTCCCTGAAATATAAAAACCTGAATCAAAAATCATGCCGGGGCAAGTAGAGACACTGTCACAACATGCCTCCTACACTTCATCACAACTAGCCCCGCGTTACACCGTTTCGAACTTTATTCATTAGTTTCCGAAAGCTTGTCATGATTAACAAATGAAATACATAGAATAACAGCTCAAAGTATAAATATTCAAATAATGTTACGGAAGATTACATACCTCACGATCCGTCGTGGCAATGACGATTTCAACGTAGGTCACAAAATTTACTTTTGCAGTAGTAAACACGATAAATAATTTAATCTCGAAAACAACGCAACGCTATACTTCCAAACATAACAGCACACTACAATAATCAACCTGTTTCCTCATATGACGCGACAGATTCTGAAACTTTTCGGCTCATTCAAGAAGCTCTATTGCACTACTTACCCCCTGGCACAACTGAACCCGGTCTCCCCTAATACATAATTACAATCATTTTAATAAAAACAAAATAAGTATATTTGAAATTTTAGAAAATATGCAGTATTAAATTCAATTAATTAAGCTAAACCACGATAATATTTTTAAAAAATTATGGTGAAAAAAAAATAATAATAACATTTAAACTAAATAGTTTTAAGTTTTAACGATATTAAAATATTTTTGTAATCCTTTTATGTTTAATTGAGTCAGCATTAAGGTATATTATTTTTCTTTTTCTTTTTTTTTATAAACGTATCCAATGTTGTTCATTCGTAATCAGTTTAAAGAAAAACAATCGTTTCCTTATTCGATTTTGTCTTAAATATTAAAATAATTGTATTATCATATACATTTGCACGCATTTCAGTAAAGATAAAATAAATGTATTTTGAACATTAAAGTTTATCGCTTTAAATTACAGTTATTTGAAAATTCTACAAGTCAAAAATTCGACATTTATACCTGAATACTCTCATGATAAGCATAATATTTATTTAACATAGCAATCAAATATTTATTTACAAAATTCAATTATAAGCAAATAAAATCACATCACATAAATTTAAAATATTTTCTTTCAATTAAATCATGTATGATAAAACAAAATGGACTAGTGCCCTAATCATGTGTCCTGTACTTTAATTTAAAGTTTTATTTTAGCGTATTAAACTTTACAAACATTGACTCCCAATTCAATTTTACACGCGTTTACACAAACATGAAGTAAATGTAACATAGTTGGATGAATAAAAGTTATAATTCATTAAAATATTCTAACTGAAAATTTCTGGATAACTCCGACATAGTCCAAAATTGCAATTGTTTTCAGTTCTTCATTATTCAACAAATAAATTACTAACAAACTGTTCGAATAAAGGTAAATTTAAAACATTCACTTCCGATTACGTCAAGTGTAATAAAGCTAAGTGAACCGATATTTTAATCATCACAACTTTGTACACTGATCTTGACTCTTACAGAAAGTGTATTAAAATTCACAAACTTTCTTTTACATGCATTTAAATAAATATAAATCCAATACATAAGGTAGAATAAAAAATTTTCCTATATCACTACTGTTTACATTCTCTTTTAGAAAGATTGACAAATCCTAGGTTCTTAAGAAACGGGAAGAGAAACTTTAGAAGCTTTCATCCAATCGCTTAGAAAAGCAAACACTATTTCGTAAGTTTTGACACGCTTTGCTAAAACTCTTAGAAAGTCTGCACAAACAGATTATAATGGACAGAATTCTTTTCATGCTCGTATAAATCTTTTCAAAAAATAGCCTAAAAGGTATTTGTGATTGTAAGTTTCCTGTCTAAAACATGACTTTTAAACAACTTCGTAAAAAAAAAAAAAAAAAAAAAAAAAAAAAAAAACAGCAAGTTTTAAAGGTTATTTTATATTAAAAGTACAGGGATTTGTTTAAAAAAAAATACTGTCGATATATATATATATATATATATATATTTTTAATTTAATAAGATTGTAGTACAACTATAAATATAAATGTAATAGAAAAATTTATGAAAACTAAGAAAAACATATCTAATAATATTTTGATGTTATATATCTACTTTTAAACGACGTTCCTTACTATTTTTTTCTCTTATAAAAAAAAAAAACATATTTTTTTTTTTACAATTTAGATATATAAACTGTCTATCTACATTATATATATATATATATATGTATGACTATTCAAGTTTGTCCTGGTATGTATTTTTATATTCTTGTATTATTTATATTCTCATATTTTATATTAATGTTTTTTTTTTTTTTTTTTTTTTGTACTTCATTTCTGAATTTAATTGTTTTTTATGCTTCGTATGCTTTGTAATAATTAAAATTCGTTTTCTGTATGGTCTTGCTTCCATCTGTGAGAAGTTGGGGGCTAGAAACGTGGTTAAATTACCAGCGTTTCGTCAGAAACTTCTCATTTTCCTTTCCCTACATGGGGGAGCTCCCTTGATGAAGGACCTCATGTGTTTTGGGATTAATTTTTCATCTGGATTTAATTATTTTGCTTATTTATTATAGTTTTATATTTCCTTTTGCTGCATTTGCGCATTGGTTTATAAAAACTCTGTTCTAGTTCTATATATTTAATAATTCAAGTTTTACTCCATGCTATATTTAAATTTTATCTTATATATATATATAAGTACGTCCACCCACTGACTTATTCATAAACACACAGCAAAATTTACTGGGTCCACTGATTCGAAACTCTGTCAGATTCTGAGACAAATAGTGTAAGTGCGTACTAAGGACAGAGTTTAAAGATAATTTTGGTTTCTTTTCCCCCTTAGCAGGCAGAAAAGGATTTCACGTCCAGTAGTCTAGTGCTGCTTCCAGTGAACGCAGATCTTAAAACATTTGCCGGATGGCTTCTAGACACTGTACCAATAAAAGTAGTTTTCCTGATTTCAGAAACTTCATTTTTAGATATGACAACATTCACTTACTCCAGTTAGAATTTGGTGTCATTTACATTTTTCCAATTGGTTTCTAACTCTTTGAATATCTTCTTCTTAAATTTTACTGCGCTTAGTCAAATTTATGCTGAATACGAAATTTTGAAGTTTATATATGTATATATATATATATATATATATTTAACAGTGCTATTGAACTGTTTCGATAATATTCATTGTAACCACAGTTTTGTTGTACTGATTTGAAAAGTTACACTGAATAAGGAGTATTCATCGATTAGAACCTGCCTGCTTCTTTACGAACTACTTTCTCACACAAGAAAGCCAACATTTTTTTTCGTAACAATACCTTTATATTATAATGATATTTAGAAAATGTAAATAATTATTCACAATCAATCAGCTTATTTAATAAATTAACATAGAGGGTGTGATATTGCATTTAAAACTATATAGAGAAATATGATTAAAATTATCATATAATAAAGATATATATCATATATCATATATATAGAGATATAGATATAGATAGATAGATCATGTATAGATCATATCATATATCAAATAATAATGATTGTGGTAATAATCATAATAATAGTATATAAATAGAGATATTTATTTATAAATTAATATCATACGTCTACAAAAATAATATTGGCAATTTTAAATTGATAATTTTAACTAATGCATACTTCTTTTGATATGCTGAAATTGAAAATGAAGTCAGTTTTTCTCTATCACGTAGAGATTTATTTCAATACAAGGTGTCTACCGACACAATTTCTTCATTTTCGGTAATTTCGAGTATGTTTCCATTATTAATTATAATAAATCATACAAGCATACTATAAAAAATATCATATAATTATATTTGTGGAAGAGTGTAGAAGCCGTACATTATCAAAAATTTGAACGTGATGTTTGAAAAGGTTTTCACATTTTCATTCTTAATATTTACGCTATTTTAAGGCGGATTATTTAGAATGTCTTATTTTATTTTTTTACTGCAGTATTTTGCACACAACATACTTTTTAAAATGCCTTTATTTGGCTATTCCATGATTTATAAAAACTAAGTTTACCAATGCATGACATAATTTGCTGCTACTAAACAATCGTCATGCACTGTTGCTTATAAAAATTAAATTCTAATTTGCATAAATGCTCGTTATTTTTCCCAAATGCTTTCTTACGGGATGTTTATTTATAAATTAATAATTGCCTTATGGGTTTATCACTCTTTCAATTTACAAATTGTAAAAATCAAAATTAAATAATGAAATTAAGAAGGAAATATTTATAACCCCCCTCCCCCCCCCAAAAAAAAAAGCAAGAAAGTACGAAAATAAAAGGAAAGAATTATACATATGTGTGTGTGTGTGTGTGCGTGATAATAAAAATTCCTCTTTACAATGGTCAAACACCAGTAAGGAAGACTTGAAGCAGCAAACAACTAGGGAAGCCTTAAAAAGGCATAATATATTGAAAAAGTTAATAAGAGTTGTTTCTAAAACATTAAGTTCAAATGTAGCAAATATTGATAAATAATAATATAAAATAACAGTATTAATAACTAGAATAAGAAGGAGCAGAGGCCACCATTGCTTAAAATAAGTTAAACTGGTTTTCTGGGAGCTTAACTTTCCCCAAACCTCCGTAAGGCTTATGGTGACAAAGAAAAAAATTAAAATGAAAGTAATATGATTTTTTTTTTTGTTTCTTTTTTTTACAAAAATTCTTATTATGTTTAATCACAAATTATTGCTGTAAATTTCTGTTTAGAAATTTCCGTAAATTGCAGTAGGGAACAGAAACTGAAACATGATTCCTGTTTGTACAATTAGTAAATTATGAACTATACACCAATATTTTTTTTTTTACTTATAATATCTGTAACAGACGCTATATATTTTTAACACGCTTTTATTAGCTTCACCTGTGTGTATGTATGTTTGTAACCGCTCTGGGAGCAAACAAAAAATCTATATTGTAAAAAAAAAGACTTTCCCTACGTGAACGCTGTGGCTGTGAGGTAAAGCTCCGGGCAACGAACCTAAAAGTCTAACGTTCAAGCCCAGTCAGGGGAGATTTTTTAAAAATTGTTTTTGTTTAATTCTAAATTATTTTATAATCACCCTGTAATATGGTGTGTCACTCACACAATTTTTTCTTACCCTGCATTTTAATATTATAAAGATAGATATTTTGCGCTTTTTAGTTCACATTTCAATAAAAGCGTGTTCTTTAATTTTTTTAAAGTATAATTTTATTGCATATGCACCACACAAAAGTTTAATTCACCATTCTTTTTTTTTTTTTGAAATAGGTTAAAAGATATTTCAGCGACGCTGAATGCCTAATATTTATTATTCATATACAAAGAGAGAGAAAAGAAAAATCACATTTGCAAAATTTTTTATGCTATGCAAATTGAACCCGTTATGCTCCGAGATAAGAATGGAGAAAATTTTGAGAAATGTCAATTTTAGACAGGCACCATTACTATGCAAGGAACGTCATTATTTTGGGCTGCAAAATGAATATCAAGCTCATTTCTTACGGTTTCTTATAGCTTCACGCGGCGGAGGTGAAAGTTATCTGCCACAAATCTCGTTACTGTCGATTGCAAGTGATGACCCTTTTCCCTCCCCCTTTCTTTGAAAGTTTCTTAAAAAAGACGCTGCAAGCAAATTGCCAGGGTAAGTGGACTCTCAACTATCATTAGATAGAGGGAAAGTTTTCTTTCAAACAAGTGAACTAAGATTCTGTTTTAGATACTTTTTCACTGCTTTTTTTTTTTTTTTTTTTTTTTTTTTTTTATGGTTGTTTCAAGTTCGTTAGGTAAAGAAAAGAAAAAGACCAGAATCTATTTTGTTATGAAAAAAAAAAAAAAAAAAAAAAAAAAAGCTTCATGCTCATAGAAAAAAAAAGAGGGCATTCTTGAAGTGGGGTGGTGCTTTTTTTTTAGCAACAGAGACCCTAAAATGAGTTTTTGATATCTTCAAATGTGTGATATAGTTAGGTAATTGATCGTATATAATAAAGAAAGCTTTTATGTAGATTGATATTTGAAGTGAGGTTTTTTTAAATGTTATTTAATTGATACATCACTTGGATATGGCTGGCTGTTTAAGAGCAATTTGTATGGAAAATATCAATTATAGAGAACAAAAGAAGGCACTTGACTTAAGAGATATATATTTAAAAAAAAAAGAAAAAGAAAAAAGAAAAAGAAAAGGAAAAGGAAAAGGAAAAATCGAACATCTTTTAAAGAAACTAATTGTAAAAAAAGAAGGAATAAATAATTATAAAAAATTCATAATCATAAAAATCTGGAATGATATGTTATTGTTATATTTTTATTAGAATAATTTTGTGTACTAATTTGAAAAATAAAGAAATAATTAAATATTTTACAGTGTTATTGTAAATGTAAAAGGATTTTCTGTCAGCAAGACCGTGCTTATTAAATTTGAATCTTTTAGATTAATATTATGTGATGGATTAGTAATATTATTTTTATTATTTGAATGCTTTTTTGTATATATATATTCATAATATGAATATGAATATATATATATTCATAAAATGAAATTTATTAATCTGCTGATAAATGCAGCTATATTTGACAAAATTATCATTTATTACCATTAACGAATAAACCATAGATTTATAAACTATATCTATCATCACAGCCGTTATAGTAGATAATACTACTTTAATTTTATAAATGAAAAGGAGTTTGCATGAAATATGATATCATTATATGTTTTTTTTTTTTTTTTTTTTTTTTTTATGAAAACTTTGAAATTCTGTATTTTTTTACTGTTGACTATTTTCTTTTTATTTTTCTACTTTCTTCTATATATATAAGAAGAAAGTATTACATGCCTGATAATTTTCGGACTTCAATTTTTCATGGATTTACACGTTTCGAGATGTTCTGAACCCGATTTGACTGTTTTTAGAAAATGTCTGTTTGTGTGTCTGTGTATGTGTATCACAAATTTTGTGTATACAGTGTCTCCTAAACCATAGAACGAAATTTAACCAAACTTGGTATTTAGTTGGACCCTGATCTAAACTGGTGCTCATTACATTTAGGGATCAGTTGCACAACAGATGTCGCTGTAGTCCCATTTTTCCTAATTTTATTAACATGACAGTATAGGACAAAATTTCCTATAAATGTACATAATGAGGCCTATTTTTAATACATGATTGTAAAATTAATATGTTTTCTTGATAATAGTAGTGTTAAACTAGGAGGGGCGGGGGGGGAGTGTGCATGTATGAGCATCACTCCGCCGCTTGGGGGAAAGTACCCTCTGGAAGGGGGGGGGGATTTCAATATGAGTATATTTCGAAAGAGCGCGTCAAAACCTTTAAAAGCAATGGTTGAGCCCTAGATCTGTAATAATTTAAAACAAAATTATCGATTTTTTTTTTTTTTTTCCATTTTTAATAAAATAATAATAATAATAATAATAATAAAAAAAAAAATACATTTCTTCGGATATTGGCACAAAACTGACTTTCTTTAGGCATTTAGTGTTCGGTGATATGAAGATCGTCTGTTTTCATCATGGTAAATAATTTTAACAAATAATAATTTAGTAAATAATTTGTACTGCGTGAATTTGTATAAGATTACATAGAAGGAATTCTTGTAGTGGCCACAACATACTAGTACTTTGTTTCTTTTCTTTCTTTTTTAATCATCATGCGCAAACTTTTTCATAACATACATAATTGCACCATCATTAAAAATATAATAAAAGCAAATGATTTTTTTTTCTATGTAATTTTACAGCGTAGCATTATAGTTTATTGTATCATCCTGAATTAATTTGTTATAGTTAATATTATTATATATTATACAATAATATTAACTATACATTATATAACTATAATACTATTATAGTTAATATTAGCCGATTTAACTTAATGCATGCACAATAAAGACTCACCTTTACACAAACAACATGTTATAGGAAAAATTTTCAAGTGAATTATTAATATTATAATTCAACTGAAATATACTTTTAATTAAAATTAATGTAAATAATAAGCCAAACGTATCCAAATGGTAAGAGTTATCAAATATTTCGAACACTTAATGTAATAACAAAAGAACACTATGAGATTGAATATTTGAATACACAAACAAAATCCCGGAAATGTCTCAATTTGCCTATAAATTACTTGAAAGTTAAGAGAAAAATTACACACAATTTTATTGATTTTCTTTCTTTCTTTTTCTTTATTAAAATGTCATAAGTAGAATCGGTTTATTACCACCTTATACGTCCATTTTCTAGATGTATAATTTATCGTAATTTCATTTAAAAAAATAAATCTTCTTATTAAATTTCGTTTTTGTTAAATTCGAATCAATAAAATTGGAAAAAAAAAAAAAAAAAAAAGAAGAAGAAAAATACGAAGTTTGCAATCAAAGGTTTAAAACGTGTTTTACTCTTAAAAAAAAAAAAAAAAAAAAAAAAAAACTGAAAACCTTAAAAACTTCCCCATAATCTTTTTTTGCATTCTATTTCTTATTTTTCAGAGATGTGTTTTTTTTTTTTTTTTTTTTTTCTTTGATGGAACAAAATTAACAGAAAGTAATTTCAAACCTAATGAATAAATTGGAAAAAAAAAAAAAAAAAAAAAGGATTTTTTTTTTTTTAAGCTGTAGATTTCAATTTTTAATAAGAATTCATTTTACGTTTGAATTTTAAAGGATTTTTTTTTTTTTTTACGCAGATATTTAATTTAAAATATTTTTATCCAGGCATTTTAATTCTGGAAGCACAAAAATTTTCAAATTAAAAAAGCACATTTTTTTTTTTTTTTGCTTTTGTGTAATTAAAGGCCTTTATACATTTGTTCTTTTAAAAGTGATGTAATAGAAAAAAAGAAAAAAATCAACAGCAAAATTCTTAAGCAAAATTCATCTGAAATTAAGTACACTTTAAAGCCATTTTTTAAACATAATTTCTTTTCTTAATGTGTAGTAATTGAAACCACATTTTTTTAGGACTTACAGTTTGTAATTTTTATACCTTAATTATATTTTTTGAGTATAAAAAAAGAAAAGTAAAAATACATTTCGTATTTAGTAAAAGATGCAAAATATCTGTCTTTCTTTGAAAGAAGTTTAACGTAACAAATTAAAGATTAAATTTCTATTTTTTCTTCTTCAAAATCTATGTATTTCGGGGTTTTAAAGAAAGATATTCAACTTTCATATATTTCTGTATATTAAAAATAATAATAATACATTATCTAATTTATCCCATTTAAATAACAGAACTCAGCGGTATACTGCCATTTCCCATCATAAATAATTGCGGAATTAAAAAATAAAAATAGAGAAAATTCGCCTTATAATACTAAAAATTAACCTATAAAATTAATTTAATTTCAGTTATCGAAAAAATGTTTGTTCCACTTTATTATTTTTCATTTTCTATAAAGCCATTAAAATTTTCTTTAAACGATTATCTTATATACATTATAAAATATTCGATTTGTCTTGCATGTACCTGTAACCAATTGTGTATAGGGCACTCATTTTTAAAAGAGAACAATTCAGTAGTATACACTAAGAGACTTAAAAAATATATATATATTTATATCCTAAATATCCCAAATATCCTAAATAACTTTTCCAGTTATTGCAAATTTGTAGGCTAAAAATTTCGAATCTCTCTCCCCTTTCTTGACTAATTTCCAGGGGTCTGGTAAAGAAGAAATTCTACGACATTCTTTGTGGGATTAAACGGGAAGAAGTTATGATTACTTCACAATTATTGGTACTCAGGGGAGTAGATAGGTAAACTTAACAATTTCAATAAATAAACGTACCACAAACGTTGTGCATTATCATCTGGAAATGTTGATTGTGGAAAAGTGTGAGATACCTCCACAATGGTCTGTCGAGCACCACTTTTGTAATGACGTGTTTCATTCAGAGTTAATTGATTCCTTGAGCATGAAAATTTGCCCGATTCCTTGAAAAGATGTGCGTAGTATAATGTACGGAGAATGTGTCACAGTTTTAAAGCTTCTTTCAAACTCTGGCAACATTCAGAGCTTCAAAAGTCATAAATTATCCATTGTCCAAAAGTGACCCTTGAAATTTCGCACACATTTACACTGAAAGACACTACTTTCTATTGCTTTTTTACAAAAGAGACCAGTTCCCATGCAATTATCGCACTAGGGGGGTTGGGAGCGAGGGCTCGAGCGAGCTTCGATTCTCAAAACCACATCAAAGAAATATCAAAAGAAACCGAAGTTGAAGCTTTCCATTTGCCAGTGTGTGAAGGCTCCTTTAGAGTGAACTTTTCATTAAGTCGGTCACATTTTTCTATCTATTAGCTTGTTTCTGTCAGCTCAAAATAAATTAAACTTGACTTATAAGAGAAAACCAGTTCAACCGAATAATTAACTGATAATATTTTTGAAATTTTGGTCAATTGAAGTCTTGTTTTTTAATTATTATTTTTCTTAATAATGATTTTTTTTTTTTCTTTCAGATCTTCCGGTTTTTAACCCATTTTCTTTAATTGTTGCTGTACTGTTTCTAAAGAAATTATTTTACTAAACTTTTTTTTTTTTTTTTTTTTTTAAATCTTTTGTAAGTTGTGAATATGATACAATTAGAATTTATAAACATTTGCTTTTTAACTTGCGGTCATCTTGCTCAGATGAGCAACGTGACCGCCTAAGGCAAAATTTCCTGTTTAAACAGCCAAATATTTTATATATTGCTAAAAACCTTCCCACGGATATTTCTTTGCCGTTTAATTATTTTGCTATCTCGCGTATTACAATGTTTTTTGGTTTTCATTCTAAAATTACTACTTTTTGTGGTGTCGTTAATTGCCTTATCCTCGCCATTTTTGAAGTACTTTCTAAAATTACAATGTTGCTGGCAACTGCGTTTTGTTTTTAACTCTTGGATCAATTCGTAAGTGTACGTGGAGGACGACGTAATAAAATCTGTTCGAAAATTTGCTTTTTAAACGATAAAATTTGCGGTTGCAGAAAGAGGAAAGAAAAACATCCAAGTGCGACTTTTTTTTTTTTTTTTTTTTTTTTTTTTTTTTGTCCCTTAGTCTTCATAATATATACAGGAGGTCTACTAAAATTCGTCTGTATCCTTTTAACTGCTTAAGGTCAGTAGATATAGGCATAATACTAATGTACTAAAGTAATATTTGCTACTGTGCCACTTCGTGGAAAACGGTAGAATTTGTGTTCTTATCTTATAAAAGGTAAAAGATAAAAGATAAACGGGAATTATGAAGATGGAGAGCATCGTCTATTTAATAAAAAAAGGCACCTTGTAGATATAAAAATAGAATGCTTAAAACGCGCATTTCCTTGTTTACAATCTCTTACGCTGTGACGAGAAGAAACTATTTTAGAATTATAAAAAAAAAAAAAAAAAAACTAATTATTACAAGGTATCTATAGTTTTGATGTTTTAAATTCTATCCGTCAGCTGCAATGCAGTCGACCTTTGTTTGAATTTTATGCATCATCCGTGTAACCCGCTACAATGAAATGGGTGCAGTGAAAAGTTAAAAGAAAAAAAAAGGATCCAAATATGCATTGCAGCTACCGGACAAAAATTTGAACAAAGAAAATAATGGTACTAGCGGTGAAAAATTGTTTCTTCTCTTTCTGAACGTGTGTGCCATTTTGCAAGTCAATCGGAGGATTTTTGCGGCCGCTGTTGCGGTACGTACAAATTCTGCCCATAGGCCGTAATGATAAGAAAAATTCTGGTATGTCCCTGTACACGAATTACAAAGGAAATACATACTCAAAACTATACAGCTGCATGATTATGTTTGGCTCACAAACAAGTGCACCAAGTTAAAAGTCAATAGCGTGATTTTTGCGGCCGCTATCGCGGTGCATACAAATTCTTCCCATAGCCCGTAATGATTAAAAAAAAAAAAAAAAAAATATCTGTACACGAACTACAAATGGAATACACAAAACTAAAACTATACAGCTATTTATGTGGGGCTTGTGAATACGTGTACCAAATTTCAAGTCAATAGCGGGGATTTTGCGGCCCCTACCGCGGTACATACAAATTCTTCCCATAGGCCGCAATGATAAGAAGGGAGACCTCCACTGACGTTTCGGCAAATAAAATCAAATTTCTTATTTTTCTTAATAAAGAAAAGTATTGAAAAATATGAATATTTGAATAATTTAGTTTGTTAATTTTTATATCTTTTTTTTTTTTTTTTTTTTTTTTCTCGGATAAGATTTTTAAAAAATACTGCCATAAAAAATATGATAGACACTTTTTTTTTTTTTTTTTTTTTCAAATAGGTATTTATTTGATAAATTTTATCAAGTTTAAACACTTTTAACGTTTCTTTACTTAAAAAAAGAAGAAAAATGATACATTTATTGATCGTTTTAAAGGCTGAAAGAAAACTAAATTTTCAGTATTTACTTTTAGAAGTTATAAATCAGATATTTTTTTTTTATAAAGAATGTAAAAATATGTTTGTCTTGTGAAAGTAAATGTACGTGTAAAATATAGTTAATGGCATGTCTACTGAATTGTTTAAAAAATAAATAACTAAAATATATAATAAAATAAAAAGAGTATTTCACGGATATATATATATATTTAAAAATTTGTATGGCAATTAAAATAAAATAAAATATACATATATTTATTTAATTACTCTTTTAAGAAAACGTTGATATTCAATAATTAGCATACTATTTCGATTTATTACGCACATACACATGTTGTATTATCAATAACTAAGGCTGCTATTACACCTGAAAACTTTTCGTGCGACTTTTACCTGAGCCAATTTTTGCTCCAATTTCTGGAGGCCAAAATCCGAAAAAGGGTTGAAAATTTGAGTCAAAGGTCGTCCAAAAGACAATTTTTACGGTGTTCAGTCCATGTCAAGGTGTACCCGTTTATTACTTTTTTCCGGGACCAACGCAAAGTCTTCGTGTAGAGACAAGCGAGCAATGAATGACTTCACGTTACCGGTCCTGTCTTTTCTCGGCAGGTATAATGAGCTATTATCTCATTGGTTTATCATCGGAGGAGAAATTGCTCGTACAAACAACTTTTTATAACTAGCCAGAAAAAAATGCTTGTACTCCCAATTCCTATTACACCATCCGTTGAGGCGATTTGAGCCAACAAAAATTGACTCAAATTAACAACCGGCTGAAAAATTGTCTGAAAAATTGCTGTGTGTAATAGGAGCATAAAAAAATAATCTAAGTTTCAACTCATCGTCAATTAAAGCTCTAAGTAGAGCCGAAAGGTTTTGTCTTCAAATCTGGTATAATAAAGATGTGTTGTGGTATCGGGTTCGAACTCTGGTCGCGATTTCTAGGCTAACCATTTGGAGATTTCTGTACGTTTTTCTAAAATGCGCGTGAACACTGGCTAGGATATCTATGGAAGAACTTTATAAGGGAAGCGTTCTTACCATATACAGGTCCACAGTGTTGATAATATGTTTTAATATCCATATCACAACATCATAAATTTGACATTTATCTAAATAATAAAAAATCAGAAAATACTGCTTCATTAATAAATTTAAAAATTGCTTAAACAAATGACTAATAATAAATTAATCTGTACAGTGCTTGTCAAAATGTACTTTTATTCCACAGATACAAGAATAATGCGTAGAAAGTGGCACCAGTGAACTGGTGTCGAAAACTAATAAATAAAAATACTATATGTAAATACCATTAGCTGCAAAAAATTCGTAACAATTATTTACGATCGAAATAACACAATGTGCGTTACTGTTTTGTTTGCAGCAATCGGATCTATTTTACTCCCCTGTTCGAAGGTTTGTGATTTTATTTCAACCCGAAGAAATAGTTGGGAGTTTTATTCCCCCCCCCCTAGTTTATGGTGCTTCTACAAAGCGTTTTATTTATTACGATAATAATGTAACTGCACTTATTAAATAAAAACTTTTTAAGTTTATATGGGAAGTTATAGGTTTTCACCAAATTTCCGCTACCTCTTCTATGTTAACTTCTCTGTTTACCCTTAAAAATAATCTTTTCTTATGTGTGAATTTATGCAAAACAGAAAAAAAAGAAGAAGAAAAGTAGCATGAACAAAACTGGACGGTTAATTATGTTGAATTGTAAAAAATAAATAAATAAAAGAAATAAGTTAATAATAATAACTCAAAATAAATAATTCAAAATAAAGAAGCGTCTTTTATCCAGATGAAAAACAGCAAAAAGGAAGTTTTTTCAGAATTTATATTTTCTCATATATATATATATATATATATATATATATCAATTTAGACAGATAAATGTCTGAAACACGTAAGGATACAAACTTTCAGACACCACACACGTCTCAATTTAAGACACATAAATGTCTTTATAAAAATAGACTAAGTTAAGTGTCTCAATAATATTGATATGTCTGAATTTCGGTCACATTACAGTTTTGACACTTGAAAATTAAAACATTTTACAATTCAGACGCTTAAAAATTCAGACATCTTACAGTTTAGACACTTGTATTAACTTAGCAATTTTTTTTTACACTGATTTTATTTTAAGTAATATACATACGGGGGTTAAGTTTCTTTTTACATCCGCTTCATTTAATAGTATTTTATATAATAAGTGCTTATGTAATTTAGATCATTTAGCTTTGCGAAAATAAATTTTCAAAGAAAAAGAAATCGAGAAGAAAAGTAAGAGTTTCAAAGAAAAGTAAACGAGCAATATCGAAAGATTTGTATGCGATTTCTGTTTAATTTTTCTAATATGATTAAAAATAAAGAAGAAGAAGATGTCCGCATGAGTTCCTACATATCAGCGTAAAACAACCAATTTTCTGGTTTTCATGTAAATAGTGTGTTTCGGTTAAATATAAGTTTAATTAAAAATAAAAATAAATAAAAAGACTCTTTCTATTAGCTTGATTCGCACTAAAAGTATGAAAGGTTAAAATGAAGTGTTGTCACGTAAATTTCATACTTTAGTTAATTAAAAAAAAATACAACCCCGGATTCAGAAAAATCACCCCTTTCGTTTGATACCGAAATTGTAACGAGCCACGAATTAAAGTTAAGTGTTGCCACCTAAATTTCATACTTTAGTTACTTAAAAAGTAATGTATATTAAACTTTAGATATTTTGTCGTTAACTTTAGTTTAAAAAAAATTATTAAAATAGAAATTTACAATTTGTTTGACAAATAATTCATATCTATACTACAAAAAAAAAAAAAAAAAAAAAAAAAAAAAAACTTGCAGTCGATGATTGTAGCTCAGTCGGTTGGTCACCGGTTTGTGAATCCATAGTTCCTCAGTTAGTGTCCAGCCTGTCTGAGATGTTCGCTATGTTCAGAAACTTTCGCATAAGCATTTTCTGTATGCTCTAGGAAATTCTATATTCATTTTTTTACTGGTAACTAAACCACAGGCAACCTTCTTTACTTATTTATTTAAATAATTTAATTATGAGAAATGAAGTTGAAAATAGCTGCTTTAAGTCATTTCAAGTGTCTTAAATCCAGTCACCATTCATGTCTTAACTTAAGACATCTTACGTGACTTAAAATTCAGGACACAATTTTGTGTCTGAAAATAAGGACGCTCATTTAAGACATCTGAATTTGCAGTGTATATATATATATATATATATATATATATATATATATATATATTCCAATTATTAATTCATTTTTTATTCCAATAATTATTCTGAAATCCTTTAATTACTTTCTCCGCCAATATGTTTAATATTCCTCTTTTTTTTTTTTTTGTTGTTGTTGTTGTTCACGTGGGCGTAAGTAATTTAAATTGTTTTTGTCTCTTATTTTATCTTAACATGCATTGCAACCTTTTTGTGATAATTTTAGCAATGTGTTATTATTAGTTTTACTTTTGCTGTGTTGGTGTTGACATGTATCTATTAAATGGTAAATAAATTATTAAGGTTAATGTTTATTAATATATCTATCATATATATATATATATATATATATATATATATATATATATATTATGATTATATAATTAGCCATTTAAGAGCTTAAAAATGTTGATGGAAATATCTAAAAATGGCGAATTAAAAATGTGTGGGTTTTATTTTCGATGATATCCTCGACTTACATTGTACGTAGATGACATTGAAAAAATACAAAAATGCCTAATGATTTAAATACACATGCACACATATATTTTCCTTTAAGAACGTGAAACATTTTTTTGTACGTATAAGATGTTACATGCATGCATACTGTAATACATGCAAACTCTAAAATTTCGAAAAAAATGAAGAGTAAAATAGTAAGGAGCACCTCTTTGATAATATATTTTTCATTAATGTGTCATCATGTGAATACCTAACAGCCCCTTAAAGGCCTAGTATCCAATGTCTTACACAATTTACATACACGTATGAACTTGACGCATTCGACATAATTTCTGTTAGACATAATAAGAAGTTAACTATTTTTTTTTTTTTTTTTTTTTTTTTTTTAACAATGGTCATTACACTTTTTTAGATAGTTTTAATGATAATTCTGGTTAACTTTATTTACCTTATTAGTAAACAGCGTGATATAATAAACTGCTATAAAATGGATATGCTTGCTTGAATGTAGTTATATATTTTCTGCTAAAATATTTTTGTGTGTTTGGCATTTTTAATGAAAACGAAAACTATAATTCATTTAAATTATTTTTAAATTTATATAGAAAATAATTGTTTATTAGTGATTTTGTATTTTATGACCAAATCGGGAGAAAAAAATTTGGTTGTTGAGTCATCAGTATAACATTTCTAATTTATTTGACAGAAAATGTTTTATGAGCTCAGTTTTCCACGTAAATTTATCTCCATGCTACTTTAAACGTAAGTGTAATTTTAACACTTTTAGAGATACGCGAATTCTTAGTAAAATCCATTAAAATTCCTTAGTGAT
The DNA here is from genome assembly GCA_963930645.1 of Salticus scenicus. Taxonomy (NCBI): domain Eukaryota; kingdom Metazoa; phylum Arthropoda; class Arachnida; order Araneae; family Salticidae; genus Salticus; species Salticus scenicus. The sequence goes on from OZ005654.1 coordinate 25,126,999, forward strand.
ATTGTCCTGTAATAAATAAAAATAAAGTAAATTTTACATAAATTTTCAATAATTACCTAAAACAATGTGATATTTTTAGTTTTATATCATATTTTATATTGTCAACCACCGATGACTGACATGGCGCTCAACGTGTTAAATACGCAAATTTTATAAACTTAATTATCGATAAACTTTTTAAAATAAAATATAAGAAAAAAAAAAAAAAACTAATTTTAAATTACAAAATAAATGCAATTATTTTCTGCTGCTTGTTTGATACGCACACACTTACAGACATTTTATTTTTTATTTTATTTTACTTTGCACAGTAAAGAGAATCATAACATCACATTCTGTAATAGCTGAAAAATCACATGCATTTTTTTCCTCTCGCTTGAACTATAGTTTTTCATGAATTCTAGACTTACTCTCTTTCTTTTCTTTTTTTTTCTTTTTTTTACTGCATCACATTTTTTCCCTTTTACTTCTTCCTTAATATATCTTTTCTCCGATGCTCGTCTAACGAACTTGATGAGGTAAAAAGTGTTTGTAACTGAATTCGGGATCGTGTTTTTAAGTGACTCCCGAAAACTTTTATTCTCCTAATGATAAAAGCTGGATCTACTTACTTTTGGTAATTTACTTGTTCCTTCTTATTTTGAAGAATAGTTCTTAAAGTTCGCTTCGACAGTAACGAGATTTACATCTTCTTGACTGTGACTTAAAAGCGACTAATAGAATATCAGGAATGATGCCGATATATATATATATATATATATATATATATATTCTTCTTTTTAACATTTCGTATTGTAAAAAGCAAATGATACAATCATTATAATTTGGAAGAGTTACCTAAAAGTTAAAAAAATTTCTGTACTTAGAAGCGTTGCGTTAGTATGTATTCTTATGTATTCTTATTTTAAATTATAATAATTAGGTATGTATTTTTTTTTTTTTTTTAGATTTTTTTTAAACAAACGAGGAAATAATTGGGATAAAATATTCTTATTAAATTTATTTTCCTTTTTTTTTTTTTTCTCTGTTCTTAAACGCTTTCTAAAGAAGTACAAAACATTTTATAAATTCAGTTTCTCAGCTATCATTTTCAAAAATATTTTTATAATTCTAAAAATAAATAAATAAATAAATAAACAATTTTAATGTTATCAGAGCGTAGATGTTATTTTCTTAAATGTTTAGGAAAGGAATTATTTGAAAATTGAAATGACTTCAAACCAAAAAGAAAATTAAAAATTTTTACACTACTCGAAGCAATTACGGGACATTATAACTTTGTATATAACCTGTGGCTGAGTAACATATGAAATGTAGGTGTTATAAGATATTATATTAGAAAAAAAGTTAAAACGAACAAAATATAATTCAAATTTTTCGACTATATTTGTCGGTAAATAACAAATTCACAATACGTGCATATCTTAGAAACCGAAAAAAAAAAAAAAAACACGATTTCTTCATTAAAATGACTTGCAGTAACCAATGGTTTCATGTGACAGACAATAAAATAAACAATTCTCCATAAAGTTTTTAAAACATATTTTACGTTCTTCATGTCCGAGAAATACGCTGGTCAATTCAATCAAATGATTCCTTCGTTGAAAATGAAATTATCCAATAGCCAAGAACGATGTGTAATCGCTTTATTCTCCATGATAATGCATTCTTCAGGACTTCTGTAGCGTAAGGGGGTCACAATAGGTTTAAAAGTGTCATCCTTATATAGCTAAACAGTTGGGACTCCGCTCTTGATAATGTACCGGTCTATACGGCAATTTAAATATATACTGCCCTAGACCACCACTCCACCATTGCCAAATCGGATACTTTAATAAAGAATTATTCTAAATTCTAAATACTCCCTACAAGATAATATACCCATTGTGAGGTTGTACTTGTACACTAAAATGGGACTCCTCCGTGAGGTGCAAGCTGCTTCACTTATCATCTTATCCTCTGAAAAGCTCTTGTGGCTACATCTGCGGGAAGTATATTGTCCCGTTTTTATTGAAATACAAATCTTAGTTCTGCGAACACAAAAAACAACATAATTAAGTTTATTTCATACCGCATGATTTGAAATTATGTTACAAGGTTCTGTTGCAATAGATTGGTTGAAGGTGCTGTTGCAAAAGATTAACGGATGATGGTGTTGCAATGGATTGATATTTATACTGTGGTTTTTATTGAAATACAAATCTTAGTTCTGCGAACACAAAAAACAACATAATTAAGTTTATTTCATACCGCATGATTTGAAATTATGTTACAAGGTTCTGTTGCAATAGATTGGTTGAAGGTGCTGTTGCAAAAGATTAACGGATGATGGTGTTGCAATGGATTGATATTTATACTGTGGTTTTCCTGGCTATTAGTTTTAAATACCGATCCTGACTTTTTGTTGTTGCTGTTTTACGACCTTATCCTGATCATCAACGACCATTTCCAATTTTCAAAAACCGATTTTATTCCGATTTTATATTCTACAAATGATTCTTTAAGAAATTTCTAAGACAACAAATAGCATTTGACTCGCCTCTAAACGAAGTGGTCCTCCTAGCTACCGACTTAGCAAAGTCATGTTCTTGTGAATTTGTTATACATTAGTTATATTCACTGTTACCTAACATTCAATGCGTCTCATTTGTTTTTAATCACCTCGTACATAAGGAATGCTGCAGGTCCCTTTTCACTCCTTATCTAAAATAGGTTGTTTTCGATATCACAGACAAAATTTGCATATTTCCAACTTTGTAAATGTCATAATCTTCCTTTCTAACCATTTTTATTTTATTTTATTTATTTATTTATTTATTTATTTATATTTATTTTTTGAAATAGTTATGGATCATGTAGGGGAGCGCGTGGGGCTAGTTGTAACAGTTTTTAGAAAATTAAATGTATTTTCAAATGTATTTACGTTTTCCTGTTTATAATTGCTGTTTTCCATAGCATACATATTCATCTATCATATTCATTAAAAAAAAAAAAAACTTTCGTTAATATTGCTAATTTTATCACAAAAAATACTTTTCAAAATTATTTGCCTATTACAACTTGTCCCGGATTTGGGGCAAATTTTAACTCACGCGGGGCAAATTGTAACAGATACGAAGCGAACACTAACAATAAAAACGGCAATGTTTCCAAATGTTTTTTGTTATCAATCATTTACTAATTTAAGAGAAAAGGCAATTAATAACTAATATTAAATTATAACCTTCTTGGTATAGTTACAATGATTTACGTCAAATAGATTATAGTAAAATAAAGAGAAAAATAAATATGTAATCAACATAGAAATCAACCTTTGTCAGAGTTGAAATTAGTTCAAACAAATGATATTTTGTTCCCTCACATACATTTAACCTGTAACCACATTTTGCAAATTAAGCATTATACTTATTCTTCCGCCTCAGAGAGGTTTTAGCAGAGCTCGAATTCTCCGCCTCTTTTTCAGGACACTCTCACTGATGATTTTTTTTTTTTTTTTTTTTTTTTTTTTTTTTTTAACAACTATTTTTATGCAATAGCCTCTAATTCGAGATTAAATCGTGATTACTGTACTATAATATAAAAACACAGAAAATATTTCTGTATAAATATAGTAGTGGCAAAGAAGCCAAAAATATTTCATTTCTGAAAATTCCTGAAAATGTGCGGAAACTTCGAGCTCTGGCTCTAAGCACCTCCACAAGCCACTCCTCTGATTCAGAATCTGTATCAGGAGTTAAGGACATTTAATTTATATTTTTATCCTTTCGTTTACTTATTCATTTATTTGTTTGTTTCTTCCTATAATCTTTTACTTTCTTTTTCCTTTCTCTTTATGTTTGTGTTACTTTTTAATTATCTCTTCAAATTATTTTTCATATATTTTTCTCTTGGGTGATGGGTTCACTCCGAAGCACTCTGAAGCACTCCTCTGATTCAGAATCTTTATCTGGAGTTGACATTTTATTTATATTTTTATCCTTTCGTTTATTTATTCATTTATTTGTTTGTTTCTTCCTATAATATTTTTCTTTCTCTTTATGTTTATGTTACTTTTAATTATCTATTCAAATTATTTTTCATATATATTTTTCTCTTGGGTGATGGGTGCACTCCGAAGCACTCTGAAGCACTCCTCTGGTTCAGAATACTTATCTGGAGTTAAGGACATTTTATTTATATTTTTATCCTTTCGTTTTTTTATTCATTTATTTGTTTGTTTCGTCCTATAATATTTTTCTTTCTCTATCCTTCCTCTTTATGTTTCTGTTACTTTTTAATTATCTATTCAAATTATTTTTCATGTATTTTTCTTTTGGGTGATGGGTGTCTAATATTCGTAAATTTCTAGAAGATTTCAGCTGTAGCCAAATCGTATATATCTTGACCCTTTGAAGCTCTTTCAGATATCTTTTTAGAGTTTCTCACGTTAAAAAAATGCATGCAAGAAATAATTTGCTAGTTAACTTTTAAAGTAAAATGTCTAATTGCATGATTCAAAACACAAAGGGCAAAATGTAACATGTTACAACTTGCCCCAAAATTTTGTTTCAACTTGCTCCATCGTATGATTTTGGACATTTTGTTTATTTATAAATATATATATATATATATATATATATATATATAAAGATTTATACAAAAAATGAAACATGTATTTTATAACTCAGCACACACAGACTAAATAAATAGCTATAAATACTTCTTTAAAATATAAATTAACATAACTATAATAAAGAATTATGAAATACATTTTTTTCCACTAACTAACTAAAGGGAAGCACGTGTACAGAACCTCTCATTAACCCTTTTTGCAGAACACTGATTGTGCTTACCTAATAAAACGCAACATTACGATTATGTTTATCGAAATATCTAATCAAAAATATTCCATAAATTGCATGTTACCCATGTTACCCTAGCCCCACGCTTCCCTAGTGGTTTCATACAAATCACACACAGTATTTCCGAAATGTTTTCAGCATTGTATTTTTTTTTCTATCAACCAACAGCTATACATATATATTTTTAATAATTAATTATCTGACTTATTGATTACGGAGGAAATAAATCTGTTAACGCTGAGAGTTTAAAGTATAATACATATGAACAAATTTCGTTTATCAAATATATTTAAAGGTTTTTTTTTAAATCATTACAAAATTGTTCTTCTTAAATACCGAAAAAATACACAACATTTCTCATTAAATTTCAAAAACTATCAAAACCACAGTGAGTGAAAGTTGTACAGCAATTACATGCTTTGTAAATTAAAAAAATAATAATAAAAATAAATTTTTGAATTTATAATAAAGCATTTTAAGGTTGGTTGGATGGTTGGGTTTAAACTCGTCCTAGTCCTGCGCTTCAAGCTATTGTCGATGGTTTGGGGCTCATCCATAAGGATGATCCGGAGACATGTCATCACAATTTTGATCCTCGATGAAAGGGATGGCTCCACCGCTTCGTTTACACGCAGAGATATAATTTGGATGGGAGCATAGCGGACATTGCGGCAACGACGGATTTTACGTGCACTAACCAACTTTAGTGTACACAACGGTCTTTGGCCAGATCGAGTATCGAACTCGCAAACTTCGAATTACGAGCTCGGCGCTCAACCAATCGTGCTACCGCGGCCTTTAGCATTATAAAGAATTGTTGTGCTCTTTATTATTTTCTCGTTTCACAAATAAATAAATAAATAATTATGCATATTAATTCATTATATTTGTGTCGTATACTAAATAATCCAAAGTCTTAAGGATTTTTTTAAACTGATTTTCTGATTCCACAGGCGAAATCTACGTAGTCTAAACACAATTTTTTTTTTTTTTTTTCTAAATAATATGGACCCCATCTTGTAGTCAAATGGTTTACTTTCTGGCTTTTAGTTCCCATATGCGAAATTTGAATCTCGGTTTCGACACGGAATTAACGCTGTATGATATTCTACCTCTACGTTTCTTATGCAAAAGAACTATAGAGCTACAAAATTAACCACACAAACCAATGACTTATTTAAAAGTTCTCTTTAAAAGTCTAAATTATGACCTTATAAACACCTTAACTTTATAAGTGGAATAAAACTATAACTGAAGAATTTTGGAACAAATTATTAAATGCTACGAGCTAAAAGGTTTAACCTAACACAGTAATACTGCGTTGAGGAATAAGACATCGGTGTTCTTCGTATTTTATTAAAACATTAAAAACTACAGTAAAATAATCAAAAATGTACTATCCATTGTTGTTTACACCAATTTCTATCGTTTAATCAGTTTGTCGATGTCTCGGCGTTAAAAATCCACATAAAGCCGTAGGTTCTGATCTAATGATCCTTATTGTACAAAATATGACCATAGAGCGACAACCCAAAGTCCAAAACTCAAATACTTAAAAATAGGTCCATACGATAACTGAATATTATCATTACGAGACGATTTATAATTGGCAGTAGCCAGATTCGACATATAATTCAGGCAGGGATGTTCCACGTGGTCCAGTATTCATTTAAAGCAGTCAGTTCCGATCTAATTAACCCTAGTGTGTAAACTTTATCACAGATAAAGGGAAAAAAAACCCCTAAAGGATAGCTTTTAAAGTAAAAACAAATAGTTTTTAAACCTGTGATATTCTTGAGAAAAATATCGATTCCTAAAAATAGTTTTAATTTTGTAAAATTACAAAAAAAAAAAAAGAAGAAGAAGAAGATTTAAAAAAGAAAGAAAGGAAGGAAGAAAAGCAATAACACTTTAAACATTTGGAATTCTTCAAAAATTGAAAAGACAAAAATTATTGAAAAACTATGCTTAAATTATGTTTACTATGATATTAAAAATAAATACATTTTATACATTGCATCTCACGAAAAAAAAATTTATTCTTAGTGACAAAAAACACTCATAATTCTCTTTTTAAAATATTCTGCAATATAAACACATTACTGCACAACTTTCGCGAAAAAATTTTTCGCCAAAAAAAAAAACTACTGCTCCAAATCCTATCACAAAATCCAGAATAAGATATTCACTTAATGCGAAAAATATAAATAATAGAATAACCCCTTTTTCAAATCCTTAGCATTCTCTTTTGAATATATCCTTTTTCTCTCTTAATGACGTCATCCGTTTACTCCTAGAACAAGTCTGAATAAAAATAAAATTTCTTCCTCTCTCTCTCCGTGTTTTTTAAGCATTCAATTCATTTATTTTCCTGGACTTTGTTCCCTTTGACAAATACCGGGATTTACTGAATATTCACTCTATTACTTTAGAAAATCCCAGAGCCATTTTTCAGTTCAGGCAAGGAATAAACTTTTTTTTAAAAAAAAGCTCTAACTGCAACGGTACTAAAAGCTTCCCAAACTAAATTTATTTTACAGTGCATAATGCAATTACGTCAGTTTTGTGTATGCATGAATCTATCTCGTTTGAAAAATATTATATTTATGAAAGTGCTTTCTTGAGCCAATAGAAATTACATTTAAGGATTTGAGAGTGCTTTTGCATTGTAAAAATATATAAAATATTAGTCAGTTTAGTTTTAGAGTGAAACAATTTAGTCGTTCAAAAAACAAAATAAAAAATAAACAAATGAATGAACGTAAAATATTTTTGTGCAAAGATATGCATTTTGTTTTATTTATTTTAAACACTAGAAACCATTTGGATTGAGAAATGTGGTTGGTTTTATATCTGGCAAAACTGTATCTGTATAATCAGTTTTCCTAAAACTGTTTTTCCAGTTCTTATGTGCATTGGTCTATTTTTCTCATGCAATAAACAAGACCTGTGAGCTAAAATTAAATTCTTTGCGCTTTTAACTGACCCTGATGTACTATGAATAAATCCAACCATTAAAGAAATATCTTTCTTTTTAATAAATCAATTTAATTATTAAAACAATATAAGTAAATTAGTCGAAATAATTTATGTTTTAGCATAATTGTGAATTTTACGCCTTTTAGCGGTCAGAAAATTTATTTAGAAATTATTATATATTTTCACAGTACTTTAACTTATTTAATATAAAAAATAATTCTATATATATATTTCCGGTAACCAAAAAGCGTAAAAGAACGCAATTACGTTTTAATAAAACGCAGTTTTCTATCAGTTTAAACTAAAAGTCATTAAAAATGTATGTCGTTTAAAACCTACTTAAACTATATGTAAACATTCAGTATTGCTAAAATTATCTTGGTAGACTTTTTATTTATTCATTTATTTGGGGGGAAGGAGTGTTGTGTTCATATTTTAGATATTAAAGTTAATGAAACTTTCAAGCTTAAAAGTGGCCCCCACTCTCTGTTAAGAATAATGCTTCAGCAAAGATTCGAGCGGGTCCTTGCTGCAAAAAGAAGAGAAAACTGATGTTTAATATAATGATAAGATATTTAAAATCATTAAATAATTGTTTCTGGTTCATACAATTAAGCATGATCGATTATATTAAGAATGATAATTTTTTCATTCTTTTTTATAAATATAAAATGCAAATTTAAAAATTTTCAAAAAAAATTAAAGTAAATTCATTGCCTTAACAGCAAAGTATTTTAATGCAAGTGTTAAAGCAGATAACGTTAGGGTTCCAGGCCTGGGTCAAGTGATCTCTGAGGAATTTTACCTCGTGTCCACACGATATTCAGAGCAAAAATTTTCAAAGTTCATACACAAAAATTTTCAAAGTTCTAGGACCATACTAAATGATTCATTTGTACGGAATGCTACTTTAGAGTTTTTTTTGTTTTTTTTTCGTGGGGGGGATGGGGGGAGGAGATTCAAAATCGCGAGTTTCATAGCAATTCACGGAAAACTCCAAACGGCTAAGCTAGCGAGCGAAACCTCGGTTTGAACATAGCACTACCTATATACCAGCTTCGAGAGAAGACCATATTGACCATAGGTAGAGGTACAATGTATCTTCGGAAATTATGTTTAAAGAAAATGGACCATGTGTGTGTGAAAAAGACATTAATAAAGATCCTCTTCCGTTAGATGAATGCTTCCAGTTATAATTCGTAATCCAACTACAGCATATTTGCAATTGAGAGAATCAAGAACTACATTATATGTAATGAATAAACGTAAAAGGTGTCCCACATGAAGACATGCTTGGAAAGACACGTGACACATCTCTTCCTAATTTTGCACATTTGACTTGTTAAATCAAGCTTTATAAAAATCCTTTTCAACAGGTTTTGTAAATACTTAGAAAGTAAGTCTAATAAATGTGGAAAAAATTAACAAAATTTAAGAAAATTATTCTATATACAGAAAAAAAATGTAGAACAAAAAACTTGGCCCAATATTGTTAACATATAAATAATTTTTATCCAATAGAGTCAAATTGTTTCCCCGTGCAAAGAAAAAAAATATATAATGAGGTATTAACGATTAAAATTGAATTTATAAAGTGCAATCGATCTTCTGTAATAATAACTTTCAATAAGAAAACTGTGACTTTTTAAAACGCTTTTTAAAGAATATGTGGAAAAATTTCTGCGCAAATTTATAAACAACACTTACAATTATTTCCACCAAAGTCAATAACAATGTTATACTTTATGCAGTATATATATATATATATATATATATATATATATATATATATATACTGCATAAAGTATAATTATCTAGACAAATCCTTATTTGTCCTTTTACGTTGTATTAAGACATCCTAAATTCGATTTTATTAATGTCAAGCGGATTTCTTGAAATGCTGTAAACATGACCCAATAGCTTATTTTGGAAATTTGCCACATTCCTTATGTCTTTACGACTGATGGTTTTGGCGGTGGTGGTGTACCGATTATATACTCGAAAGACTTACGTCTCTGTGCTTTATCTTCAATGAAGGCCTTTCAAAAAGATTCGATAATGCGAGTTTTAAAGTAAACAACGGAAAATTCCGAATGATTTGGTAGATGAACGCGATCTGCGATCACACCAGTTGTGACAACTGATGGGATCATTTGTGCTTTTAAGCACTTGCAATTACTTGAATTTTATTTCTAAAGATATTTCTTTTTCTTTTGTTAAAATACTACATGCTACATATTTTTGGTGTTTAAATAAAAGAATCGGAAGGATTGTATAGGTGAACACTAATTATGTACCTATACATTCTAGAATTGAAAAAAAAAATGTTTAACATGCAATATTTAAGAAAAAAAAAAAAGTCTAGAAAAACAAAGTATAAAACTTTTTTAATCAGAAAGTACCGATATCACGTTCTTATATTTTATTAAATTTATTTCGAAGTTTTACATCGAGAAAATTCAATTAAGGAAGCTACGAAAAATATTGTTTGTGTTTTATATTTTATATTCAGATAATAATTATAACAGAAATTCTTGGGAAAGAGGTCTTATTACATTTAATCCAAGACATATAATAAGAGCGAAAATTCATCTCAAAAATAAATATTTCTACTCGAAACATCTCTAAATTGATAACAATTCTACTGCGTCTCGTTTCAGAAAAGTTTTATAAAATTACTTCTTTCGTACGATATATTGTAACAAGATTAATTCGTTCCAGAATGTCTTCCCTTTAATGAAATTTAGAACGAAACATTTTGTTTCTGCTTTGTGAAATTTAAAAACAGAATCTGCTTTAATTGTAGTACCATTAAGATGAATTGAGGTTAGATTGTGCAGTCATTACTCTTGTTGAAAAGACGTATTTAAGAAACAAGTGGTTGGGGTTTAAACAAGATCGTTACACATGAAAGATGTCCGAATTAAAGTAAGGGTTATAAAAAGTTTAAAACCCTTGATTCGCATTTGAAATACTTGTAAGTTGCTTAAGTGTTCTAAAAACATTTGATTTTTCTAGTTTAGTATTCAGGTTATATTAATGGCGAATTTAGGGATAATGAGGCGTAGCAGGGTTATTGCCTAAATAATTTTAATGGAATAAGTGCGCAATTTAGCATCGTTTAAAAACATGAATCTTTGAGAAAAGTGGCGTAATTAAGTGCAACATTTGAGTCATAACATTTTCTACTTGTTCTTCCATAAAAGCTAATCATGTGTTATCTAAACAAGTTATTGAATACATTTTTATCGATGTTTTGATGATATCGATTTTTTAATAAGGTTGCAGGTTCAGAATTGTCAGCAGAGTTATTTTTATGTTAGCTTGTTTCTTAATATGACCAGAAAAGGAAAAAAATTCAAAGATTATGTTTTGGCTTAAATTACAAAAATCTGATAATAAAATTCAAATAAAAATAAAATGAAATAAATAAATAAATAAGGAGAACTTTAAGTTTGCTTAGCATGCGTTTGTGTACTTATTACTATTATTATTATTATTATTACTAAACTTTATATTGTTACAAAAAATTTTATACTTCTCACTTCAAACAGAAATTTAAACCCTTTCTATGTTTTGTTAGAAAAATTGGACTAGTACATTTTGTCTTTCCATATGAAGAATCTTTTAAAGTTAATATGTGTATTCTATTTAACACCAATTAATTATTGGATTTTGCCGTAGACAGTACAGTCGGTAACAAAAGTTTCCGAACACTAGCGAAAATTCCTATGTAAAAAAAAATACACTTAATACAGTTTTATTAAATAAATCCTTGTCGAATCATGTTCTTAGACTGACTAAGAACATGATTCGACAAGGATTTATTAAAAAAAAAAAAAAAAAAAAAAAAAAAAAAAAAAAAAACAATATTAACTCTACTTTTTTTAGATAGGAATTTTTGCTAATGTTCGGATACTTTTGTTACCGACTGTACTGTTGTTTCATTATTGTAATGAGTGAAAAACCTCCACTAACATTTTACGCAAAAAAAGGCAAAAAATAAAAATTCTGCATAAAGCTATATTTTCAGAACATGTAAAAAAAAAAAAAAAAAAATAGGGTAAATGTTTAAAGAAAAAAAAAAGTGTATCACGTAATCTGTAAAATATAATTTAAATTTTAAAATTTTGGGAAAATTTGCGAATTTTAAGAGAAGCGGTCTTCAAAGAAAAACGATTGCCCGTGAGAAGAAATACAGTCGGCTGTAAAATTATTAAAACACACGTCCACATTTTTCATACTTTTTTTTTTTTTTTTTAGTTTGATCGTTAATTTTTATCATTTTACTTTTGTATAAACAGCATAAAGACTAAGATCGTGACTCGACAAATATTTACTTAACAAAACAGTATTAGGTGCACATTTTTTAAATACAAATTTTGCTAGCGCTTAAATAATTTTGCTGCCTACTGTATGTCTGTATGCCCTTCAACAAGTTTTTTCAATAAGTTTGACTCTATCCTAAGTAGAAAGTTAATATCGGCGAATATCGGGGTTCGCCAGAGCGGTCAATATCGTATGTCAAATCTTTCTTTTTTTTCAATATCGACAGATATTGGGGTACATCGGAGTCTTAGAAAAATTTCCCCTCTGTGGTTCGTAGTATTTATAATGTTGCTGAAATTGTTTTCTGTTCTCTATTTAGAAAAAAAAAAGTGAAAATTAAAATCTAAATACTGAACTTTTAAAGAAAATTTAAAATCGCTGCTTACTGAATTAGTTAATATCGGACAAGTGTGTACAAGATCGATAAATATTCGATCTTCACTGATGCGAGGTAGCATTAGGCTACATTGGCCGTGCAATACTTAGCCAATATTGCTTTAATAATAGGGACTTTGAATGTAAAAGACACTAACGTCAGTTTCAGACTTTTGACACTGATTTCATTTTAACATCCTAAAAACCTGCAAGAAAACATTGACATATTCACATATGAAAAAGAAATGATCGACTTTTTCTAGACATTATCAGATTTGGAAGTACAACAAAGGGGTATGGTGTTATTTTTAAAAGAGTCAAGTTTGCTGAAATTTTTAGTACGTTCTACAGACGTTTACTTCTCACTGCTAAAAAGATATGATGAGAGATAATGATTCTAGAGAATTATTTCCAAGAAAGATAATATGAGGTGCTGTGCGTTAGTTGGTACTGCTGCTATGTTTTTCCTACCACTAAAAGCACAATGAATGGAAGTTGGTACTTTATTCTGTTGCCTGATAAATCGAATATTCTCATGCATGTTCACAAATTTCCAATTTTCATGCATCTTAGTGCTTCGTGTCTCCTAAGGCTGTAGACTAACTTTTTAAGGTGTACCTAACATACTTAAAAGTCCAATTAATTGATTAACTATTTAATAACCCAGATTTTATTTCTTATAAAATTCTGTGGTAGGTTTCGAAAAATTAAATCGCGGAAAAACAATCATCCAGTACTAAGGCACGTGTGAAAGCAATGAAGCATATTTGATGCTTAGAGTATTCTGAAGCCTACAGCTAGTCGTTTATTTATTGCAGCGATTAGAAACATATGAGGTACAGCAAAATACTGACTTTAGTTAAATAAACTTGTAACTTTTTTTGTTGTTTTATAAACTTTGTTGTCGCTTCCGAATTTCATTAGTTATAATTATTCTATTAATAGTCTTAAAATTTTACGAACAATTATACATTCGACCTTGTTGCTGCTGTTGTGTGTGTATTTATATTTAGTAGACAAATCATATGTATTAGATATAAGTTATATATTTGTCACTGAAAGTGTCTAAACCAAATTTTAGTGTATATTTAATTTTTATAATTTTGAACATTTTTTTTTTTTAATTATAAATCAAACAAGAATCATAGCCTTGATAGACCAGTGACTCATTGGTGTACTCGAAAATTTAACGACAATGATTAAAGCAATGAATCAAGTCGTATTGAGTAAATACAATATTTTCACTTGTTTAGTATACAATTTTGAAAGCTTTGACATACTTTTCAAATACTTAGAAAACAAATAGAGGTAGCAAAGTATCAGGGTTATTCCTCGAAATTTTTTAATTTATTATTTTGGGATAATTTTCTTCGATTAACCCATTAAACGCCGCTACATGAATCTCACCGAAAATTTATGAATTTTTGTATACTTTGGGTTTCAATGTGCATTTCTAATCATATGTAGTTTAAATACTTAAAAAAATATATTTTTTTTTTGGTAGAAGATATGATGTGTTTCCAAAATGGGAGATTTGACACCTGGTTGGAGTAGAACACATTTTGAAAAACTGCAAAATCCTTTTAAATTACTTTTCTTGATCCCTATTTGTTATAATTTAAGAAAATAATTGTTTTGTTTCATATTCATTGTTTTAAACCCCTGTACTCGAATGAGTTATTTTTGCTGACTTTTTTTCTTTGCTGATGTTTTGCAGAAAAACAAACATCTTTGTTTGAATAATTGAAAATATATATATATAAGTTACATTACAAACTTTTTGAAAAAATTACCAACGAAACTAGGCGTTTCAATATTTAATGTAAAAAAGAAAAAAATACATATATCTTAATTATTTGCAGAGAAAAAAATTCTTAAAAAATTTGTTTCCGTAGTGGTAGCTTTGTTGCCTAATGGGTTAAGTAAAACGAATATTATTATTCCCAAATAGTGGCATGAAACTTATTTTCACTTCATAGCAGTAACTTGACAACTTTGGCATTTTTGGAACACAACTAATACGATACATTAAATAACGATATTAAACGTACAAAATAAAGTATGCAATTAAGTAACTTTTTTGAATTATTATTTTTCTTACTTTTTAAACAATATATCGTACATTTGAAATTTTAACGAAGTATTTCGAGTTTCGGTTCAGGCATGAATATTTGTAGTAGTTAAAAATCTACGTTAAGCAATAACTGCTTACGTAATTATCCCTAATATATTAAATATGACTTTAGAGAGGCAAACTTTCTAAATAGCTTATACATTATATTTGAATTAGTATTTAACAATAGACAACGGATTTTTGGAAATGCATTTGTCGGTCATTCATAATTATCTTTAAAGTTATTGTAAATTATAACTATGAAAAATATTTAATATGGACTTAAACATTACACTGTAAAAAATAGGTTCTTAAAAATAAGTATATATTGTCTCAAATTAGCCAGGAAACAATAGATACTTAAATCTGAAAACCCATGTACTCATTTTAGAGTATATTGAAATGCTCAAATTTGGGGTTCACCAATAAGGATCACAATATCCCCATGTTTGACATGTCAATGTACTCAAAAATGAGTACATGGGTTTTCAAATTTAAGTATATATTGTTTCGGAACTATTTTGAGACAATATATACTTATTTTTAAGAACATATTTTTTACAGTGTATTTTTAATATCTGTATAAACATTTACAATTATTAAATTATCAATGAAACTTAGTTTTATACAATTACAAAATAGACCAATCTAATCGTACTTCATATCCATTCGAATTCCTCTTTTATTTTTTTATTTTATTTTTTTTTAATGTACTGTATTTAATTCTGGAATAAAAAAATATATTTCTAAAAAAAAAAAAAAGAAAGAAAGAAAGAAAGAATAAAAAAAAGAAAGAAAGAAAAAAATCCATAAATAGACTACTTCACCCCACCCTGCCCCTAATATTTCTTTCTTACTTATCTTTTCTTTCAGTTTTATCTCCAGCTGTCTTACTAACAAACTAAAGATCTGAAAGAAAGAACAATGATGTACAAGTGGTAGCGAAAACTCATTTATAAAAAAGAAAAAAAAAAAAAAAAAAAAAAAAGAAGAATATGAATAAAAAAGTCTCAAAAGCACCACTAGGGAAAGGGGAGGTAAGAATTTTAACCGCTTGCAATTTACTCTGCCAATTTCAGGAAACTTTGAAACTGCGTTATAAGAAACTTCACTTTCTTAAGTATAGTAGCTTAACTCTATCATTCATTTCGATAACGGCTTAAAATTTATACCGCGGACATAAAAATTTCGAAGGAAGTTTTAGGAATTATAAATATCTTCTTCGCTCCAGTTAATAAAGATATATAAATGTTGATGATGATGGATCATGCAATTTGTATATCTGTGTGTATGTGTGCTTTTCAAATTATAATATTCATAATTGCATGTTTCATTTTTTATTTAATTTTTGTAACAACATAATTTATTATCAGATTGCACACACGTGATTTCCGAGTTGAAAGTTTCTTAAAAATATTTAATAATAATAGTATATATATATATATATATATATATAATTAATTTCAAAATAAATCACAAAAATTAATTTGCATAAAATAGGCACTAAAAGCAGCACTAAATTTATATACAAAAATAAAACAATGTATTTAAATTATGATAAGTGAAGATATGAAAGTGGAATGTAGAAACAAGAACAATAATTTAACAATGTTGTTAAACAAAAAAATTAGTTAAATTTAACACTATTCAAGCTAAAAATTATCAATTATGCTGTGTTTATATATATATATATATATATATTGCAATATAATGACTAATTTTTATAGTATTTGATGCGCTGATTTCATATATGGCTTACATATTTCTCAATCACGTAAGAATTTTTCACAAAATAGGTTTAAACATATTGGCAAGAAAGCCTATTCTGCATATTCTGGGGAAAAGATTGTCTTTTAAAAATATTTTTAAGTGATTTATTTACAAATTAATTAATACATCAAACAATTAAAAATGATTTGATAAATGTATTTTGATTTTATATTATATGGAAATTATATTAATTGGAAGAGTTAATGGTTATCATTGTTTAATATATCCTGAATTTATATATCCTTAATGTTTTCTTTCCTTTAGCCTAGAAAGTTCATTTTGGCACTTAGTCTATTGCAGACAGTATGGGAAAATTCTATGTTTAGTATCCAACAGCAGAGCTGCCAACCTAATCCGGCAAATTGTTAGTACCGCCCCTTTTTCTACACCATTTAATTTTTAAAGCATTAAATAATACAAATAGCATTAAATAATAATAATAATAATAATAAAATTGTAACATTTGTTTTGGGTTTAAGCATTAGCAAGAAATTTCGTCACGTGAAAAAGTAGTCACGATTGCGTCATCAAATCAGCAATTTATGCAGCATCGTGCCATTCGCTTTTACGCTGCACTCGTAAGGGTCGTGCTATTATTTTTACTCGGAAAAAGTGCTGCGATTTTTTTTTTTTTTTTTTTTTTTTTTTTTTTAATGTATGATAGGGTAGGTGCTACAGTGAATGGCATGCTCCAGTAATTGACATATATCCCTAAATAATTGACATATATCCCGAACACTGGAGCAGAGGGTACTAATAACTGGTAAAATGAATAACTAGCAGTGTCAAACACTGGAACATAGGGGGCCAATTACTGATAAAATGAAAAACTGGCAGTGTTAACATTGAGTGGGTATCAAATAAAAATTCATAAAAAAAACTAGTATGCTGTGGCCACCACAAGACTTTCTTCTATATTTTCCTATACAAATTCACACAGTAACAATATTTAAAAAAAAAAAAAAAAAAAAAAACGATTTTTTTTTTTAAGTTTTTTTTCGTAAAAAAAAAAAAAAAATCGATAACTTTGTTTTAAATTATCACAAATTTATAGTTCAACCATTCGTTTTAAAGATATTGACGAGACCTTTCGAAAGATACCCATCTTGAAAATTTACCCCCCCCCCTCCCCCGGGGGTACTTTCCCCTGGGGGGAGGGAAGCGATGACCGACATTTTTTTTTCCTAATTAACTACTACTATTATCAATAATTCATATTAATTTCACAATCACAGGTTAAGAATAACTCCCATTATGTACATTTATACGAAATTTTGTCCTATATACTGCCATGTTAAAAATTTAGAAAAAAAACGATCACAGCACCACCTGATGAGTGATTGATCCCCAAATCTAATCAGCCCCAGTTTATGTCAGGGGCCAACTAAATACCAAGTCTGGTTAAATTTCGTTAAAAAAAAATACGATTTTTTTTCAAAGTTACTTTTTGTTAAAAGTAAAAAAAATCGATAACTTTGTTTTAAATTATCACAGATTTATAGTTCAACCATTCGTTTTAAAGGTATTGACGAGACCTTTCGAAAGATACCCATCTTGAAAATTTACTCCCCTCGAGGGGGGACTTCCCCCCCCAGGGGGTTTCACGAGGCTCCTACACATACAAATTTTTTTCCCCAGTTGACTACCTCTATTATAAATAATTCTTGTAAATTTCATAATGATTACTAAAAAATAATTATCTTTATGCACATTTATACAAAATTTTGTCCTATATCACCATGTTAAAAATTTAGAAAAAGCGGGATGGCAACGCAACCTGTAAGACAATGTTTACCAAAAGTTGATAGACACTAATTTATGTCAAGGTGCAACTACATACTAATTTGTATGAAATTCTGTGCAGTAGTTCCTGAGATACAGTTGCCACAAAATTTTGTCACACACACACACACAGACAGACTGACAGACAGACAGACAGACAGACAGACATTTTCTAAAAAGGATCAAATCGTGTTCTACAGCTCTCAAAACGTGTAAATCCATCAAAAACCCGAGGTCGAAAATTTTTACGAATCCAATACTTTCTCTATATTACATATAGAAGATAGTAATAATAATAATTGTTATCAAATGTATATGTATTAACATATATATGATTCTGAATGTCTTTCACACCATATATACTAACTTAAGATCGCTAAAAATATTTTCTGATGACTAGAACATCAGATATTGCTCTAAAGGTGTCAATCACTGGTGCACTTACCCTATTTTATTATGTAAAGTTTTTATTCCTGATACTAGCAAATCAGTAAATTTTACTGCTATCAGTTGAATTATCATACATTTAAAGCATCTAAAGCTTAAATTTCAGATATATTTTCTAATTGAGAAATTTTCTAATTGAAAAAGTTTTTGTAGGATGAAATTTTAATGTAAGCCCTTTGATTTCCTTCATAAAGGCAGGGATGGAACACGGGCGCAGAATTCATGCCGGAATCTGTTTAAGAAATTTCCCTACCTATAATATCGTTGATTTAAGAAGTAGAAAAATTTCTTACATCGATAGTGGTATGAATTCTGCGCCCGTGTTCCATCCCTGTAAAGGGAAAAGAAATATTAAATCATTTTATCTGTACTAGTTATTACAAAAGACAGAATAAATTTATTGTTAGTATATTTAAAAGGAATTCAAAAAAGCGCTAATTACTGTATTTGGAAATATATAATTTTATGTTAAAAACATAAATATATATTACAATATTTTCAGTTTCAATTTTATTTATTATTTTGTTATGAGAAAAATATGTAAATTAGAAAATATGTAACTATGATAAAACATTGTAAACTATCAAAATTCTTTAGAAATTATACGTGAATATAGTAATAACAACAACAACAACAACAACAATAATAATAATAATAATAATAATAATTCGTCAACTAGGAAAAAAGACTTGAATTATCAAGGTATCAATAAATAATTATCTATGGAAGCAGAGTTCACAAATGAAAATTACAATTTCATTTTTCTTACACATCTTATTTTCTAAAATAGCAATTTATGGTTTAATTATGGCTTTTTTCATTTCTATATAAAACGATTGTTTTAATATTTTAAAAAAATGTTGTGTACAAAAATAAAATTTTATTATTCATTTAGTAACTCCATGGAAGTGCTAAAGATATTGAAAAAGTTAATAAATATAGAAAAATAACTTTGTAATTTACCAATAAACTGCTATATTTCTATCAAAGGCAACTATAGGAACAAAATAATATATTTTATGTGGTTCCAAACATAGTGGTATATGAGATCACATAAAACCATTATCATTTCCCAAAAACTCAAACATTTCCAATCATCAAATTTTACAGAATGTATAAACAACAAAAGCAATAAAAAATTATTCTAACTGTGTCAATAAATAAGATGAAAAAGTTAATTTCAAAACTATTCAAGCCAAAAAATATGTATATAATAATATAATAATAACAATAATAATAACAATAATAATAATTATATATATATATATATATCGATACAGGCTGTGTTATCTTTTGGATTGAATAGTTTGCAATTAACCTTTTTTTTTTTTTTTTTTTTTATTAACACAGCTATAAAAACTCTTTATTGTTTTTGTTTATTATACATTCCACTTTCATTTTCAAATAGCATAATTTAAATTAAAATGTATCATTTTGTGTAGTAATTCAGAGCCGCTTTAGACGCCTATGTTATGCAAATTTGATTTATCGTTGTTTACCAAATTTAACACACTTACAAACACACACACGCATATATATATATATATTATTTTGCTGTATGAAGAATGTAAGTCCTTCATTTTTAAATATTTTATTTTACTTTTTTTTTTTTTTTTACTTTTTACTTTTTCTTTCTTTCTTTTTTTTCTTTTTAGTAAAATTTAGCACTGTTTATTTTTTATATTAAATTTTTCAAAATGAATTAACATTTCTTAATGTTGTGAATTTGATATTTGTAATCTGTTTCTTATTGTCAAATGTGAGTATTTCTGATTTCTTATAGCCTGAGTATTATGGGTCATTTCATATTTCTTTTAAATATGTCTGACAGCTTTTGTTGTATAATATTTCTTTTCTGTATCTCCATATTTATTGATTAATTTAATAATCCTTTCTGGTATTTGATCATTGTGATGATGAGTCATTATCATTATTTTATTATTATATAGCTAATAAACTCTATTTCCTGAATATGGAACTGTTGATTTCTAAATTTCATCGAAAGAAAAAATTAAAGTTAAATTCAATCATCTCTCATGTCTACCTTTATTATAAAATAATTATCATTAAATTAAAATAAGCAAATAGTTCTTTAAATATTTTGAGTCTATCAAAAAATATCAGTATTTTGTATCGTCTAAACATCTGAAAATTACTTTTACATCAAATTCAGAAATAAACAAACAAACAAACAAACAAAAAATCAGTAACACCTTCAAGAAGTCAATCATGTCTGACTTTTCAAATAAAAATAAATTTCTTAAAGAAAAATTTTTAAAATTACTTTTGTTTTTAGTTGCAACAAATTTTCCATTCTCTTTGAAAAAGTTGAGACTCTTCTTCATGCATTTATTTCCAAACTTTATCATAGACTTTAGAAAGAATCATATTCTATATATATATATTTTGTTTCTCTCTCTCTTTTTTTTTCTCCAGAACTTAAAAACAACTGTCACTGATTGCCGCTGTAGCTATAGCATTTTCGCTTAACTTATCCACTTTCATCTTTTAAGGTAGGTTCTTGCTAATAAACTTAGGAAAAAAAAAAAAAAAAAAAACTGAGACTAAAGAAGAACTAAGGTGTTTCAATGCACTTCTTACTAACTTTTGGAAAATGAGCAAATAAATAAAAATGTCTGACAAGCGCGAGAGGTGGATGGAGTGGTCTAACTGCCTGCAATTTAGAGTCTCAATTTTTTGAAATTGAGTTAAAAATGCAGCCTCATTTAGAAGACGTAACAAAGTTATATTTTATCGTGATTTAGTTTAGAGAGATAAATTTTGAAGGAGCAGTGAAAGATTCATGAAATATATGGGCTAGAAGAAATTTTTGAATTTAAGTTCCAATAGGGAAAATCAGTAGATAGCTTTCCTGTGAATTTAGGATACAACTAAGATGATTATGCTACAGTAACAAATTTATCGCTACATAATACTGATAAGCCAATAAGTAACTAGATAATAATATAGAATTTTTCGTAATCAGTATTACATTTATAACGTTACAGTAACAACTCTGCTGAGTTTTTATTTTTGTCTGTGAAATACGTTATGATCTGTATATATGTGTAAGCTTATATGTATACTTATTTTATCAGCACACAACGCAAAAATCTGGTTACGATGCTAATGCAATTAATAACAGACGCCAAGACTGAATGGCTACTTATTGTTATAATTTATCATTATTAACTGCACCTAATTTTTTTTATTTTATTATTATTATTATTATTTTTTATAAGACACCGTATAGAACTACTAGGTTAAGGACCTCGCCTATACACAGTTCTTCGATAGAAGATATGTGTGGGGAATGTGATCCAATTTTTAGTTTCACATGTCACTGTTTAATATATTCTAAAAAAGTGACATTAGTAGAGTTGGAATTTTTACTATGTGAATCGTGAATAAAACTTCGATCATTTTACATATTCTACACCGTTAAAAATGGTTTCTTAAAAATGAGCTAAATTGTCTCAAAATAGCTCTGAAACAATATATACTTAAATTTGAAAACCCATGAACTCTTTTTTGAGTATAATGACATATAAACATGAGTATATTGGGATTCTTATTGGTCAACCCCATTTTTTTAGCATGTCAATATACTACAAAATGAGTACATGGGTTTTCAAATTTAAGTATATATTGTTTCGGAACTATTTTGAGACAATTTAGCTCATTTTAAGAAACTATTTTTTACAGTGTACCGTTGAAATTATTCTATATATCCCTATTATTTAAGTCTTTTTCTTTCTTTCTTTCTTTCTTTTTTTTTTTTTTTTTTTTTTTTTTTTAAGAATCTACATGGAGAAAAAAGTAGTCTGTGGGTATTCTATAAAAAGTAAATTCTTTTCAGAACTAAATTTTTATTCGCAGTGATTCTGTACCCTAAGTAATTAATATCCCAACATATGTTGCCATTGACCAAATTTTTAACTTGAAATTTTTCATCCTTTTCCTTTATTAAGCTTTAAATTTAATTTTTAATCATATTTAGTTAACTCTGAATTTTTAAGCAGAGTTTCTACAGTTAAACATTTTAAATCTCTATGTAATACTTATGCAACCATTTTAAGCTAATCTGAACTAGGAAGAGTATTTAAACCGTCTCAACATTTCACAATTTAATGTGTTGAGCAAAGCTTATTTGAATTAATATAATATGTAAAATTAATATGATTCAGAATTGCAAAGTATCATTTAAGGAAATGTGTTTAAATTTTTTCCTTCACTCTCAGAAATAATATACTCAATTTTGACGATTCAGACATACTCGGGCTTAACTTCGTTTTTTTTTTTTTTTTTTTTTTTTTTTTTGACAACCATTTTGTCAAACGATCACGTGATTTTTGAGGAAACGTGAACTCTCAAATATTTGACAAAGCTTTTTACTCACAATAGCATGTGCTAGCTTTCATTACCGCCATATCAGTTTTTTTCCTGTGTTGTTTGGACTTTACGTTGCAATGACTCTAATTTGCCGGCCTGGTGGTTCGGCCGGTAGGTCACTGCCTTCTGTATTCCCACGTCCCGGGTTCGAATCGCGGTGCGGGCATGGATGTTTGTGATGTCCTATTTCTACAAAATATTGTGTGCGCTGTGTGTTTTTGTGAATTTCTGTAAAAATATGGATCAATTGAGACAAAAATCGTTGTAACTATAGGTCTCAAAGCTATCAAATAAATGTCCAAATGATTTTTATTTGTTTGCTCTGTTTTATTTATATTTTCATTAAATATAATTAGGATTTAATGTCTAAAGTAACGAACTTGCAAGTAATTTTATAATTCTATTATTTGTATTTTATTCTGTATTACGAAACTAGGATGAAAAATGTATCTTTACTTTTGTTCTAAATTCGTATGTTCAAACAAGTGACGAAAGTAATTTTCTCAATTTGACGAAATAAGAAGGATAATTTTTATTTATTTATTTATTTATTTATTTATTTTTTTTTTTTGACGAAATTCGTATTCTTAAATAGGTAACGAAACAAATTTCGTCAGTTTGACGAAATGTTCGCTCGGAGCATATCCCTAGAAACACTTTCGTCAAAAATGAAGAAATTTTCGTGAAATTTTCGTATCCATTTTTGAGAGTGTTTATTAATTACTGTATAATCCAGTTTTAAATTCAAGTTCGTAATGATAGTAATGAATTATATATTAATACTGAAATGATCAATTAGGAATTTTCATCGCAGTTTCTTTTTCTTAAAAACTTTCACTAAAATGCTGATAATTTTGTCTTTATGGCAAAATTACAGAAAATAAAGAAAATGGATTTTAGAATATTACTTAATTTATTCTTAATAAGACTATATAATAGCAATTTTACTAAATGATTTTAAAATGAATAATAAAAAAATATTGTTTATTATATAAAAATATTTTTTTTTAAGAAACAGTTAGCTTTCAAAATCTTCAATTTGATTTTTTCAAAACCAATTAGTCAAAGACATGTTAACCCTTTGCCGGTTCAATTTAATTTCACTCCTCTAGTCGGTGTTGTCAAATTTCGGGATTTTTTATTAAATATCCACCACTAAATTTTAACAGCCACTAAGTTTAAAGTCTGCCAGCCTTATAAACTTTCATAACACTTCAAAGGTCATTCGTCCATTATCTATATCAAATATTGCTCCTCAAAAGTATTGGTATTAGTAGAATAAAAAAGAAAAAAGGACCTCAATTTGACAGCACTACCTAGAGAGCTTTTGAGCGTTAGGGCCAGCAAAGGGTTAAATGATAATTGTTGACCTTTATAATCAGAAAACTGAATATTGCTTTTCTTGAAAAAAAAAAAAAAAAAAAAAATGTATCAGAAGAAAACTTGACGCCTAGTAAATTTTACTAAGTCAATGTTTGCTCTTCTCACGCATTAGAAATTATGCATTTTATCGATTACATTTTCATCAAAGAATTTAAAACCAAGATTTTTGATAATCTGTGTAATTTATTTATACTTCCTAGATTTATTTATTTTTTTTCTTTTTTTAACACACTACAGTACATTAAGGAAGCCCAGTATCATCTTAGACACATGTTATAGATAATTTTAATTGTAGTAATGGAATTGCAGTTTTGAAATTAAATACTGAAGAATTAATATTTAATAAATATGGTGTGAAACAACCACACGACTTCCATTACCCACTATTACACGTATTATAAGCATTTTTTGGAGATAATGTGATCAGAAGATATGAAAGTGACGTAAAGAAGTAGAAAACTAACTTTTTCCCGGTATGAGAAACTTTATACACATGTAAAGACATATAAAATGAAGCTTACATATAGCGAGGTAAAAAGGAAAATGGAAACACCAATTTCTGAGATCTACCTAAACCGGATGGCTGTTAATTTTCCTCTAATAACTACGTGATACATAAGAAAGAGATGTATTTATATAACAATTTTCAAGAAAATCGTTAAAGCCGTTTTTGAGATACGCACTTACTTTCAGTTTCCGATGTCCACTTCTGTCTTTTTTTAATTTTCACCAAAATTTGGAAAATTCACCAGTACACCAGACTTGTCTTAATTCTAAAGTTTCATAGTTCTATATTTATTATTTTCCAAGATATAATAGCCAGAAGATCCCCCCCCCCCACACACACATACACACTGACCAATTGCGAAAAACCAAATTTTTGGACTCAGGGGACCTTAAAACGTCTAAATCGGGTGAAATCTCGATATCGAACTTTCAGACCGAATACAATACTTCCATTACCTACGATAGTAGTGTAATGGAAGTAAAAATGAAAAGCACTGATTATTGACAAACTCGATGAAAACGAACTTACTGATTTAATATAGGCATAAAATTCATTCAACATGGTAAACGTGAATTTGTACAAATTTATTTCTAAAATAGGAGATTTATTGAATTTTTTCTACCTCCATTAACGGCCCTCTTCACTTACCGCCGCCGGAAGCCCAAGCCAATGTTGTTCTATAGGGAAATTTTCTTTACCAATAACTTAATAACAAATACATGTTTTTAAATTCTGTTTTCACATTCAGAAAGTTCCCAAGTGTTAAATTGACGGACCTTTTTTAAAAATGTATTTTTTTTAATTTTTTATATTTTATTTTGAAATTGCAAAATGAAAAAAATTCACATATTGAAAATTCGTATTTTGCAGCTTCAAAATAAAATATAAAAAATTAAAAAAATATTTTTTTTTTTGAAAAGGTCCGTCAGTTTAACAGCTGGGGATTTTCAGAATGTGAAAACAGAATTTAAATATATGTATTAGTTAATAAGTTATTTGAAAAGATATATTTCCCATAGAATAACATTAGGTGCGACTTCCGGCGGCGGTGAGTGAAGAGAGCTCTTAATTGATTGTTAATAATAAATTACTACAAATTTAAAATTATAAATTTTAAATAATTTTTTACGCTGTGACATTTAGATTTTGGTTTTCTTCTTCGTTATGATAACCATAGTCATACCTAAATTTGTTTGAAAAATATCTGTAACAATATTTTGCATGCTTTCTTTATATCGAAATATGAATAAATTTTCAAAACGGGTTCACACCTTCCTTGCAAATAAAGCACTTGAATGGGTTTCAAAATTCCGCCGTGCTCCATCATGCTTGAAATAAATTTGCTATTCTAGCGAAATTCTTCTCGGTAGGGTTTCAAAGAAAAGGCTTGAAAATATGGAAATTTATTTGAGAAAATATTTTTCTGATCCCTGATTTAAGGATCACTGCATAAATTTTCAAGTATGCGTAAAATAAGGAAGATGGATTTTTGGGGTAAGTTAAGCTAAATTTTGGATACAGTAGAATAAATTTTAGCAAAAAAGAATGCGCTTTTAAAACTGAAAGCTAATCAATTTAGTTTATTTATTTAGGAAAAAAAAAATGTTTGCGCACATTTTTTCTAAGCGTCAAATGTGCAAACAATTCTGTAAATATATTTCATTTCATCACAGTTAGAAATACCACAATGCAGAAAAGCTTAGTGCAAAAGTTTAAAACACATATAACTTTGTATTTAAATTATATACAAAGGTTTAAAATATTTTTAAATTAATGTTATGTTCATTACTTTGACTTGAAAATAAAATAAGGGAAACAATTTCAAGAAAAAGACCACCATATTTCATTAAAAAAAAAAAAGAAAAGAAAGAAAGAAAGAAAGAAAATTTAATGTGCATAATTGCCAAATTTACATTTTTTTTTTTTTTTCAGTTGAGTAGAAATTTTTATCTTATTTAACCCTGCTACCGTGTTTCGATCATAAAGTTTCGGATCAATTACGAAACAAAATATTTTATGTCAAACACTTTCTATAAAAATAAAAAGAATTGTTACATTAACTTAATTCAAAAATCAAAAATGAAAGTATGGTTCGAAAAGAAAGTTTATTTTGACTTTTCGAAGCCAATAAAGGAACAGATTAATCGGTGTAAAAATGCCATATTCTTTTTTTTTTTTTTTTTTTTTTTTTTTTTTTGAAGATTTTTATAAAAAATAACTTGTAGGCCCATAAAGTAAATTTGGCGCTTTGAAAGTGTCTCTAACTTTACTATCTAACAAAAAAAAAAAAAAAAAAAAAAAAAAAAAAAAAAAAAAATCAAAAATCTTGAACTATTGCACATTTAACGAAAATTATACAGACTGGAACCCCTTAGTAAGACTCCCCCTTCCAAGGATTGCACTCCACCTGTATGTCTAAGTCCATATTAAAGAAACTTGCCCTTAATCCCTACATCAACATCAACTGCATAAGGACCAATCTGTAAATTTCGATTTAAAAAGAAGTTAATTTTACTCAATTGCCGTAGTTACTACAAAACCATATTCAATTGTCTGCAAGTTTTCACAAATATTCCAGGTTCCAATACAATAACACATGAGATTAGTGAGACGCGTACAAATTGTTCTCGATATAATTGTACCGATTATTTATTTATTTATTTATTTATTTATTTATTTATTTATTTTAGTTAATGTACACCACATAGAAGTGAAAAACTACTGTGGGGAAAAGATTTACTACTACGAAGAAAGCTCTTCACCGACTGTCACCGGCAGCTGCATCTTATTTTATTATATGAAGAAACTTGGTACAAAATTTACCTAATGTATGCTTTTAAATTCTGTTTTCACATAAAAAAAAAATTTCAACCGTTTAATGTACTTTTTTTTTCCAAAAATTGATTTATAACTTTTTAATATTTTGTTTTAAAGTTTTAAAAGGCGAAAACTGAACCAAGCAGTGTTGCCAGACTCTGAGACTTCTCTTTTTAGTAGTCACCCATAAGTTTGAGAAGTGATTTTTGATATCCATAATAGCTTATTGTGATATCGATAATCACATATTCTAAAAATATATTATTATATCAAAAATAAAATAAAATATATAGCGAACACATTTTCATAATCTCTAAAGCGCGTATCAGACACGATGAGTTTATAGGCGATTTTAGAGCCAACCACTAATCAGCGCCGATTTTTCGGAAAAAAATACCTCTACTCCCAGTGTGATAGCGCGCACCGAACTTACCTTGATAAAATTGTCTCTACCACGGAGTATTATTGAAATTAAATAATAATTACCTTAAATAATACTCTGTGGACTCTTACACACAATTTTTCCACAGACTCATCCAATCAGGATGCGCTATTTTGATAAGTCCAATTTCCAAGATGGCGGAACACGGGAATCGCTTTAAATCAGATTTGAAGAAGAAATATTATCGTTAACCACGTTTATTTTACCGTTAAATGAT
The DNA here is from genome assembly GCA_963930645.1 of Salticus scenicus. Classification (NCBI taxonomy): domain Eukaryota; kingdom Metazoa; phylum Arthropoda; class Arachnida; order Araneae; family Salticidae; genus Salticus; species Salticus scenicus. The sequence goes on from OZ005654.1 coordinate 25,155,394, forward strand.
AAGAATTTTGAATTAACCGTTTTTATTTTCGTATGGCGTTATGACAATAGTTGTAACAAAGATCAAAATAGAAATAATAATGCGATATTTTATACAAATAAAAGGGAATTTTAACAGTAATCATTGCGTATTTTATTCGCGCCCAGAAAAGTGATAAGCGTCAGAAGTTAGTCTTCTTTCATCCAACTTTTCACCCGTCTATTGTAACCTCTACGGTGTTTTCGTCGAGGAAAAATCGGCGCTAAAGCAACACCTCCTGTAATAATGCCTTCGAGCTGAACTTTACGTCATGGAAGATCGGCCGATTTTATCCAATCAACACTTCCTATGATACATGTTGGATCGTCGGGATTGAATGAAATCGGCCGATCTTCCGTGACGTAGAGCTCAGCTCGGAGGCATTATTACAGGTGGTGTTGGCTAAAGTCGGCTCAAAAATTGGTTGGTTCTAAAGTTGCTGGGTCTGATACGCCCTTTAATTGCAACTTAAATTCTCATACAGTATGTTCTTTAAATTTTTACATCCTCCCTCTTCCCTCATATGTACCTTTTGCTAATTGCAACTCTATCGAAACCTTTGATCATATATTATTCATTCTTTAACGTTATTGCAGATCTACAATAGCTTGTTTTGACTTTTCCTAATTCGGTTTCTTTTCATCTTACAAATAAATGCAGTTTTGTCGCCATAAGTGGATTCCTTCTCTCATAATGTTGTGTGTTAATTTTACTCAAAAGTTCTGGTCACCTATAATTGTGTTAAATATATATGTCAACAATTCGTATATAATAAAATTCATCATAAAATCTACAAGAAAATCCCTGTTATTTGGATTAACGAGCACTGTGTTATTGTCTGGACACTTCGCAAGAATTACAAAGCTGTTTTTCTAATTCAAGTTCAATAATCGACCGCCATCTAAACGAACACTACACTTATTATGCATAACAAATATCACTTCTCAAAATTATTGGTGACTATTAAATAAAAAAGTCGCAAAGTGTGGTGACGCTGGAAACCTAATGAATTTTTTTTCACTTTATCTCTTTAAAATGAAATATTAAAAATTAAAATAATAATAATGATTTTCGGAAAGCAAAAGCACATTTAACGGTTGTAAATTGTCCAGATCTCAAAGGAGATTTAAAAATATGCATTAGGTAATGAGTAATTTGGGTATCAAAGTTCTCTTTATTATAACGTGGGATTCGGATACCGGGAACAATCGGGAAAGAGTTCCCTTTACCCCTTAACGCCCGCTGTCCTCGCTGCGAGGACGCAAAACTTAAGATCCAGCTTCAAAAATTCATCCCGGAAATTTTTTAGCAAAAATTTACGTTTATAACATAGCAGAAAAGGCAGGTTTTTTTTTAACCTTAAAATTTAAAATTTCTTTTAGTTCATGAATTCCAGTGGCAGTATAATTTAAATGATTCGAATTGTCTTGCACCGCAAAGGGTTAACACTATTTTTATCTCAGTAGAATTGTTCAAATTATCCAATCATGGAAAACTGCTATGGAATTTTTTAAAATACTTATATTAAAAATTAATGGTAATTAAAAACCGTAATAGTTGACTAATATGTAATATTTCTAGATATTAAACGCTTAGAGAATTGTTGGGGCAAAATATTAAAAAATAAATTTAATTTTTGTCTTTTTTAATTTTTATAGAATGTTTTTTTTTTTTTTTTTTTACAAAATACTTTATTTAAGAAGTAAAATAATAATAATAATAAATATATATATATATTTATTCATTATTTGAGTTTTATTATTTTATTTTAAGTTTTAGATGCATAAACTTTTCTAGAAAATTTTTTCTTTTCTTTTTTTTTTCTTCTTTTAGATAAATAAAAACTGCATACACAATAAATTTACAAGCTTCATAATTCCTTTACTCTGTTTATATTATTTATGTATATATTTCTCTTTTATTCAGTGGCAATTATTTCAAGTTATTTTGAAAGTGAAATGAAATTCGAAAAGTAACATTTGTGTTTATGTGTTTTCATGCTATATGTTTTGCGTAAAACTTAAAATATTCGAGTCTACTAATAATATTTAAAGCTGCACATTTAACTGAAAGTTATAAGCGATGGTTTTTATTGTAGTTCAAAACATAATGCACACCAACGGGCTGTTTATTTGAAAAAGAAGAAAAAAAAAATACAATCATGAAATGAAGATATGTTCAATTTTAAATTAAGATTCTTAAAAATAAAATTAAATAGAAGTGAAAAATTAAATATCAATCCGGATATACATAGTACAAATACTAATATAAAACTTCCCCTATAACCAGCATCCTACAGCGTCAACGGGTGAACGAAATGCAACGAAATTTGCTACATAGACTATAAACGAGATGCGCTCACGGAATTTCGAAAAGAAAAAAAAGTTCCAAAATGTCCACCAGAGGGCGCCTTTTCCGAAAAACCATTAAATTTAATACAATAAACTACCAAAACGGAACACAGAAACCATACTAACTTCTATTGACTAATTTCTGATCGCCTTGCCATCGCAAACGTTTGTCGTCTGCAAACGTTTTATACCCTAACCTGTTTTGCATAAAGCTTCTTATTCTTTGCAAGCATGCAAATATCGCCATTTTTTTCCTAGAACTGACATTTTCCCCCGGTTTTTCAGTTTATTACTTATGATTCTTGTTCTGGATTGCTAATATTGTTTCTGCATGTCATTTTGGTCGTTTATTGTGTTAAATTTAAGGATTTTCCGGAAAAGGCGCCCTCTGGTGGACATTTCGGAACTAATTTTCATTTTTCGAAATTCCGAGAGCGCATCTCATGTATAGTCTATATACCAAATTTCTTTCACCCTGTTCCTTTCTGTTTATAGGGGAAGTTTAATTACAACCACGATATATATATATCTAAGAAATCACAAAAGAAATCGAATTAAAGTATTTGTGAAACTTCTTTCCCTGTATTTTTATTCCATTATATATGATAGTTTTATTTATTCTCCTGCATATATACTCCCTTGATGACAATAATTTTGAATGGATGCCAAGTAATTCCCTTCCTTTACGCATTTTATGCTATTTTACAGATATATATATATAATATTATACATTTGGAATCTCTGTATAGTTAAAAACTAAAAAGTTTTAATATCGTTAAATTTCATTAGTTTGCAATGAAAAAATATTGGTTATTTTTTTCCCCACCGCAAAAACTTTCTGTAATATGTCATTCAGTTTTGTTCAAAATAATTATGAAGTCTCATCGTACATACATATATATATTTGATGCACGCTGTATGGTTAGTTATATTTAAAAGTTGTGCTTTTTAATATCATTATTATTATTATTATTATTATTATTATTATTATTATTATTATTATTTTGAGTTTCCAATGTAAAGTATATTTTAAATTTTTGCCTTTACAAAGAATTTTTCGAATACGTCATTCTTTTTTGTCATTCGAGCAAGCTAGTAAATCACAAAAAATATCGATTAAAGTATATGTAAGCTTCTTTCCACGTGCTTTTGTTCCATTATATACGATTTGTTATTCATTTTTCACCATATGTACTCCCTTGATAAAAATAATTTTTAATGACTGCCAAGCAATACACTTCCCCTCAAACTTTATATTATACTATTTTACACATACATACAAAATATTATATGTATAGGACATCTTCTATAAAAATAAATAATAAATAAATAAATAAATAAATGAAAAAAATTAATATTGTTAAATTTCACTAATCTACAATATCTATCTATCTTCACTACTACTAATCTTGACATTATATTAAAACTATTTTTAATATAATGTCAAATCCCTTATTATTTCTAAATATATCCTTTTTTCCATTTGAAGAAAGAAAGAAAAAAAAATGTTGTTTGTTTTTTCCGCAAACATTTTCTATGATATGTCATTCACTTTTGTATAAAATAACAACACTGCTCGGCATGAAAATTGCCCCCAACACTATTTTTGCAAATTCTTATGTAAAATGACCTCTTGAATTCGAATAGGTCGCCCATTTTGCTCTACCACCCACCGTTTTTTGAGGACACCCCCTATTTTTACCACTTTTCGGTAATTTGATGGTTATAAATTTGATTTATATTAGAGAAAAGAAATATTTTATCTGTTAAATATCTTCTGAGGGTCTAAGAGATGAAAAATTCTATAACATGAACATTTGCAGCAAGGGAAAGATTTAAGGAGGAGAGGGGGGGGGGATTTGCCACTGAAATTATAAGTTACGTTTAATACATTTTATTAATCAATTATTATTATCACTTATAATACATTATATATATATATATATATATATTACGAGTTAAAATAATTATTTTCCATTCTCCAAATCAAATTCATGGCCATAAAATTACCAAACAGTGATAAAAACTGGGGGATGAGGTGGCGTCCCGAGAAAACGGTGGGTGATTTGGCAAAATGGGGGGGGGGGGTCATATTCAGATTTAGGAGGGTTTTTTACAAAATAATCAGCAGATATATATGGTTTTAGGGCTCGAAAAATTATTATTATTAATTTATTATTATTTTTTTTTTTTCAGCGTAGTGTAATCAAGGTATATGGTAGATACATACAAAATATTACATATTTCGTAAATTCTGTATAATTAGTTTTCTTTAAAAATTAAATTTATTAATACGGTTAAATTTCTCTAGTTTCCAGTGTTAAAATATTTAAATTTTTTCCTTCACAAAGAATTGTTTTAATATGTCATTCCTTTTTGTCATTTGAGCAAGCTAGTAAATCACAAAAAAATATCGAATAAAGTATATTGTGGAGCTTCTTTCCATGTGCTTTTATTCCATTATATATGATTTGTTATTTATTTTCCTTCATATATATACTCCCCTGATAACAATAGCTTTGAATGACTGCCAAGTAATTCACTTCCCCCCAGACATTTTATGCTATTTCACAGATACGGGAATCGTGAAAATACTCTTTATGAATGACTCATCTTTACGTCCGGTAAATCCCTCTAAAATAACTTGAGAAGGATATATGCCTCACACCCCTCAGGGATGCTTACGTCCACTTTGACTCCAATCACTTCAAGAATAATGATGCGTGGGAGGACCCCTATGCGGGTGCTGCGATCAAGTGAAAATTTGTTTTGATTATATTACGCATATTTTGTGATTGAAATGGACTTGCCTCGACCACAAATATGATCGCGTGGCGCTACAATAATTCTTGCAGCGCTTTCATTCATTTTGGGTACATATGTTGTAGCTGAATGAATGGGGAACTGTTGTGATCCATATGAGTGTGTACAAATGTGGATGAAGAAAAGGGGTTTTTAGATAGAAAGGAAAATGTAGTATTTGTGCTAGAATATTATCAGCTGAATTTTATTTATTTTTATCTAAATATTTCATCACGAAGTTGATATTAATTTATTCATTATTATAACATTATCTATTTGTATCACTCACATAATATTCGTTAATATCAATATCATAATAATAATATTATCGTTTATAGTGTATTAATAATTTATTTTATATTAATAATAAAGCCTGAAAGACTTAAAGGGAAAATTATATTTCACTAAACTTTAACTTAAGTAGTAATTACAGTGGCGAAGTAATATAATAATATAATAAATGTAATAGTATAATACTATGAAGAATCGTAAGAAAATGACTATATATATATATTTCTTTATTTGTAATATTTGTCTTGTTATTTATTAAAAAAAAAAAAAAAAGCAAAAAAGGAGAATAATGATATAAAAAAACTGGTAGTAAAATGACTATAGATTCTCTAATTGCAATCATTTCTAATCTGTTTTTTTTTCTAATTTCTAATTGAAAAGAATTAACAATGCTCATAATGATCACAGATATGATCATGAGCAGCTATCCTTCCTACATACATCCATAAAACTTTCACCTATTCTTAACAATCGAATACTTAATTGATCGTAGAGTGAAATGAGGACAACGATATTTATGCTTTTTTAAAATCGAATTTTAATCAAAGAATAAGCAAAATAATGGACTTTGTATTATTTATATTTTCATATTATAAGAGCACAAAGATTTATTCTTTTTCAAACAGGTATGTACTAAGTTTAAATTGACATATTAAATGAAGAGAGATTCTAAGCGCAGAGAGAAGAGAAAAAAAAAAAAAAAAAAAAAACTTGTTGCTTATTTATTTTATTTATTTATTTATTTTCTTCTTCTTACTAAATAGTTCACTCTATATTGTATGAAATAACATGATAAATCTTTATTATTGTTATTATTATTAAAAAATAATTTACAAATAATAATTTTCAGAACACCTAAAATATACCTTATATGTTTATGTTTGTTTTTTGAAAGTTTATTATTATTTGAAAACACAAAGATGATTACATTTTTTTATTGTCACTAATATAATAATTTACAATTAATTCTAAATTTATTACATTCTATGGTAAACATAATTTTAAGAAGAAATTATTTTTTAAAATCGTGCTAAATCACTAATTTCACCCCTTCCCACCCCCTTAAAAATAAACCTTTTCTGTTTACATTATGCAACACGCCAGCAATTAAAAAGAAACTAAGATATATTTCAACTATTTATATTAATTAACTAAATTTATTCATGAACATTTTTATTTTAATTATAAAATTTAAATTAATTAAATATATTTGTAATGTACAATTGCAATTATACGTCTCTAATGAATAATTTCATATATAGTTGCTCCATTTAAATAGACAAAATATGATTTATTTCCTTATATTTAGAAGCTATCAAAAAAATATTAAAAGAAAATGTGTTGAATGCATAATAATTTCTTTTTATTATTAAAACTTTTGATTTAGAATTTTCAAATAATTATTCTTCACTATTCATCATTATTTAACAAAAAATTCGATGCATCATGTTTCCCTAAAAAATTCCAATATTTTTTTTATTTTATAAAATATGTAATAGAGATAAATGAGTTTCTTTCAAACGTTTGAAAAATTTAATTAATCTAAATTCACTGTATTAAGTATAATTTAGAAAAAAAAAAATGCTTTTCATCGCTGTTGTAATTAATAACGCTAATTATTAATTTTAGTTATAATTATGTGATTTTAAATAGACAACGAAAATTTAATTTTGCCGCATGTATGATAATTACATGCAAACTCTTTTTTTAAAATAACAACGTGGATTGTCATTACATTTTCTCTTCATCGTTGCATACTTTTTTTTTCCGTATTAAATTGTAATTCTGAGAGAATTAGATTTGGCATTCATCAATTTTTAACAAAAAACTATTTTTAATATAATGTCAAATCCCTTATTATTTCTGAATATATCATTTTTATCCATCTAACACTCTAGCAAACTAATCATTTCTCGAAAAGAATTTTGAAGTATATTATTTTTCTAATTACCTATCCTGAAAACTTCAAGAATAACTTATTAAATTACGTTACATATCGATTCGAAATACAACAATCTGTTTACTACCTCGATTGTCATCATTTATTAATCATCGCAGTTAGATTCGTAAATGCAATGCTTTCTAAATATCTTTCGTCTAAAACTAGAACCATACAAAAATAATACCTGCATTGCATTGTCTCCAAACCGTAGCAGTAAGTTAAGATAGCACATAATTAGTTACTTAAATCATCAAAGTCAATTTCGGACAATTTATGACGGTAGGAAAAAATATACCTTAATTAGTGGTATAAAGAATATGCCACTTGCGCAAACAATAACCTTTAGAATTACTTATATATTTTAATTATCTTTGTAGTACAATTTTGTACTCATAGATGGAGAATTATATTACAATGCTATAACAAAAGGTGATTTGGAAGAGAAATGTTTTGATTTGTGGAACATGAAGATAATTAAAATTAGGTTGAGTGTACTAGAATTGCAGTCCAATCTTTGAATAAATTTATGAGTACAATTTGTAAGGCTTTGTTGCAGAAAGAATATTAAGCATATTGCTTTTTATAAAAGCTTTTGATAAAATTACGTCTCAGTGTCATATAATAAAGTAAATTAATACCTTGTCTTTATTATATAAGAACTAATAATAAAATATTTTTTATTTCTGAGACTAATCAACAAGTTATGTAAGATTACGAAGGATTAAATGTATGCGTACTGCGTATAAATTTATAAACTCTGAAAGTTATCATTCAATATTTTACAATTTATTTTTCATTTACAGAAAGTCGCTTTTTTTTTTTTTTTTTTTTAACTTATTTAGTTTGATATTTCTCAAATGTTTCAAGTTTGTTTCATTGACATTAAGTATTTATATCTTCCCAAATTTTCATTTTTTGTTATTTCATGTTTCAATTTCTTAGGTTATGAGATATCGAGTGGCTCCGTGGCTCAATTGATTAGAGCTTGACGTTAATAAAGCGGTGGTCGAGAGTCCGGTCCCCGGAAGTCCGGCGTGTTAATTTTTAAGGCTTGACGGTCCAGTGGTTAGAGCATACAGCTGAAAATCTAAAGGTTGCGGGTTCTGTCCCAACCTCCCGCAAGTGGGGAAAAATAATTTAACCCACTCTGCTCAACGTTCCGAGAATCTAGAACATGCAAGACCTCTCCATGTATTTCTCCTCTCCTCAGATGGAGGTAAGCGACTGTCTTGACAGCCGTAGACTCTTCTTCAAGCCCCGTGATGATGATGATGATGAACAGTTAGTAGAGATATTTTCAGAAGTATCTTACTGCTTTTTTTTTTTCTTTTCCTTACAGTAATAGTTGACCTTAATGAAGATATTGCAGTTTTGGGTGATGTCATTTGTTGTTTTTCTTCACTTCATACGAATATTGATAAACATCTTCATCTTTTACGTCTTCTCATTGTTTTAAATGTAAGTATTTGTTTTGTGTCCTTGTTTGCGCAGAGTAATAAGGCCATACCGTAATCCATATTGTAACGAATATTAATAAATGTTTTCATCTTTTACGTTTTCTCATTGTTTTTAATGTAAGTATTCGTTTTGTGTCCTTGTTTGTGCATAGAAATAAGGCTATACCGTAATCCATATTGTAACGAATATTGATAAATGTCTTCATCTTTTACGTTTCCTCATTGTTTTTAATGTAAGTATTCGTTTTATGTCCTTGTTTGTGCATAGTAATAAGGCTATACCGTAATCCATATTGTAACGAATATTGATAAATGTCTTCATCTTTTACGCTTTCTCATTGTTTTTAATGTAAGTGTTTGTTTTGTGTCCTTGTTTGTGCATAGTAATAAGGCTATACTGTAATGCATTAAATAAGCCTTTCAGACTCATTGAAAATCCAATACTTCATTTGTTTTCTATTTAGTTTTACCTTCATGTAAAATTAAATACACATACATGGGTGCGAACGTACAATTGAGCAACTATTAATTTATATCCTTTCAATTTCCATTCCCATATTTCAAATATACAATATACATACTTGCCAACCTAACCCAGAAGGTTGTTAGTCCAGCCTCTTTTCGTTTTCGTCACACCAGACTTTTTTTTAGAATACTTTTCTTTTACTTAATTGTAAATATATTTGAAGAGAATTACACTATACGTTAAATGGTGTACAAAAAAGAGTGGGAACTAACAATCTTCCGGGTTAGGCTGGCAAGTATACATCTCATTAATAATTGTAACATTGCTACCCCCCTTTAAAAGACGTCCTTTCTTCCATACCACTTTATTTTTAGAGTAAATTTCTCCAAATGTAGTTACGATTAAATAAGAATAATTTTACTCAAAAAAAGACTGGTGTGAAAAAAGGCAGGTATTAAAAGTGTTACGATTCATAATGAGATGGTTGGCAGATATGAATATACAAAGTACATTAACTAACAAATATACAATTTCCTTACGTTTTAGAAAGTTGTAAGGGCTGGTTATCAGCCTTATCTGGTCCAGCTATTTTAATTAGACAAAACTAAACTTTCTTTATTTTAATACTTTTGACGGAAGTTAATATTGAAACTTTAACACTTAATTAAACTGAAACTTATTTTAAATTTCAAGAAACTATAAAGTAATGCAGAGCTGTCAACCTCTTCTAATCCAGAAAATTGTTAATACCGCCCCTTTTTTCATGCCACTTAATTTTTAGAGTAATCCTCTTCAAACGTATTTACGATGAATTAAGAAGAAAAATGCTAAAAAAAAAAAAAAAAAAAAAAAAAAAGACTAGTGTGGAAAAGGGGGCGGTACTTAAAATTTCCCTGTTCGGTTGGCAGCTCAGGCAATGAACTTACCAGAATTGGAGATAACTCTCACACTTGAATAAGCCTAAGAAATGAACTCGCACAAAATCACATTTGTAATTATTAGCTTCGAAATATTCCGAATCATTTAAATATTAACGCCGTCAGATTATTTCGTCGCAAAAACACACCAACTTTCTCAATTCAGAAGTTTCACTTTAAAGCAATAAGACAGAGAACGATTCACTTCCTTTTCTCTGAAATATCAATAATAAAAATACCTATACCCAACTGAACAACTTCCATTAAACTCTTTCTCTTTCTCCACTGGAATAAAATCTCTGAATAATCAGGTAATCTTCTTTCACATCAACTCAACACTTCTAACCTGATACTTTCACCGAGACCATCTCCATCTAACGCTGTAACCAACTGGTGACTTCTCTCTACCAACCAAACTTTCTGTGGACAACTACCCACGATTTCGAGCACTTGGTATCTGTAAGAGACTGCGTGAAGCCTCACACTTTACACAATGTATAATTGTACTAGAAATATGTATATTATGTATGCTACCCAATTGTATTAAAATATTTCGATACATACATTGTTGCTGTTATACTATACATGCGCCTAAATTTTTCGCTTGATGTAAAGTCGTGTTGAATCATTTCTAACCAAAACGCTTGTTAAAATTTTTGCAATTTGTAGTGATTACTTAGAATGTTTTTATTCATTATTACATATTTGTAGTGGAGGAATGCAAATAAATTTAATACAAGCGAAAAAAAAAAAAAAAAACCAGGAAAGAAATCTGGTCCCTTGGTATAAACCACGCGTGCTACCGACTTGTTCGCTCATGGGTATTGACATAGTATGCCAAGGACCCGATTTCTAGAATGGTCTCTTTTTCTTCTTGTTGCCCTTAAATAGTTATTAATTCAAACATGCAAATAATATAACATAATTAGAGTAAAATTGCTTTAAAATGTAAAATGAAGGAAATTCTATATGCTACAATAAATAAATTTTTTTCGATACAGTTTTTTTTTTTTTTTTTTATTATTGATGCATTTTTAGAATAATATGCCTATTATTTTGTAACCGAGTAATAATAGCTATTCTTTTTTCATTTTTTATATGTAATTTGTTGCTTTAATTACATCACATATGTATTCAACTATTCATTTATTATCAATCTATCGCTCTGCACACACACACGCACACACATATACAATGTTTTCAACCCTTCCAATTATTTCGTACCACTATTTCTGGAAAGTTTTTTTTTCTTTAACAGTTACAGAAAATTATGTGACTAAATAAAACGAAAAAAAAATTCCAGAAATATTGGTATGCAATAATCTGGATGATTGGCGACCTTGCATATACTATATATTGTTAAAACAATAAAAAATTTGTTAAACCAGCCAAATTTTTTATTGATATAGACAAAGTTTTTTTTTTTTTTTTTACTAGAATCAAAGTTATTTTGTTGTTTTAATCAAACTGTTTTGACGATAAAACTGATATTTATATAAATCACCAAAATTACATTGTTGATTTAAACAATTGTATAAATTCAAGCATTTGTTGATTTAGGATATCGCTACCTCATTCGCTGCTTGTATAAAAACGTGTGACGTAGCTATCCCATGACTATTACTCTTCTTCAAATCGTTTTTTATTTATTATTTATTATTTCTGTATATTTATTTATTTATTTATTTTGGTTAAATGAACGTACTTGATTTGTTTAAAACTGAATCAAACTATTGTTAATTCGACGAAGTAAATCTAAAAACCAGATTAACAACAAGATTAATTTTATTTTTTCAACAAAAGGTTTCTTTTTCAGTTAGAGAAAACTATTAAACTTGTAGCCATATTAGACCATTTCCTGATGTATTACTTATACAAAATCTAGCCCTTCAAAATTTTCATGATAAAGAAAGAACAGTAAAGTTTAATTTTTCATTTTTCTGATATTTTGTCATTGAAACATATTCTTATTTAGCATGCAGTAACTAAAATTCCTCATGTTAATGCAATTTTTTTTTCCTTATATAGATATAGTGATAAAATGGTTGAAAATGCACCATTCTGCATTTATCATTGCTCCTTACATAAATAATGTTTATTGATATGCACCCCATATCAAATAATAGTCAATGGTTAATGATCACTCCATGCATTAGGAAAAGAATTACTCTCACTCAAACATCAGTTTCTCCCTTCATTGCCGCCTCGTATCATGTAACACGGCATCACACCAAGATGATTTCTAATTTATCAAATTTCATGCTTTGTAATCTAGTTATGCATGTCTTTTTAGTGGCGGAATTAGAAGCGATCGCTTACAGGAATAGACTTTTTCAATGCGTCTACACTTTTTTTTTTTCTTTCTTTCTTTTTTGTGAGTGCCTTCATTGTTAAATATATATATATATATTTTCAGATTTTTCTATTCGTTTTACAAAATTAATTTCTTGCTACTTTCTCTTGGTATCAATTTCCATGTAAACTCACATGTGAGGAACCGAACTTATAAAGTTTTAATATTTAAATATAAATCATCCGTTGTATAACATGAAAAATCACAATATATTTTTAATAAAATTAATAAAACAAAATATTTTTCTGAATGATTATCTGAAAGAACACAGAAATTAAATAACATTACACAAACGCTGAAATTGCTTAAGCATTTGTGACTTTAATGATTTTTCTCACATATCAAGTTAGTGCTTTTATATTCTATAGAAATTTAAATTAAACCATTCTATTCACGGGGGAAATTATAACGCTGCAGTGAAACCTGTTGACTTATAGCCTACAAAATAAACCAGCATACTTTTTTATAATGGAACTCTCACATATCACGTTTTATGCAATTATATGCAATAGAATCTGAGATATAGCCTTTCCATTCACGGGGGAAACCTGTCGAACAATTTGCACCAAAAGTTGATAAACACTACTTTATGTTACGGTGCAATTACTTGTGAAATGATATGGAATTATGTGCAATAGCTCCTGAGATACAGTTGACACAATGTTTTTGTCACTCGCAAACTCATACTCATATAGACACATAGTCAGACATCTTCTAAAAATGTTAGAAAAAGGAAAAAATAAATTAATATAAATAAAATAATTAAATAAATAAAAATTATTATATACATTGTGTAAAAGCAATTACATCTTAAATTAAAAGAAAAAAAAATAAAATAAACTGATGTTGTTTCGTTTAATAGTAGTTTAAACTCAGAATAATCAAATTTAAATAATAATAATTTTCATAATACAATAGATAACTTATTATAAATACTTATTATATATATATATATATAATACATAATATAATATCCAGTATCCCTATTTCAGCACAATAATAGCATTCAGTGTTTTAATTAGTGTACCTGTGTATCAATATAATCCTCATTGAAAAAAGTACATTATATATTTATGTTTGCTTACTATATACATAAAATCTAGGGAAATATGCCCTAAATGAAACAGTATCCTTTAAAATATCGTTTAATTTATTTCAGTATAATATTAGCAATCAGTGTTTTAATTAGCACACCCGTACTTCAATATTTGTTCGTACATCAATGTAATCCTCATATATTCATGATTGCTTTCTATGTAAATAAAAGCAAAGCAAGCGTGCCCTAAATCAAACAATATCCTTTAAAATATCGGTTAATTTATTTCAGAATAATATTAGCATACAATGTTTTAATTAGTATACCCGTACTTCAATATTTGTTTGTACATCAATATAATCCTCATATATTCATGGTTGCTTCCTATGTAAATAAAAACAAAGCAAACACACACTAAATCCAGCAATATCCATTAAAATATCGGTTAATTTATTTCAGCAAAATATTAGCATGCAATGTTTTAATTAGTATACCCGTACTTCAATATTTGTTCGTACATCAATATAATCCTCATAAAAATGTGTCATTCTATATTCATGGTTGCTTTCTACATAAATAAAACTAGGGAAATATACCCTATATCAAACAATGTTGAAGTTCACCGCACAATGATCACTGTATACATTAAGAATCACATTACTCTCTCTCCAACAATAGTTTTTCCCTTTCTTCCCGCCCTATGCAACATGGCGTCACATCAAGCTGACAGATGGCAAATTGTTCCGGGGAAAAGATCTTTTGTCTGAAGATGGCCCTGTGACGAATGCCTGGATTTGTGTATCCGGTAGTCCCGTTTCCTATTTTAAATTCCAAAGCCATTTTTCACGCTTCGGGAACAAGTTCCGGTATTTCTGGAGGGTTACGAGCGCTCTCAATTGCAGTCGGAAAGAGTCGTAAAATTGAGGCACGTGGGGATATGAAAAAAAGTCTTTTTTATAAATAAATTTGATTTTTTTTTTTCAGTATTAGTCATTCAACTGAGGAGCAACGGAGCAATTTAACTAAACTTCCTCATTTGTTCAGCGGTGAATAAAGTTTCCCAAAGAAAAATAATCTAGCATTGTTCAGTTATATATTTTTTCTAGTATAAATTTGAATAATTTATTTAAAGGGTTACTGATGAGTCATTTGAACTTCTCAACAAAGTAGTGATAAAGGATTTTAGTTACAGGATGGTTATTCATTTTCTTTCTTTAAATATCACTTTTTCCTCTTTTCTAGGAAAAGTAATTACCAAATTTTAATTAAAACCGAATATACTAATGAGCTATCATTTCCTTTCTTGCGTTGAATATTTTTATGGATGTATGTAGATGTTAAAAACGTATTGCCACATAATCTGCTTATTTTGGCAATTGTATGTTTTGTTATTGTTTTTATGTGTTACGTTTTTGTGATCTGGATTTTTTTTTTTTTTTTTTTTTAATAGCAGTGTCTGGCATACCAAATTACGGATAACTTTCTCATTAAAAACGATTGAAAGAGAAATAAGTTTTACATTATTATATTGATCTTATCGTTGTGTAGTTAAATGTATTTCATTTATATGTGTTTTACATATAACATAAAATGGAATAGTTTTGGAAATTATATTAGCTAAGTTGATGTGGAAACTTGGTATTCCCCTATTGGATTACCATTTGGATACCCTATTAAAGAATTTACTACAAGTCACATATTTATAAATAGTAATTAGATTACTGTAGAATTGGAGTTTTTAAAATTCTCAATTACAGAAACCTCAAAATTGTTTATTAAAAAAAAAAAAAAAAGAAAAAGAAAAAGAAAAGGAAGAAAAAGACTTTTTCAGTCAATAAAAATAAATGTTAAAACATAATTTACCATTTCTTCATTAATGTTAGGCATTCAAATGCGTTTGTCGTCCAGTTATATATGTGCTAAAATAAAAATGAATAGTACATTTCTATTTCCATGCATAGCTTAGTATTCGTTAAGCATACTTTCATCTCTTATTTACTATAGATCTTAATATATCTAAATATTTTTGTGTATGTCTGTTGAAACTCAATTTATGCTACACGTCTCAGACGAACAAAAATGTGTTGTTGTTAATCTGTGTGATATATATTCGTTAAACTTTATTTGAGATACTTTAAGGTAATTTAAATGCGGAAGTATAACCGATAAATTGATATATATTTGAGGACAATTGTTTATGGCTGAGAAAGAACTATAGGTGCTTAATTAAATACTTTCAGTCGAGAGGACTCTGTAGTAAATTTTAATATGATAAGTGAATTCAGTTTAATTCGAGTATAAATAAAGAAATTCGACATAAATATTTTGGACTTTATACCAAATATATGATATATTCTGATATTTATACAAAATATCAAAATTATAACTAGTGCAACATAATTCTGTGTTATCTATTATTTTTATTTATTTATTTTTATCTTATTATTTTTAAAGAAGTTTAGAGGTAAGAAAAGCAAGTAAAAAAAAAAAAAATAAATAAATAAATCAAATGCAGGTGCTAAATGATAATAAATAAAAGTGTAATCAAACATAAATAAATAAATAAATAAATAAAACTTGTTTTAGATCGAAGCAAATACTCATGAAATTTCATCGGGGAAAACGAAAATTGCTGTATTCTTTCATCATATGCAGTTTTCCTACCGTATAAATTTTACAATGTATGTATATATTTACAAAAAAATTAAAAGTACTCATTTAATTCATTTCGTTATATATATATATATATATATATGCAAATAATATAATAATAATAATAATAAATAACAAAACATAAAAAAAAATTTAAATAAATAAACTAAAATACCTTCAATAAATATTTTCTGGCTGTTATAATTTGATTAGCATCCCTCAATCTTTTCCCCTCCAGAATTGAATTTCATTCTCCATCTCTTTAAATTAAATTTATGAATATTAATTTTAAATATTAGAATTAAAAAATTGAAAGTAAAGGTGTCACATGCTTAGTTATATTGCTGTAACTTAATAACTAAGTAAAATAATTACAGTCGGTCAAAGTTCAAAGTCAAAATCAAATTGTTATTAAGTTTAATAAGGAAAAACTCTTCTAGGGCAGAAAACCACAAAATAAAATATTTCACAAATTAATCTGGAATCTCACAAATGAGAAAATTTAATTGTAACTGATTTGTTTTTAAATCTTTATAGATTACAGCCCACTCAAATGCCAAAAAATTACAAAAATGATTTTTTAAGATCCCATAAATCAAAAGGGGATGAAATAATAATAATAATAATAATAATAATAATAATAAAATCTTTGTTAATTTATTAATCTATTAAAGTATTATCTGTACAATGTGTGTATTGTTTTGTGGTTTCGAGTAAAAAAATAAATAAATAAATAAAAACAAATAAATAAATAATAATGCGTAACTATTAAAAAAAAAAGAAGTAAAAATCTTTAGTATTTTATCTTAAATCCATTAAAATGTTATTATAAAGCACATTTTAATAAAAATAAATTAATCTGCAATTATTTAAATCAATGTTTAATTTTCTATTTTAGTATGCGTTAATTAAGTAGGAAAAAAAAAAAAAAAAAAAAAAAAAAAAACTATATATATAAATAATTTTTAAGTCATTTTAGATTATTAATTGTAATGGTGAGTTTATTTTGACCTACGATTTTAAATGGTTTTTGGATTATCATTTTTAGTGAGGTGTTTCATTTTGATCTTCATTTTTTCTGGTTTTACTATGGGTGTTTCGGGCCTGTGAACAAAGAAACTCTTAGCTTTTGCTTTCTTTGTGACAGAAAAAAATCCATTTTTTTTAGCATATTTGTATTCTGCCAGGCCCTTGAAAACGTTAGAATGCAAATAATGTTTTTTTCTCATTCTAATTTGCTATATTCATTTAGATTTTACTTTATTTCTTATTTGGTTTGATTTGAGTGGTCTTCGTTTTTGATCAGAATAATTGTTTGAATACTGAAATTAAATCATCTTTAAATTTCAAATTTTTGCACTGATAATATTATATTACTATATATATATATTTCTTTTCATTCTTTCTTTCTTTCTTTTTTTTTTTTTTTTTTTAAATCAAAACCACATAGTAATACAAGCAGTTTATACATAATGTTTTAATAGCTTAATAAATTGACAAAGAATTTATTTATTTATTTATTTATTTATTTTTATTTTTTCATTCCCTTTTGGTTTATGGGGGGAGGGGGGTCTTAATATGTCATTTTTACTTTTGTCATTTCTCTTATATTTCAGGGGTCTGTAAACAGTAAACGGGGTTATCAATCACACCATTGTTATTAAATTTTCTCATTTGTGTGATTTCAGAGATTATTATTATTATTATTATTTATTTATTATTATTAATTTATTTATTTTTATTTTTATTTTTATTTTTATTTTCATTTTTATTGTTAATGATATCACGTTTTGAGATAATAAGAAATTAAGGAATAAGGAATAAGGAAATAAGGTTTTTAGCATTTGATTTGTGTATATGTATGTGTCAGCATAATTTAAAAACAAATAATAGCAAAAGACTCACATTAAGTACTTTGAAGATCGTGTGAGATTGCCACTTAAATGTTAGATCAAGATTGGTAAGTTTAAAGAAATGTTGCAATAAAAGTTGCCCGAATAAAGTGGAATAGACTTTTTAACTTCATAATACCCTTGATTTTTTTTTTTTTTTTTTTTTTTTTTTTTTAAGTAAATATACTCTTTAACGTACAGTTTAAATTAAGAATGTTAGAAATTTGATTAAAGGAAACATAACAAAGCCCTTGGTTTTGTTACTTTAATAATCGCTAAAAGATATTTTATGGGAAAACAGTACATCTATATTAAAATTATACTGAACTATTTCTATATTAATATTTTTGTATTGCATGCATATTTTCATAGTGTGTAAGTTGAGGGTAAATTTGGGTGACAAAAATTTTTATTTTCCAGAACTACTATTTTTATATAATAATCTGAACTTTTTATCATCGCAGAAAAATATTTCTAAAATATACCATTTAGAATTTGTAATTCTGAAATATAAGGACGCTAGATATCGTGAAATTAAAGGTAAATGAACTAGGGAAAAAAAAAATAGTAAAGTGAAAAAGGTAGCTATATAAAAAGTAGTCGAATAGATTAGGGGAAGTAAGTAGTAGAAACAGAAAGTTTATAAAGTAACCTGACATCTGCTTGCATAACAGAGGTAGCCTGTTTTGAATCTAAACATCTGAGTGTTGATGTGCTATTTAAATAACAACAAATAATGTCGTAGAAATACTGTAATATGTTTACTAATTCATAATATATCTAATTAATGTAAATTCACAATAAAAACTTCCATTTTGAAAAAGCATATATGTTGGCATATGGATATGGCACAGAGAAAGTGTTATGACACTTGTCGCGAAGTGAATAAGTGCGAATTTTAATCAAAATTGGTGCATTTGCTCTCATATTTTTCACCCGATAAAATGTTGTTTTTTGTTTATTTCGTTTTAAAATTTAAAATATACTGAAAAGTGACTGTTGAATAATGTAGATATGAGAACTGTGCGATTTATGTGTCTGAAGTTTTACATGTATTTTTACGTTTTTGCAATTTATGTGTTGTTTGCTTGCAAATTTCTTATCATAGTTGGAAATTTTTTCGAATTAGAAGATTAGAACAGACTTAATACAGTCGAACCTCGTTAACATGAACACTGTTAACGTGAATTACATTTAACATGAACTGTTTCCACAATCCCCGTCAAAATGAATATTAGTTATATGAATATTTGTTACTGATAGCATGAACTGCTGATAACATGGACAAATTTTTTATCCTCCTTGAGATTCACGTTAACAAGGTTCGGCTGTATTACAATTTATTAGCAACAATTCTTTATATAAATTCTCTAGTATTAAATATGTTGGAAGTAATTATCAGAAAATAGTGATTTCAATTTTTTCTAAAGAGATAGAAATTGGCAACAATGTTTATATTCTTCAACATCCAACAGTCATTTTTCAGTGCAATTTTTAGAATTAATGATAATGTAATACTTTAGTGGTATTAATAAATGGGAAACCTAACCACTATATAATAATAGAATAATTTTCATGTTAGAACTTCAATAACGTCTCAAATGTACTTGGAAGAATCCATTTCTAACCCAAAACTGTGTGACATTAAGAGGGCTGACTTCCATCAATCACGTATGACATCCCTACCAGTACGTTACAGCCTTTCACCACATATCTATATTACAACCGTCCAAAATTATATGATTGATATGCCAAGATATTGGAGCTGGACTATTCTATGATATTGAGCTTTGATCGATTCATTTTGGGGGTACCAGGATGACCAAAACTTGGCTTTGAAATTAGCCAGTGTTGAAATCAGACACTTTCCCTCTGGAGGGGATTTCAGCTCTATGGGAGGGTATTTTGACTTACAGTAGAGGAAAGGGAGTTTTCATGTCCAGTCATAAGCGAAAAATTTGTAATATATATCAGGGAGAACGGTTGCTTCTGCTAGCCACCCTTTTTATTTATCACAAAAATCAACAGATTTGAGAAATTGTCTCATATAATATGTGAATACGCTGTATTCAGTCAGCTTCGAAAATATAAGTTGAGGATTGCTCCCATCTCGCAAGATTTCATTGTAAAGCCAGAAGCAGATTGCTTCGATGTGAGAAAATAATTATTTAAATTTTTCAAATCCTTATATCCTGACGATTAAATCACATTATATTTGTGTTTTGGTTCATAAGTGCAAAATGTACATATAGTTGACATCAAAATTATTGAAGTACATATCCACATGTTTCATATATATACATTCTAAGGGAAAAAAAAAAAAAAAAAAAAAAAAACGACGCACCAAGAAGGAGTTATCCGAATGGGACGAAATTTGGTAGATGTGATGCACATGTGGAGAAACGATTGCAGTTTCAGAAACTTTGGATAATATAATCAAGAGAAACGGCCTCACAAAGTAGACAAATCAATAACGCGTTGGTCCATTTAAGGGTTCAGTGCTTAGCCCTACTCTTTTCACCATGTTTATATCTGGTATTGAAAAACTGACTTCTACCAGAGTTAGGATGGGACTGTTTGCAGATGACATTGTACTGTGGTGCTCGGGAAACAATATTAATGATATTGAATCGAGACTTAATAATTCTCTTGTAGCTGTATCCAACTTTGCCAAGGAACATAAAATCAGTTTTAATCCTCGCAAATCAATTGCCGCCTTCTTCACAACCAATAAGCATTTATATAATTATCAACCACAACTGAAGTTGGAGGGACAGAGTCTCACTTACGAGAAGCATCCCAAATATCTGGGATTTATTCTGGACCAAGAGTGCACTAGTAACAGGCATATCGAACACATTGTATTGAAAAGTAGAAAACGTCTTAATATTCTTAAATATATTGCGGGTAGAGACTGGGGAGCCGACGCAACAACCCTTTAGAACAACATATATGACTTTCATTAGGCCTATACTTGAGTATGGTTTCCCGGTTTATTGTTGTGCATCCACAACTAACCTTAACAAGTTAGAACAAGTTCAATTAACTGCTGCCCGGATTATCACTGGTTTGAGACATAACTGTCCTTCTGAAATTGTTCTTTTTGAGGCTGACTTACAGCCGCTCCATACTAGAAGACAAGCTGGCCTAATTGTTAAGTACTATAATAAACTCTCTAGTTACGGCATCTGCAACAAGACCTCCACGTACCTTAACAGCTGGAGTAATCATCAAAGATTAAAGAGGAACAGCCCTTTCAGCCAGGCCGCCTCTCTTCAACTACCTAATTCTAATGTTGAACCCAACTCACTACACTGCTGCTTGAATCCTGCAGAAGGACTCTCCAGGGTTCACTTTCACTTTAACTTAAACTCTCATGTTAACAAGAAAGACTACATCCCAGAACATCTTAGACAATTGACCTTGGAAAACCTAAGCCACATTCCTAATAATGCCATTAAAATCTTCACCGACGGTAGTAAAATTGACAACCTAGCAGGTAGTGGCATATATATTGAAACCCCTCACGCCAACTTGACTCTTTCTCATCGTAATCCAAATTACTGCTCTGTCTTCAGAAGTGAATTGATTGCAATAGACCTGGGACTAGAAGCTATTCTCTGTGAAGAGGATTATGGTGACCTATGGATCTTGACTGATAGCCGTAGTTCTCTTCACCATCTTAGTAATTGGATTCTTGTGGGCGACAAGGTCAGCACCTCTATACTGCTTAAATTAAAGCTCATTTCACTTAATCATGATGTTCATTTGCAATGGATACCTTCACACGTGAATCTCCACGGTAATGAAATGGCCATAATCTTGCTAAGGAGGGTTGCAGGATTTCTTCAACTCCCTCCTCCGCACTTCTTTTTCAGAAGTACTCCCGGGAAAATTCTAAAATCTCGGAGGAGTGGAAAACTCCCCCCACCCATAATTGGTACAAGGGCTCAAAACCGGGTTTGTCCCTTGACCTCCCGTGTGACAGACGTACCCAGATTCTCAATAAATACAAATTGTAATACAAACAACTTTATTTATTACAGATTTAATTGTTATTTGTTACAAGTTATAGATTGTTTATCGATGGAGATTATTTTATCCAATGTAGGCCCTTTCATTAATTTGTAAAGTCTGCAGCCGATGAACAGTGAGTTCAACAGCTGTTCGCCAGTGATCCTCCACACATGCAGCGTTATACGGTCCTTCAAGTCAGCCGAAGTTACAATATTTTCTTCGAAAACCAAATTCTTTAAATGGTCCCATAACCAAAAATCTTACTGATTAAAATCAAGGGAACGGCACGGTCAAGGACTAGGCTGCCTTCAGACTCTGCCAACTTCAGAGTATCATCGGCGGTTTCTTTTAAAATCACTTTGATGTGGGGATCGAGTTGACGCGAAGCAGGAGATTTTCTCGGCTGACAAACCTCCTACTGTGATCGAAATTGGGTCTCTTTTGTAAAAGAGCAATAAAAAGAAATGCCCTTCATTGTAAATGTGTGCAAAATTTCAAGGACCCTTCAGACACTGGCAACGAGCAGAGCTTCAAAACTCATAAATTATCCATTGTCCGAAAGCAGGACCCTTCAGACACTGGCAACGAGCAGAGCTTCAAAACTCATAAATTATCCATTGCCCTAAAGCGACCCTTGAAATTTTGCACACATTTACAATGAAGAACATTACTTTTTATTGCTCTTTTACAAAAGAAACCCCCTTCTCATGCAATTATCGCACTAGGAGGTTTGTGAGCTTCGATTGCGGCGAGCGTCGATCTCCTTAACCACATCAAAGAAATATCAATACAGCCGTCTTGCAGCTTTCTAAGTTGCCAGTGTCTGAAGGGTCCTTAAGGCTTCCTTCAGACACTGACAACCATGCTGATCTTCAAAACTCATAAATTATCCATTGTCCGAAAGCGACCCTTGAAATTTTACACACATTTACAATAATGGCCATTACTTTTTATTGCTCTTTTACAAAAGAGACCCAATTTCTCCTTGCAATGATCGCAGTAGGAGGTTTGTCAGCCGAGAAAACCTGTGTCCTGCTTCGCGTCAACTCGATTCCCACATCAAAGGGATTTCAAAAGAAACCACCGATGATACTCTGAAGTTGCCAGAGTCTGAATTCAGCTCTGTCATCTGTAAATTTTTTCGACAAAAACCTTTGCAAAATGTAAGAATAACAGTTTTAAATGTCGTTTGGTTTGAAAAGATTAAAATTATTCCACAGTTATTTATAACATAACTTTTCAAGCATTTTGACTGTAATGCTTGTTTGTATTTTTATGTATGTCCCCTCAGAGTGGAAATACTTAAAATTTTATTTTTATTTTTATTTTTTTATTTTACTATTTTATTTTATATTATTTTATTTACTTACTTATTTATTTATTTATTTATTTTTTTTTTTTTCAGAACCTTTGAGCGTATCCTTTGAAATGTCTATATACAAATTTTCGACTCAGACAAGTTTAATTATGGCCATAATATATAAATATACATAAATTAGAACATCATAAGAAGCGAGAACACCTTAAGTTTAAGTTAGAAAAAATAAAATTGTTAAAACTTTATGCTATTATATAATTATGAAAATATACTTCTAATAACTGTATTTTTATTAGTAAATAAAATCCTTTTTCCATCCTTCATTTCTCATTTAAATTTTGTTTAAGTACATTTTGAACAAAAGCCTTCTTCAATTATTATCAGTTAATATGCTGATGATATCTCCTTTCTTATCTTACGAGAAAATGTTTCACATAAAAATATATAAATTTACAAAACAGACATACATATTTTTTTTTTTTTTTTTTTTTTTTTTTTCTCTCGCTTTCCCTTACCGACCAGGAACAAGTTTGAATAAAATAACTAAAGAAATAATATCAAATATTGTAAAAACAAAAAATAATGTAGAGAATCTTTACATAATATTTTTTCAAAGGATAACAGTTCCTTTTTTTCTTTTTCTTTTTTTTTTCTTTCTATTTAGCAATACAGTAAGGGAAAAAATGCCATTTTTGGACGATTGCCAAAGTCACTAAGCCATAAATTTTTCTAGAAACGAAGAAAAATCGAAGTCGAAACAAGAATATCTGAGAAAACCCAAGAGACTACTTGGCGCTGTTTTTCATTCTTATGCCAACGGTCTGTCGTTTTCTTTTGATTTTGCACCACGAAGAGATGTTTTCCGTTTCTCCCCTTTTTATTTTATTTTATTTATTTATTCTTTTTTTTTTTTTTTTTTTTTTTCCTTTTTACTCATGTTATTATTTTGGAACAGTCTTATTCATTTATTTAAAAGGATCATAAACAAAGTATTCAAATTGCTTTTTGAAATGTATTAAAACGAGATAGGTTTCGAAATAACGGTAGAGAAAACAATGATGCGGGATTGGGAAAACCTTATAGAGTTTCTTACATTAAAAAATAAGAAGAAAGGAAGAATGAAAGAATGAAAGAATGAAAGATAAAAATAAAAGATATATATAAATAAACAGTAATGGATACTTTGTAGTGTTGTATTTTGTATCCGAAGTGGAAGAATAATAATATTAATTATATTTTCAGTAAGATCTTTTTCTTTTATGCGCATTTCTAATATTAATTTTTTACTATAATACTATAGTAATAATAATAAATACTATAATTATATTGTTTTTCCTGTTTCCTCTTTCTTTTTTCCGGTATTTTTTAAGTAATCTAAATAGACTATAAACAATGTATTAAGACCGTTTTGTTTTCTAATACTTTTTCATTTCTCTTTCTTTTTTTCTTTTTCTTTTTTTTTTATAAGAAAATAGTGAATTGAAATACATATCTAAGTAACAACAAAGAAAACGATAATGGGATTGGACAATATTGTTAAGAGCCTTACATATTGTAATTTCATAACTGTGCTAAATGTATGTTGAGTTTTCTTTGTGGAAAATTTGAGTTATTTTATGTTTCGTAATTTTTCTCTGTTTACATACAAAAATTAGTTGGGGTTTACATTTCTTTTTTATCGTTTATCTTATTTCATTATATATATATATTTTTTTTTCTTTTTTTTTTTTTCTCTAATAACATCATAACCACAGGAAATTGACTAATTCACAATCGCACTATTATGATTTAAAAAATAATCTAAATTGAAACAATTGCAATTTTGTGTAATACTTTACATCAGGCCTGTCCAACAAAAAACACTTGGTGGGCAGCATTGGAAATCTATTTTATCCTTTCGGGCCGCACCGTATGCACAGTCATAATATATATATATATATATATATATATATATATATATATATTAGGGTGGTTCGAAAAAATCGATTTTTTTATTTCGGAATCGCGTTACCTCTCAAAAGTTGTTGTTTAGTATCCTCAATTGGGAAAAAAAAAAAAAAAAATTCTAAGTTGACATCTTCAGTTCGCGCACGAGGCTTAAAGTTTGAAAAAATATGTTAAAAATTGAAATTTTCAAAAATAACAAAATTAGTTTTTTATTTTATTTTTTATAATGCAACAGCCATAAATTGTCAGTATATAGCGTAGTTTGAACCTAAAAAAATATTTTATAGCTTTTACATAATATCTTTAGTTCGCGCATACGCCTTAAATTGGGCTAAAAACGCCCAAAATTTGAAATTTACGTGTTTACGAGTAATATACAATAATACATACGTGACGTATTTACGTTTCAAAAGTATTTTAAAAATTCTAAATTTGTTGAATATAACCTTTTATCACAGTATTATACGTACAAGTATAGTTACACACACATTTATATGTATATAATAACATCATAGCTAATTACAAAATGATTTATAAATTTTACCTATTTTTTGTGTCTTTAAGATTCCTCGGATGTGTTGGCAATGTTTTAAATTGAGATTTATAGTCAAATGATGGCATAGTTGACCTTGAGAGCAAAACTGTCTTTATGAAACCATCCCTGTTCTCTTCTCCATATATTTTAGTACAAGATTCTGTTACGAGCTTTACAATTCTTTCGACACTTTGCGTGTGGCAAGGAAATTTAATTACCTCGAACACTGGGAGAACATTAGTATTAATAAGTTCTTCTAAGCTGTGCGCTGACACATTGCTCATTATTGGAGGAGGTGTAAGTTTGCACTTGGACCAATCAATAAGTTCAATGTAATTTGAAGCTGCAAAATTTATGGTCGGTGGTTGAAAAGTTCGCACCGATTTCCCTTTTGGTTCTTGTTTTCTTGCTTTTAGCAATCTTCGAACATGGATCCCTGCGATTGAGTAGAATAGCGGCTGTTCAGACGCGAACTTGAACAATAGAAACACCGTACAAGGCATAGTTACTCTCTTCTACGCTTGGTGCGCTAGTTACACGTCTCGTCTCGTAGTTAGGATATGTACTTACTTGCGCAAGAAACTTTTTGACAATTTAACGAATTATTTTTATTAAAACTATCTTTTAATGCTCAAAATTGTTTGTTACAAATGCAGAATGTTTTAAGAAGATTATTTGTAGATAAATAATTATTTATTTCTGCATTTGTTCCTGAAAGTTCAGCTATTTAAAAATTTTCTGCTAAAAATGTTTTAACAAATTTAAAATAAACAAACAATAATAATAACATAGATCTTGTATATATATATTAAATAAAAAAAAAGTCACTAATTATAAACATAAAAATCTGTTTGAAATAAGCCAAATAATAATAATAAAGATAAGAGGAAACTGTGTGTAAAGAATATTTAATAATTGTGCTTGAAAAAACATATCCATATTCGAAATCATTTTAAGTATGTATTACATTAGCATCTGAAATATGTTTTATTTATTTTATTTTATTTTATTTTTTTAATAATATCTACATTTTGTACGCACAGTAAAAATTTTTCTTTATGTATTTTTTTTTTTTTTTTTTTTTTTTTTTAAATAATTGTCTTAGATATTTTTATTATATATATGCAATGAAACTCATTAGTAATTATTATACTGACATTTCTTGAAAATTATTCCAAAAATAAATAAATAAATATTTTAAAAAGTTTTGGGAAAGAAGTTCTTATGCTCCCTGCTAATTAATTCTTAATCCCCCCCCCCCCTTATTTTTTTTGCTCCACTTGTGGCCGAAAGGTTCTGCTCTCTAAGCTGGTAGAGGGGAGATGCCGGGTTCAAAGCCATGTTGCGATCGTTAATCCAGCCATTCTGATTTATTCGCAATCTTTTCCAATACTTGGTTAAATGCGGGATAGAAAAAAAAATATATATTTACATTATCCCTAGTAGCAAAACATTTGATACTTAATAATATCTACTTCTTGTACTCACACCAAAAAATTCCTTTAATTTTATTATTATTATTATTATTTTGCTTTTTAATTGCTGTTTTACACAATCATTATACATATGCAGTGAAATATAGTAATTAGATAAAGTATTTAAATGCTATTGTATTCACTCAGACACATACACATACCTTTATAAAATCAGAAAAATGAATTCAGGAGACCACAAAACGTATAAATACACCAAAAACCCACAGTGGATTATTATTTTTTCATGGATACAATATACACCTTATATAGTATATGTTTGAAAAGTAAAAATGAATTCAGGAGACCTTAAAACGTATAGATATACCAAATTCTCATAGTTCGATTTTCTTCAAAATTAAAAGTATTTTCTAACATTTTTTTATATAACTTTTTTAATTTCTCAACATATACTAAAGTGATAAATCTTTATTTGGGAATAACAACTCTAAAATAGTACACAAATGAAAAAGGAAAATTATGGACATTATAATAATTTTTACTTTCCGTACATGCATATTTAAGGAGAATATTGTAATCATGTCAAAAATCCGACTTTGAAATTTTAATGCTTCTATATGTTTTGAGGTTTGGGACTGCATGGATACCCTCGTATCTGGGACAGTCGATGATGGGGCGCGCCAGCGTGCCACCTGTCTATATGTTTTGAGGTGCCCTGAGTTCATTTTCAGTCATTGTAGATTTTTTTTTCCTTTTTTGCATAATCTCAGAATTATAAAAAATCTGCATGCATAGGCATTTCAATGAAACAATATTATGTATATTAAAAATGTACTAGAACTATTTAAATTAAATAAAGTTCAAAATTTTTAATATTTTAAAAATGTTTCCTGCTAACGAATTTTTCTTTACTTCTCTCGATTTTAGAGTATTACAATTTAAAATTATGTGGTTGTGTGGCTTAAGGGTGATTATTACACTAGGGTCCTAGGCCTATAGGTGTAATGCCCTCCGTGGGGCTCTTTGTAAGGTGGGGGGGGGGGGGTCCCAGCCTGTATTTTTGTTAGTTTTGGTTTCAAATCCCAGAAAACTCCTAACGGCTAGGTCAATGAGTGTGACCTGGGGTCGAACCCGGCACATCCTATCTACCACAGTTTAATAATATAATCTAAGTGTGGTGTATTCATCAATAAGCTTTTTTTATTATTATTATGTTTGAATGTTAAAAATTTGAATTAAAGTTCAGCATTCAAACATTCAATCATATATATATATATATAAAGAATCCACAAACTAATATTGAAGTATGCTTAGAATATATTGTTAAAAACTGTAATAATGCAAAATTCAGTAAAAAAAAAAAAAAAAATAATAATAATAATAATTAATAAGCAGAGAGCATTCAAAAAAATGATATATATATGTAGTTTTTTATTTAGAGAGTTTTCAAGAAATTTTCATATACTTATGTAAATTTTCATAACTCTAATGCAATAAATAACAAATATATCTATTTAAAACATTTACTATCAATGTAAAATGGTATCAGATGTTTCAAGATGCTCATATTTTGATACGAATTAAAAAAAAAAAAAAGTCTTTACAGAAAAATATAAAAATGCCCTCTATTTCATTATATATATATATATATATATATATATGTATATATATAACTTTCAAATTTAATTCGTTTTTGAAAAAGAAATGATTCTAAAAGTTTATTATTAGCCATTAGTATTTCAAATCATCATTAAAGAGCGCGAATATCACGATGAATAAAGGATCTTTTTATTGTATTTTTTATGATGAAAACATTTTAACAAACATATATGATTCTATATGCATTGATATAACTATTATGCCCATTCAAAAAAAATTTCGACATTTTAATGAGATTCTAGCGTGAACAAATGCATATATAAAATGTTATTCTTATGACCGGACCTTTAAATTAGTGATGAAGAAACGATTCTTTTTATTATATTTTTTGTGGTGAAAACATTCTGACAAACAAACATATAATTCTACATGCCCTGATTTTAATTATTATGCATATTCATAAAAACTTTTCGGCATTTTAATGAGTTTACAGCGTTAATTACAAATGCTTCTGTATAATGTTATTCCTATGGCTAGACCTTTAAATCAGGCGAAACCTAGACTTGTATACAGCGCCAATTGCTGGATAGCGGTAAAGTATGTAAGTTCTGGTTGTACGCGGTTTTCGCCTTGTCTGAACAGCCGCTATTGAATCGCAGGGAGCCATGCTTCGAAAAGCTAGCTGTCTTACGTGCACTCTCTCATCTAGTACCATTGTAATTAAAAGATTTTCGGGATGACAAAAATACGCATTCCTCTAAATGGCAGGATGAATTATTTTACGTACCCTGTCGGACAGCTGTTTTGTCTTCTGTACTAATTTAAACACGTGAACTGCTCCAAATTTTACAGAGGGATGCATTTTAGTTCCAAACCATACTGGAGCGTATGTCTTCATAATATAGCTGACCAGCAGCTTAATATCGTCAGAAGGTTTTACTTCAGAAATATATAGTCTTAAGATCCTATTTGCACAAGTTGACCACCTAGAGTTACTAAGAGAACCAGGATCTTTCACAGCGAGATCTGGTGCACACTTCCTGTCTTGACTGCTCGATAAATATTAAGTAAATACTGTTGGTCCTTGCTTAAGTCAGTTTTGGTCACACTTATCTCCTCACTATTAATCGTTTCAAAATTAGCAACAGGGAGTTTTTCACAGTCAGTCAACTTCTGGACAACGTGTGGGTCCTGTAGTATCACCATCTACACTTTCAAAATGTCTCAACGGAAATTATTTGAAATGTAATAAACATATAAGCCACTATAAAGGACGACGAAGTTTAAGCTCAAGGTTACGAATAACACCGATTTTCCATCCTGTGTTGGTCGCTGTTCCGTCACATCCAACTGCAACAAGCTTAACATAACCGAAGTTATTGTTTTCTAAATAGCAAAAGATACTATTAGCTATTTTACTTCTTGTCGCCCTTTGAGGTGTCAAATGTCCCAGATACTTTCCTCCAGGCTCTAAATGACTTTCTTAATGTGTAGTACTTATTATGGTAATCCTTTATCAATTTAACAATACGTTCATGACTGACCGTTGGTATAGAAGCTTTATAGTACAGTTATTCTATTTGAGCTGCAATGCAATCTGAAATCTTTGATAAAGATTCGTTTTTTACAGATTTTGTTGTTTCTTCAAAACAAGCTAGCAAAACATCTGCACATGTGGGTAAAACAATTTGACTTAACGCTTTTGGTACACCGAAAAACGGACAAACACTTAAGCGTTTGACTTAACGCTTTTGATGCACCGAAAAACGGACGAACACTTAAGCGTTTAGAAGTTTTCGGGGGTCTCATTATTTATTATTTAGAGAAAGGAGAACAATATAACAAAACTTGAGCATAAAAATCTCCAATAACTTTACAAATTAATCTACTCAAAGCAAAACACGCTGCACTTTGTGATTCACTTACAGTTACAAATTAAAGATGCTACTTGCTTAGCGGCTACTAACTGACTGACAAAGTGAGAGCAAAGCCTTTAAACTATCTACTAGAATGTGTCTACTGTCTAGACAAGTCGGCGGTGGAATAAGAATGCGACTGCGCGGCGCCAACTGAGCGCTTGCCGGTTCGTGTTCAGTTTTTGACATTTTTTTTTCAAATTTTAAGCCTCATGCGCGAATAGAATATATCATCTAAAAGTTATAATTTTTTTTAAGTTGAAATTACGCTATATACTAACATTTTATGGCTTTTGCATTTTAAAAAATTACAAAAAAACTAATTTTATTATTTTTTGAAAATTTCAATTTTTAACATATTTTTTCAAAATTTCAGCCTCATGCGCGAACTGAAGATCTCAACTTAGAATTTTTTTTTTTTTTTTTCCCCAATTGAGGATACCAAACTACATCTTTTGAGAGGTAACGCGATTCTGAAATAAAAAAATCGATTTTTTCGAACCACCCTAATATATATATATATCCCTCTCTCCCTCCCCCTCTATACTTCTTTCCCGACAAATTTTACTGTAAATTAATGTAGAGATTTGCGACTGGTGCCGATTGATTAGTAATAAGTCCTAGTTTAGAATGGTTTATTTAGATTTTGCTTAAAGAGGTGTGAAACTGGTAATCTAAAACATATTAAAACTGGCATCAACTTCATTTTTTTTCAAAGGCGACCCCCCATTTCGACAAGCTTTTTGGATTATTTGGATCAAATCAGAGCACAAAATGGTATAGTTTATATGTTTCTCTCAATTCTTCACATAATTTGTTAAAATATGGAGATGCTAATTTTAAATGAATGTAATAAACATTAATTCATGTCTTCCCAAAAAATTAATACATTGAAATTTCATTTATTTATTTATTTTATTTTATTTTTAAGTGAGAATGATGCAACCTAAATATATTCCATGCATATTTTTAATTAAAAATTTTTTTTTTGAATTATGAAAATTATTAGTAATTTCATATTTAAAAAAATTATGAGTTATAACCAACATTTATTCTTGAAAGAATAGAATGGGCATCATAAAAAACATGGATTTCTAAATTTACAGTTCTTTCCTGTCATTATTAGGACTGAGGGCCTATTAGTCTCAATCTGGGATTTTTGCGTTGTCGTTTTCGATAATTGGACATTTGTCGAAATCATTTTTCGATAGTTGGACATTTATCGAAATCTAAAATTTATCGAAAATATAATTGAATAATTTGAAAGCGATGTTATAATTGGGAAGAAAAAAAAAAATAATAATAATAGTCCTCCGTCCTAAACTAAATTCTGCTTTTGCCAGAATTTCATCAAAATCTTTTTTTTAAATTATTATTAAAAGAAAAAGAAAAGAAAATTAATAATAATCAGTATCGTTACAAGCGATATCGAAAAAGTTCTTTTTTTTTTTTTTTTTTTTTTATAATTTTGAATTAGGAAATAAAAAGTGCGCGTGAAATAATATGAAATAAAAATAAGTAAAAAAATGAATTTAATGATTTAATGTTTTTGTTTTTGTTGTAAAATTGACAAAATTTGAATTTTTAATTTCAAAACACTAGAAAAAAATTGGCAAACTTCCATATTCGATGGAAAACACAAACATTTCATTTCAAAGGATGATATTTACACAATAAATATCCAACTAATATACTAATTAAAAGGAAAATTATAAATATTCTATCATAATTTGAAGTCAAATTTGTTTTCAAATGTCTAAATAAAGTATCTGATATAAGATACTAATATGTTGCAGCGGAATAGATTTGATATCGGTCATCCTTGGCAGAAAAAAAAAAATATATCGCCAAATTATCAAATTCTGTTTTCACACTCAGAAAAATCATGACTGATAAATTATGTCTCGTTCAACTATTAATGATACAGGCGCGAAAAGTATTTCTGCAAAAATTTCACTTTTTTTTTTTTTTTCGAATTATAGTGATATTTCAATTTTTGTTGCTCTAAGGGGGCTGTCATTTGTTACCATTTGTGTCATGTATTACTTTGCTTGCGCATCATTTAAAATTGTTATTCAAGTAAGTTTAGACGTACACATCATTTCTTAATTAGCCTTACTTCACTTTATATTTAAAATTGTTACTTTATATTTAAAATTGTTATACGTCTTTTCCGATTTTTATCTGAATAGATATAATAATTTTCTCGGTGATAACATAATTTATTTTACACTTGAGATTTACACTTGATCAATTTTTGCTTGTAACTCTATGAAAATTTGATATAAGAAATATAAACTATACCTTTTTTCGAACTGTCGTGACTCCCGAAATTCGAACATGTGGTCAAGAATGGGTGTTACTATTCGGGAAAAAAAAAAAAAAAAAAAAAAAAGCAGTTTGCGAAAGTTTTAATTATGTATATGACACCCTAAACAAAATTTGGCAATTCAATTAAAAACTAGATGTTATTTTCAATCGTTAGGCATCAGCTGCTGTTTCTACAATAATTTACGGCGAAATTACTCGGGGAAGGGAGTCATTAATATTATTTTATGACTGTACATATGCATATGTGCATATATGTTTGTGAGTATATGATTCATGTGTGTATATACTTTTTTCTGGGAAGGACAGGGTGAAAATTCGGAGCAGGATGCATAAAATTATTTTCATTCATAAATTAGCCACACAATCGTGAAAAATTTATGACTATATATTAAAACTATAATAAAAAGAATGAATAATGGATCAAATAATATTTCATTACATTAGGTCTTTAGCTACCATAACGTTGAAAGGTATTTTCACTTTGAAAAGTCAGAACGTATTTATTATTTTTTGATCCGTTAATTGCGAAACTTTAGATATCGTTAGTCTCCTCGCGGGCCGCAAGAAATTACGCGGTGGGCCGCGGGTTGGCCACCCCTGCTTTACATTATAAATTTGCGTATAATTTTCAAAAATATTTTTTATCTTGAAATTTTGAAAATTTTTAGATAAAAAAATTTCTACATTTTACAAAAATCGCTTCTATTGGCAAAATAATCTTACATGAAACTTTTATGAAACAAATAATAATATTAATAATAATAGTAATAATAATAATAATAATAATGTTGCTATTAAACATTCAGTAAGCATCACTGTAATTTAAAATTTTTATCATATGAGTAAGGGAAGCAGCAGAATTTAAAACTATTTATTGTTTAAAATGGTTAATTCCATATAGAATTAAAGTTATCCTTCTCTCCACTGTAAAAAAAAAAAAAAAAAAATCTGGAGTGACTCCACTCGACTTTCCGAACATTGTGAATTAACAGTTTTGTAGATAAAGTAAAGAAAGAGGAGTTGTTAAACAAACAAAAGAGAAAAAACCATAATAGAGTGTTTGAGTATTTTTCTCCATCTATTACACGATGTTCTATTTAACGCTACTGAACTTTGAGCCCATAGATCATAACGATAAAGAAATTTTCGTTGTGTCCCTGTAAAAACCTATAAATGCTAGATTCACCAAAATGCTTATTGTTAGTGCAACAGTGATTTATAATACTCATATAAATTTTCAGCTCAATTCAATAAGGCGTTTAGATGCTATCGTACTTTTAAAAATTTAGTCCCATAGGCCATAATGATAAAGAATTTTTCTTTGTGTCCCTGTAAAAAAAACTGTAAGTGCTAGATTCACCAAAATCTATACAGTTAGTTCAACTGTGATCTATAACATGTGTACAAAAATTTTTTGCTCGGATTAATAAGGCGTTTAGACGCTATCACACTTTTAAAAATTTGGCGCCATAGGCATAATGATAAAGAATTTTTCTTTGTGTCCCTGTAAAAAAACTATAAGTGCTAGATTCTCCAAAATCTATACAGATTGAGTATTTGTGATCTATAATATGTGTATAAAATTTTTGCTCAATTGAATAAGGCGTTTAGATGCTATCGCACTTTTAAGATTTTGCTCCCATAGGCCATAATGATATAGAATTTTTCTTTGTGTCCCTGTAAAAAAACTATAAGTGCTAGATTCACCAAAATCTATAGGGTTCGTACTATGGTGACTTACAATATGCGTACCAACTTTCAGGTTAATCGAACAAAGCGTTTAGACGCTAGCGTGTTCACTCACAGACATACACACATACACACACACATACACACATACACACACACATACATACATCATCGTAAAAATAGTGAAAACGAACTCAGGGGACCTCAAAACGTATAGAAACATCAAAATCTCGAATTCGGATTTTTGACATGATTACAATACTTTCCTCACTATAGTGTTCGGAAAGTAAAAAAGTTACAGAAAATTTCTACTAGCAAGTATTGCCAGGAAATATCCGTATACTAAAAAAAAAAAAGTGTAGACAGAAATTTTCTGTAACCTAACAATACATAATATATTCGCAGAAACATATATTTCTTTTGTAGTGTCCATTGTATATATATATATATATACACATACAGGGTGCGGCAGCTATTTGAGAACAAAGTATCGTCCGTAGAAAAAGGGAGCAAACACTATAGATATATCATTTAATGAACATGGAACGGTGTGTACACAAGAAGTCGGACCTAATGCACGACACCATTCAATAAATTCAACATCATCTGCAATAACAACCTCAACACGCTGTTGAAACCGTCCGCAGGCAGAAATGAGGTGGACCCTGGGAATATTTGTCATGGCATTTACAATAGCTGTCTGGAGACACCAACGGTGTTATGTGGGTACTGTTTAGAGACCCTTTCAACAACGCCCGAAGCGTAATAGTGCAAAGAGTTAACATCAGGTGAGCTAGGGGGCCACATGCGTGGAGTGATGTGATCTTGAAAATTGTTTACCATCCACTCTTGTGTTGAATGGGCCATATCGGCTGGTGCAAAGTCCTGCTGAAAAACATATGGCCTGCCACGTGCTAGAGCAATAATCCAGCGCTTCACAACCGTGTTCAACACATCGGTATAAGTAACTGCGTTGATTCTGGCACGTTGTGAAAAGGAATGTGGAGGCATGTTGTCACTTTCATTCCTCACGATCCCTAAGACCATAACAGTCGCAGGAAATTTAGTGTGCATGACAATGGAAATTTCCTCTTGTCTTTTACACAGCCAAAGATCATTCATCCGGTTGATTTTGTGGTCCTGGACGAAGTTCTTATTACCGAAAAAAACCAGAGTGTTCCTGTCCGTTCCTGAAGTTTCAGCTTCTTTAAGAGGCACTTTGCTCTGATACTCTATTCTCTCTGGTTTTCTTGGACATGAACTGTCTTCTCCGTATTAAAAACGACTTGTAACAGAGGTCTTCATTAACCACACGTGGAATTGTGACCTCGCTAACCCGCAGATTTCAGCTGAGTACCCCTATGGACTTTCCACGGTCCTCTTCGATGGCAGCTTGAACAGAATTGATGAATTCAGGTGTCCAGGTAATGTCTGAGACCTGGCAATGATGTTTCCTGTGCAAAACAGTTGTCACATTAGCATTGGCAACCCTCAGTTCTCTCTGAACTCTGAAAACGACTTTCAGAAATGCAGCTATTTCAGAAACGGAGTTACCTGTAGCCAAGGAGACGTTAACAGCGTGTTTTTTCCTTTCCTGAGTTATAATAGGTTCTGCCATGTTTATCTGTAACAAAAATGGTTGTTTAAAGATGATATACAGGGCATTGTATCACTTATAAAGTGTGTTCTCAAACAGCTGCCGCACCCTGTATATAAACCTCTCATTAAATAAATTTTTTCCCATTTGACGAGACTGGATCGAACCAGTGTCATCCGTATCGTAAGCAAAGGCTTGACCTCGAAGCTACGGACTCACTTAGTGTACTTTTACTTAGCACTTCCCAATCCTGCTTTCATGTAAAATTTTTCGAATACAAAACAGAAAAGTTTTGCTCCCCCCCCCCCCCAAATAAAATCTGTTACAGTGGTTACAGATATAGGATTAGGCAATTTTTTTACAGTGTAGGTGACTGGAATAATTAGAAATGTCCTGATACAGTTAAACAGATGCAAAGAGTAAAATTAACTATCACAAATAAATTATGAATCACTTCCCCATGTTTTCAGGAAATAAAATATGCATTGATGGCGAAAGTACTAAAATATGCACAGTAAAAAATAAATCTTGTTATATTACAAAAAATGTCCGGCAGCAAAATTGCCAGAAGATATCCGTATGTTTTGCGAAAAATAAGTTGATAAAAAATTCAATAAGAGAACCATAGAGCTAATATTAGTGCACAACAGATTCTTTTCTGTATGGCACACTGTAAAAACTCTTCAATTAAATAAAATTCTCCAGTACTACCAGCCAGGATTGCACCAGAGTCCACCGCATTTTAGGTTACGATACTACCTATCAACCCTGGAAGCATAGTTTCCTCTGTTACTTAGAACTTTTAAATCCTGCTTTGATGCCAATTCTACTTATGTTAAAAAAAAAAAAAAAAAAAAAGTAAGAACCAGATAAAATCTGTATCAACGGTTACACATTTTGTCTGGTTACAGAAGTATGTTTGTTTTCACAGAGTGAGATGCAATTTTAAACTAAATTTCTGTAGTTTTAGAAAACAGAAATTATCTGAAGGAAAGTACGTAGATACGTTCTGACTAACAGGACTTTATATACCATCCCCATGGTCTGTAGAGTCTAAGGATTATGAAAGATATTTTTAAGCTACTTTTCCACTCTTTTTTCTTTC
This sequence comes from Salticus scenicus, assembly GCA_963930645.1. Taxonomy (NCBI): domain Eukaryota; kingdom Metazoa; phylum Arthropoda; class Arachnida; order Araneae; family Salticidae; genus Salticus; species Salticus scenicus. Next base: position 25,193,058 of record OZ005654.1, read on the forward strand.
TTAAATGTATAGAATTAGCATCATTTTCCAGATTAGCAAAAGCATCTTTTCAATGAAAATGGTTGGATTAGCTTTAATGTTTTGTTTACAGGTTCACACAAAGATTTCGAATACATTATGGTATATAAGTGGAAATGGATGAAAATAGATTTTAAGTAGTATCAATCATTTTTAATACCTTCCTACATTGTTTAGAGTACATATTTTCGGTTTTACGTTGTGCCTATGTGTGTGCATTTTATTCGTCCTTAATAATGAATCTTTGTTTATATATAAATGTCTTCTAAAATACCAAGAGCGTTTTTAATGGATTTTCTATTGCTTGCCTGTACATACAGAAAACTTTTTGCATTGTGCAAATTTTATGTGATATTCTTTTTCTTTCTTTCTTTCTTTCTTTTATTTATTTACTTATTTATTTATTTATTTATTTATTTTTTTTTTTTTTGGGGGGGGGGTGTCAAGCCGGGCCAACATTTTTTTTTTTTTTTCTTTTTTCGCTCGGGAGAAACAAATTTCCCTGGACCCAACATTTAAACGACATACCGGGTCCCGATATTTCATCCTGTGAATACTTCTACCTCGGGGTATCAAATGAGTTACACAATGATTTTTTTTTTTTTTCTTTGGGTGTTATAGTGTGTCCTAGAACTTCAGAATTCTCTGCTCAGAAAAAAAAAAAAAAAGTGCATATATATGTTAACACTGAATTGATATCAAGAATTACCATAATAATTGGAAGATTATTACACATTACAAATACAAATCAGTTAACCAAACTTAGTCCAAATTAAACAAGCGAACAAACAAACAAACAACAACAACAACAACAAAAAAAAAAAAAAAAATACCCTTTAGAGGAGACATATAGTTGACACAAATTAATATAGTGTCTTATCGATTACATATACATTATTATTATAAAATTTTATAGTGTTTTATGGTGCTTAAAAAATAATAATAATAATAATAATAATAATAATGAATATCCAAAATAAGGCCTTTGCACATTTTTTAATAAAATCTATAACCAATTTAAAAATTATCCCTCGTTTAATATTGTGTATTATAATATATAAAAGTGGAAACATATTTCATTTTAAATTACTCTTGAGTACACATTAAAAAAAAAAAAAAAAAAAAAAAAAAAAAACAATGCGTTTAGATAAGTTTGTTTCTACAATGCGTTTAGATAAGTTTGTACCTTTTTTAAAAGCAAAACCAGGCTATCCGGAAAATATAAAGAAACATTTCTTAAATAATAATTAAATAGAAAACTTGAAAAACAAACAAACTTAGCATAAATAATAAAAATTAAAAAATATATAAATGAGAAATATGATATTTTCATTTTCTAATTTATTGTCATCGTATTAGGGATCGTTTAATTGGTACAATTGAACCATTATTCGTATATTAAAAACAACCAAGATTGTTGAATGCAACCAAATAAGTTAAACAGATCTGGAAAAACGCCTTACGTGATATTTCACTAATTGGTTTTTATCAGTACAAAAATGTTTTTGACAATATTTTTCTGAAATACTTTAAAAAGTATTTTTCCAAAAACAAAAGATATAAATTGAAGCATCTAGCTGTGCTAATTAATGAGTACCCTGACTGGAACGGTGTTTTGTTTGTTGAAACATTTCTTTTCTTTTCTTTTTTTTTTTTTTTTCGAACACAACAAAATATAATTAACAAAAAGCAAAATTTTAAAAAGTAGAAAGTAAAGATCATACAAGGAAATCTGGTAGTTAAATAAACGATTTCATTTTCTTTACTTGTCCTTGTGAATCTCGTATTTCTCACGGAAACTTCTTTAAAATTAGATTAGAAAAGGATGAAAGGTAAGAAGGCTTTATAAGAGGCTTATGCGCTCGAAAAGAAAAAAGAAAGGAGAATTCAGCAATCTTTTCTATCTAGGGAGAACTTTAGAAAAAGAATTCACATACACGTGCTTTACGAAGTTGGGGTTCTGGTTTCTTGTAGCGTTAAAACTGGTGGTTGATACGGTTGGTGAAATACGCAGATTGGGGTACCACCCATGAAATAAGGGGTAGATTTCAGGTCAGGAGGGAACACGATGATATTGATCAAAGGAAAAGACAAAAAATGGGAATAAAAATCAGTAAGTGACGGAAAATTTTTAAAGCGTATTATCTTTGTTTTTTTTTTTAAATGTGATTTTTATACGACACTTAATCTGAGTATTTCTTTACTGTTGTCGATTGTAGGTAATAAAATGAAACATAATCAAAAGAAAATAATGTATAATGAGAATTTCGTATTTTGTTTAGAAGTAATTGTCATTTTGATATTCTTTATCAGGAAAATTGTCGCTGTTGTTTCTATGTTCATTACTAATGTTTGGAAATCTTGATTTTTTTTTTTTTTTTTTTTTTTTTTTCCGAGAATATTTAGTAAAAACAAGAAGTAAAAACCTTATTTGTCATAATTATGAACGAGGATATATTCCTGTTTCCTTTTATTTTAGGTACTTAAAAATAAAATACCCTTTTCACTCTTTAAGCCTAGGTTCACAGTACAGATAATTGGTTTTTACCCGAAATATAACACTAAATTTCCATCAAAAGCGTTTTTAATTAAATTATGCATGTAATTTCCTCTGTAATTTAATTAATAAAACAACATTATTTTATAAAATGTTCCATAATTAGTTTTTAAAACTATAAACAGAAACTCTGTTTTGAATGATACAATTATAATTATTTATGAATACTATATGTAAATTAATTGTGATTAGTGATTTGATGTATATACTTCAACTAGCTCGATATTTAGACATTGAAAATCTTACGCATAGCAGCTCCAGACATATAAAATAACTTTTTAAGTAAGAAAATTGAAATTTAAAGAAGTGCTTATCAAGTTATAACTAACATAAAGGAAAAGCGATAATCATTTTAGGTAAATAAAAGAAAAAAATTGCGATTAAGGCCGATTGACTGCACTAGGGTCCTAGGCCTAATGAAATTGCCCTCTGTGGGGTTCTTTCAAATGAGTCCTAGCCCATATTTACGCAAGATTCCGAGAAAACCATGGAAAACTTCGAACGGCTAGGCCGAAGAGCGCGACCTGGGATCGGAAATGGCACCTCACGTCAATCATGCTTAAGCGCAATATTGCAGAAGGATTTTCTTGTCTGAAACACAGCCATTAAGTTTATTAAATTATAATATTGTCAATTAAGGAATTTTAAAGTATCAGTCTTTTTAATTTATAAATAAAGTAAAAATAACAAATCATAACACTCGAAATTAACGAGTTACTAAGGAATAATAAGTTTCAGTTAAAAAAAAAAAAAAAAAAAAAAAAAAAAAAAAGATCAAAATGCTGAGAAGTATGAAATGAAAAATATTTACCCCGTTAAGAACATTTTGCTTAAAATTTATTAAATGTTCAAAGAAACACATGTTTTTACTTCGTATGTCATGACTCATATCACTTAAAAGATTTTCCCTTGGCTCGTTAAGTAAGTACATGATTAATGGTTTTAAAATTCAACCCCCCTAACATTAAAATAATAATAATAATAATAATAATAATAATAATAAATGCGTGCTTTTTTTGATAATTTATATTAATCATGCCCTAATTGTTTGTCACACGTTGAAACTCGCAAGTATTTTTCTTTTTTCTTTCATTTACATATCTTCAGGCTGAGGAATGTACAAAAAGCGTTGAATACATTATGAAAATATGGTAAGTGTTTTTCAACATATATTATGCAAGCATGGATGACACCTGAGACTTTGAAGTATACTAGATATTTTAAAAGATTTTAGGCAGGTAAATAGTAAAGAAACTGTGACTTTTTCTTTTTTTTTTTAAACATATTTATAAAATAAAAAATACTTTTAATGCAATATTAACTTTTTTTTTTTTTTTTTTTTTTTTTTTTTTTTTATTTCTAGCGCAATTAAATTTTTCTAACAAACCTCACTTCTGTAATAACTAAAACTTTTTCGTGTATTTATATGTACGATGTTCTTGTGATACACACACACACACGCATATATGCATATATTATATTTTCTAATGTGATATTTTTTATTTCATCCTGTGCCATGTTTGAAAAGATTTTCGTAATATATACATATACATATATATATATGTATACTAACGAGCTTTTTTAACCGTTCTGAGCTATTCCTAATTTAAAAATAATCTGTCAAAAAATGATCTTCAATTGTTTATTCTCTTATTGCTTGTTTGAGTCTTCTGTTTTTGGGTTTCATGTCGCTTTAACGGACAGGCAACATTATTTGAATATCAACTATCTAGGAATAACATTAAGGTAAGTTTGAAGTTAAATTAAATTCAATAAAAAAATCAATAAGTTAAATTTATAGTTTCAAGAATCAAAAAGTAAAATTAATTGTTGTGTGAATAATTAACAATAAGTCTTCACAGGTAATTTTAATTTGATGAAATTTTATTCTTATTGGTCTATGCGGTTTGAGTAGTCTTAAATCTGTTCCTTGGCTTTTTCTACACGTTTTAAAAATTATTAATATATACAGATGGTGTTCACACATTTTTGTAACGATTTTGTAAGGTAATATATATAAACAAATATACGAATTTTATTTTCTAATACATTCAGTCTGATAGCCGGTTTATTGAACTATAATATTACATTTCGATTTCGAAGATAACAGAGAAATTCTTAAATCATCCAGGTTGATTTTGTTTCACTCGTCCTCCAAACTTTTCCATAGTCCATGCCAGGGCCCGACTAAAACATTTTTGTGCCCAGAGAACTTTAAAATTTCCGTGCCCCCTTAGAAGAGCAAGAGTTCTCCCTCATCCCTTCTGCCCCCCCCCCCCCCCAAAAAAAAAAAAAAAAAAAAAAAACAGATTAGTAATATACCACAATTTTTAGCAAGCGAAAAAGCAAATAACACATATATATGATCAAAAATTTAATCTGATTTTGTTTTAGGTCAGGTTTTAAAGACAATTAAAATCCCCCCCAGGCAGTTTAACGATAGTTTTTATTTTAAAAAATCAATAATGTAAGTGAAACACAGTTGCGTAAAAAAAAAAAAAAAAAAAAAAAAAAAAAATGGAAGAAAAAAGAAGATTTAAACCATGTATTTTAGCCATTAGTAAAATTTTGCGCCCCTCAGAAATTTCGTGTCCAGGGCACTAGCCCCAGGTGCCCTTGCGATAGTCAGGCCTTGAGTCCATCCGGTGTTTTGGGATACCACTTAAAAAGAGCTTGTTTGAAAAGACCAAATGAGCTGGATACATAAGAAACACGTCAGGAAAATTCAGTGGGAAACATTTAAAAAGAATACCTTCAATTCGGTTTTATTTCTCATTTTATCAAAAAAAAAAAAAAAAAAAAAAAAAAGAGCAGTAAATTTAGAGGTATGGTTTGTAGCTTTATCGTGATAGAACTCAACATATGAAAGATTGTTTGAGTTATGGGAAGTAATTTATTCTTTGAAAATAGGTGTTAAAAAACATATTTTTGATAGTTATTCAAGTTAATTTTGACATTTTTTCTGCTTTCTTTATTTTAAGTTTTCCGTTATAACAGAATTCAGTAATAGCCATAAAACCTTTAGAAAGCCTTTCCTTGTTTCTCTGAACCAATATCATAAGTCTTTTTCTTTTCTTTTTCACTAGTAAATCCATCTTTTGCTATTGAAATCAGATAACAATATCCAAGCCTCACCAATTGTATTTATATATTTCCAGCTTTCACCTGTCAACTAATTTTCATACAACAATATACTCAGGGCGTGAAATTTCCGCTCGCCAGCTCGCCATTGGCGAGTAGAAATTTTACTGTGGCGAGTAAAATTTCAGTCTAAATGTAGATAGAATTATTAAGTATGCGGTGCTACAATAAATAAATAAAGAAAGAAAGAAAGAAAGAAAGAAAATAAAGAAAAACAAAAATTATCAATTTAAAAACGCAAAATCAGGCTAATCTTAGGTAAGGTGACCAGACATCCTCTTTAAAAGTGGACAGTCTTCTTTTTCAACACTCTGCCCTCTTAAACGAAAAAAAATTACAGGACTTAAAAGTCCTTTTTATGTTTTTCGTCCTCTGACCTCTTTTTTCAAATGAAAACGATTTAGTCCTTAATTAAAAAAAATTTACAAAACTGGTAAGCTCAATCGGCTGTATCGAATAATGAACACTAACATTTTTCTGCGTTAGGTTCGCAAAGGAACAACTTTCTAATAAACTTGCCAAAGCATATTATGGTTTATGTCTATTCAGATTCTTCGAATCACAAAGAAATAAAACATTCCCCATATATTTACGGTTCTTTGATCAAGAACACGGAATCACTATTGAAATTGTCATGAAATCATGAAGAAGGTGATGCTCCGGTTGATACACGGTGGGTTGTGTGAACACCCTCTGTATATATGCTAGACATTTTAAAAATTCATAAAAATTGAAGAATTTTGTAAAATTGAATGCGATTTGTGAAAAAGTTATTTTCGTGAGGGGCTTTTCTTTCTTTTCTTTTTCTTTCTTTCTTTCTTTTTTTTTTTTTTTTTTTTTTTTTTTTTTTTTTAATTGTTATATTTTTCATCGATAGAGGGCGTTGCACGGACGCGTAACGAGAGATATGCAAATCAAAGTCCAATAAATTGCACGGTTTTACTATTAACATATCTTATTTCTTATGTTGCCTTCTACTTGCTCATAAATGCAGTTTTAACTGCGATGCTGATTAATGAAGATGTTTTCCCTCAGGTAAGTAACTCCAACTGAAGTTGCAGTTAGCGGTGTTATAACTCGTTTGCAAACTGTAATTTGTAATGAATGCAGACACACATAATATGATTTATATGCCTATAAACATTTGCATTCAAATAAATATACTTTCAGGGAAATGTATGATTTGCTCCCTTGCAGCGTTCTCTATCGACAAAAATTTTGACTATTATAAAAAAAAAAAAAAAAAAAAAAAAATCCCCTCTATGAGGGGAAAAAAATATCGCAAACCGTGTTCAATTCTACTAATCCCTTCAATTCTTAAGAATTTTTTAACTGCCTACAAACTTATGGGAGGCCCTGTAAATAATTGTCCAAAAATTAAAACGATGACTTTAATGTTTTTTGTGTCTGGAATATATTTGAAGAATTTTATTTATTTATTTATTTATTACCTGCATTTCATTTTAAATTTCACACTAATTATACGAATATATATATATTTAGATTTAAAATCATTGAAAAATACTATAAATTCAAGACATAATAAATGTTAATAAATACATATAAATATAATCATTATCTTGATCAACATTATCGCCAATAAATAATCATTATCTTGAAAATGTTTTACATATATAAATTATACATCTATGTAGTAAATATGCGATTTAAACAATTGGATAATTTCTAGGGAAATAACGAGAATTAAATCGATTATAAGTAAAAAATAAGTTAATCACAGAAATATTTAAATGATAACAATAACAATGCCAGTAACAATAATACTAATAAATGAAAAGAAAGATTTTGTTTGTATCAGCCTTTAAGAGTTAATTCACATAATACTGTACAAGTCGATAAGCTGAAGTTTTCAAGAATGTTTTAATTCTTGATTCCTGGTCGTTAATTAATACTTATATATATACTAAGCTTAATAGATCATCTTTATTTTATATATATATATATATATATATATATTGAAACTTCGGCAAATGCAGTAATTCACGTAAAAATGACTTTTTAATAGATATTTGCTATTTTTTATATTTTATCAGAATTATCAGTCATATTTGTTTAATTGCCACATTGTGATAAGATAAAAACTATTTTTATATACGGATTTCGATTTTAAACTTTTAACGATAATTTAATTAATATATATAATGACCCTCATCTGTCATTCACGATTCCGGTTTACACCGCTTCAAAACAGAGACTTTTGGCTGCCATTTTTTTCCCCCGTTTGTTCAATTCATCAACTTACGAAAACATACATATCATTTTCATACATGTTTTGTATCGCACATATTGTTATTTATTCCCTCTAAAACCTTGAAAAACTATTCAATTGTAATGTTTAAATGTTTAAAAATATATAACGGATCACTGGCTATTATAAACATGAAGCTATAAATAGAATTATGTAACTTCATGATTATAAACAACGCAATGCCAAATAAAAACAAACCAAAACTGTTGCCATTCAGAAAATACAAATTCCAAATGGACATCTCTTTAATTGCGAATGAACGACTCTTTGACTGTTTCATTAAAAAAAACGCTTAAAATATTTCTAAAACATATTAAAGCCTTAAAAATCTTAAAATATTTGTAAAAACATATTAAAGTCTTTAAATATTTTTATCAAGCTTCATTATATGTTTACATTGTAAGGTATGATTGGCGTCGAGTTCAGTACGTAAATGTCGCCAGTTGATTTTAGTTTTGAAATTAGTGTAAAGTTATAGTTGGGATAGAATGTTTGGTTGGGCAAGTAAAGGTCGCCAGTTGAAATGAGTAATGAAAGTAGGGTAGTCTAAGGTGATAATGTCGAGTCAAGATAAAATGTTCGGTTGAGAATGAGAAAGTCCCTAGCTGGATCATGGATATTTTGGCGATGTTGTGGGGGAGATAGCTGGTTGGGAGTATAGAGTAGAGGTGAATTTGGGTTAGCATGGAGTGTCTGTAATTATTAGATAGTTAGAAAATACGCAAGCAAAGTGATGACGTCACTGGACGTCAGTGGATGCAAGAAAAAGATTTCCTATGTTAATCGCCCATTGGATTTTTTGTAAAAAATTATTAAAAATTGAGGAAAATTATTTTCCGATTTTAATGCCCATATTTCGGTATAGATATGTATTCGTTATCGTGTGCATGCGTTAGATTAAGTTGTTTTTGCTGTAAAATTGATAAAATTTAAATTTTAACTTTCAAAACTTTAGAAAAATAAAATAGCAAACTTCCATATTCGATTGAAAACATAAACATTTCATTTCAAAGGATATTTACACAATAAATATCCAACTAATATACTAATTAAAAGGAAAATGATAAATATTCTATCATAATTTGAAGTCAAATTTGTTTTCAAATGTCTAAATAAAGTATCTGATATACTCATATGTTGCAGCGGAATAGATTTAATATATCTGTCATCCTTGGCGGAAAAAATATATCGCCAAATTCTTTGGCGAACATATTTCATTCCTTTCAAAAATCATGGTTATTTTAACAACTTATATTAAGAGAGCGATGAATTATATGAAACAATATTTCATACAATACATATTACGAAAATAAACATCTGGCATGTATATTTTCGTAGTATGTTTTTAATCGCCAAATACAAAAAACGCCAAAGATGACACAGTTTTGAAATTTAAAATTTTGTCAATCTGACAGCAAAATAACTCAATCTAACACATGGATACGACAGCATATCTATACCCAAATACGGGTATTAAAATCGGGAAATAATTTTCCTCGATTTTTAATAATTTTTTACAAAAAATACAATGGGCGATTAACATAGGGAATCTTTTTCTTGCATCTACGGATGGTCAGTGACGTCACACTTCGCTTACGTATTTGGAAACAGGATCTTCGATGGTCTTAAAAAAAAGTATTTTGGTAAAATGAAGTGAATCGTTATTTACTTCCTCTTACCCATAGGGTCGAAAAAGTATTGTTTTAGGGTCAAGTTTTCGAACGTGAGTTTTTGTTATACTTACATGTTCTGAGGTCCCCTGAATACGAAAATCACGTTTTTTAGCGAATGGTCTCTGTGTCTGTCTGTCTGTCTGTGTGTCTGTTATCAGCATATCTCAAGAACAAATAGTAGCAGAAATTCCAAACTCGGTATTCTAAATGTGTATCATATAGGGATGCTACTGTAAGCTTTTCGTTAAGATAAAGCAAATGGTTCGTGTACAGGGACATTCAAAAGTATTCAAATACATTACGTCTATGGGGGAAATTGCAGGTAAGTAGAATTTAACATCTATACACTGCACTAAACCAAATGAAACGAATACATATTTTTTGTAATAGGGATAAAAAAAAAATTGGGAAAAAAAAAATTGTGTATGTAGGAGCCTCGCCTTGCCCCCTGGGGTAGATGTCCTCCCTCGAGTGGAGTAAATTTTCATGATGGGTATCTTTCAAAAGAGCTCGCCAATACCTTTAAAACGAATGGTTGTACCATCGATATACGATAATTTAAAATAAAGTTATTGATTTCTTTCATTTTTAACATTTTTTTTTTTTTTTTTTTTTTTTAACTTTAATATTGAGAATAAATTCAACTTTTTTTTTGGATATTTAGTGTTATACTATTTCTCTAATATGGAAATCGTCTGTATTATCATACAAGATAACTTTTTTAAATAATAATTTTAATAAATTATTTTTTTAACTGGATTATTTTTTAATAACCGAATTAAATTCTATATAAATGTAGGTGCATTAATGAAACGGGGGGTTGAGGGGGGGCCAGAACTAATTATCATATAAAACTCTTCCGAAGCCTAATTTGAATTGTTTAACATAGGTTTACATAACAGTACTCTTTATCTTACCCCTTAATCTCCAACCTGTACTTATAGCATTAAATTTCAGGGTAAGAGAAAGTCGTGTGAGTGACACACTAGATTATTAATTAGAATTTTTTTAATTTCAGAACTAAAATTATAAAATATCGAAACACATTTGATTTATAAACAAAAACTGAAAATACATTTAAATGATCACGTGTTAATCTTCATGATCTAAACATTGTTTTCAAAATTTATCGTTCACATTTCGTCATTTTTGACGGGGTTATATACAAGTTACTTAATAAAAAACTTAAAATGCACCCCTCCCCTTTCATTATAGTAACTGTTACTTCATAACTCATAGTCTTCATCAATATCTCTATTATTTTACCGAACTGCTTAAATATAGTAAAATAGTTTTATGCTTAAAAGTAGTAAAAATGTTTTAAAAATTAAAGTAGAATTAATTAAAGTAAAATCTATTAAATTAATGAAAGCAAAATTAAATAATAGTAATTATTATTATTATTATTTTATTATTAAACTAAATTTTAATTGAAGTAACTGTTTCTTTTCTAAGTCAAATAAAACTAAAATTAAATTGTGTTAGTTATTTCTTTCTTAATATTTGCCTGTCTACGCAACCATACAGTTGGTGCAAGAAAGAAGCCCGTCGTATATAACCGATTAGGTGGCAGATAATAATATATAAAACGGCTGAAAGATTTTTTTTTTTTTTTTTTTATTCACATTTTTAGAATTTCGATTTCCCGCTTTGCAACGTACAGGTAAAACCTTAAAATTTTCTATCAACGTAATAAAATATGATATCGATAGCTATATTACTTTTATATAAACAGTGCAAAAAAAATAAATAAATAAATAAAAAATAAATAAATAAAACAGAAAGCATCACTCTCCCTATACATGTAACAATATCTATTCATATCTATAAAATTTAAAATAGATTTTATTTGTTTTGGAAGTTTATTAATAAAGCATTATTTTTAAATTAAAAATTATTTTTAATTATTATTTGATTTTAATCAGTAATGCATTATTTGAGCAAATTTACTGAATCTCTGTATTCATTTGTCGGGCGCAGATTAACTTAATGCTATTTTATTTGAAGTGTATTTTCAATCGAATGTTTAACATTCGAATGGACGTGAAAATTGTATGAAAGGAAAATAAAATTGGAAAACGGGGCATTATCTACTGCTGCAGAAGAGAATTAATAATATGGAACATTTTAAAACTTAATACATCATGGAACATTTCTGAAAAAGTTCCGTTCACCACCTGGTAGACGACAATTAGTTGGAGGGAGTGAACAAATGAAAGCTCTCCCAACCCCCTTCACATCTTTTGTTCCTTTCAACAATAGGCGGATTAGCATTGCAAGTTCATCATGCCTTCCCTTTCTTTGTGCACCAGAAAATAATTTTTTTTCTTCGGTTTGACTTCCAGAAGTTATAAGTACACATATTTTATTCCTGTTTTAATCTCAATCAGGGAAGATTCGGAAAATCTTTTGAAACTGAAACTTTTAATTATAAAAGTATTGTAGTAGTCACGAAAAAAAAAAGTATTTTTAAGATTTTATTTTTAAAGCTTTGAAAATAATTTTTCTACAGATTTTGTAAAGAATACTTTATAAGTTTGTATTGAAACAGAACTTTTTATTTGAGTAGGGGGTTTTTACGGCAGCATCTTTTATGTAAAAAATGCGAGAATGTTCTATACAAAGTGCAGTAAAACGCATCTAAAAACTGGTTTTGAATGGTAGTGGATAAGAACTTTGTAATCAAAACACAAAATATGTGCAATTTAGACTTTTTAATAATCTCAAAATATGGCGAAAAAACATTTTGAAATTTTCAATTTTCCCACTGTAGCAAAATAATAATAATAATAATAATAATAATAATAATAATACAAGTGTATGTGCGTGTGTGTGGGGGGGGGGCTTTTTATTAGGGGACGTCAAGGCCATCTAAATCACATATATGTAGAACTATGGAGAAAATAATTCCTGCCATTATTCATTAAGTGATGCATGTTCTTATGTTTCGTTTTCTCATTCAGAAAATTCACGACTGTTAAATTATGCTTCCTTTTTCAATTTTTTTTTTTTTTTTTACTTTTAATACTTTGTTTCAAAGATGTAATATACGAAATTTACACAAAGGAAAATTTTAAATTTTACAGCTTGAAAATAAATTTAAAAAACTAAAAAAAAAAAAAAAAAAAAAAAAAAAAAATCAATTTAAAAAAAAAAACAGGTTACAGTTTAAGAGTTATGAATTATCTGAATGTGAAAAACATAACTTTAAAATATGCATTATTTCATGAATATAATAATAGGAATTATTTTCTCCATAGGTTAGTATGGAATATGGATAGCTTTGTCACTCACTGATAGATAGTTTTTCAAAGTTAAGTGAGCATTTCCATTTCCATTTTTTTTTTTTTTTTTTCCTTTTTCAGAAAATAAGTAAAAATAAATGTTTTCCATGAATTACAAGAATGCACATTAAGCAATAGTTTGAATCAAGTGTCTGTTAATGGCAAAAAAGTTTATTATTATTATTTTGAATATTTGCCGCTTCTTCAAAGTCAAAATTTTCAGAAACTAAAATTTTCATAAAAAATGTAGATGGATTTGTTAAAATTTTAATCACTTGATCTGTTTCGAAATTTAATTTTACTTTGATTTTGAATATCGAATAAGTGCTCAATAGAAGTACAGTTAACTAGGATAATCAAAATTAATTAAATAGTTTTTTACCTTTAAAAAAGCATATCAGTCATAAAATAAACTAATACTCATAATTAAATATCAAATTAATATGAATATTCCTCAATGATTCACTTCATATGCAATATATATTATATGTTTTCTTTTTTTTTTCTTTTTTTTTTTTTTTTTTTTTTTTTTCTAAAAGAATGGGGAATTATGAAAAAGCCATATCACAGTTTTATACGAAATCAATGTTTTTATGAATGATATTATTAGATAAAAACCATTTCGGCAAAGGAAAACAATAATGTTTTAATATGGATTTATTTGCTTTTTAGCTGATTTTGAAAGCAATTTTTAATTGATCCGATATCATAATATTTAATGTGACTTTGGTTTCATTCTGGATTTTTAACTTATAAACTATAAAATTATTCGTTTCCATTCGTTGGAAACGAATAATAAAAATCCCTGGTGATGCTTTACCATTAAAGCGAAAAGCTTCGGATAATTTTTTTTTAACATCTTTTAAATAAAATTTAATTTTACGTGTGTTTAAAGTGTTTTTAATATAATTATATATGTATAATTAAATATTATGAAATATAGCAATAGATACTATGTATAAAATCTGCAACATATTTCATGAATCTCTTAAAAAGTTAAAATTAATTATTGGGTTTTAATCGCGGAAGAACATATATATATATAAATATATATATTATTTAAAATATGTATTTAGCATTTTTAAAGTATCATTAGCTTTTATATATAACATCAAAATTACTTACATAGGTGAATGTGGAATCTCCATTTTATTTAAAGAAAATTTCCAAGATATGAAGAAATGTATCCTTACCTGAAAAGAAAAATTTTTTTTTTTAAATAAATAAATAATAGTGAAATGTATAATTAGAAATTTTAAAATTACATCTTTCAAGATTTTTACAAGTTTATATGAAAGTATTTTGTTAAATGTAATCTGCACTAAATTTATAATCTAACTTTAATTTTTGAAATCTGTTAATAATGTGTACATATTTAACTGAAATATGTATATATTATCAATAGGTTTATACCTATAATAATTATATAAGTTTAAGACACAAGCTTATATAATTTGATATTATATTAAGTTTGTACAATTATTATACGTATATATAGGTAATTATTTTATGCATAAATATTTAATGTATACTATTATGTGTATAACTTGTATAATTATTATACATAAAAATGAATTTATGTGTATAATAATTATACAAGTTTAGTAAATTAATATAAATTATGGATAAATGTAAGAGAGCACTTTATAAAATGTAATCTAAAAATGTAATCCTAACTAAAATTATGATATTCCTTTACATTTTGCACGTTCAGTAATAATATATACTGTTTTAACCGAAAGCGTTTTCTCACCATATACATTTTTTTTTTTTTTTTTTTTTTTTTTTACCGGCTTTTTCTACAGAGTGGAAATTTTGGCGTTTGAAGAACATAGGTTGGCAAATCTTTAGTTTCTCATTACAGAACAGTTGGTAATAAAATTTTATCTTTCAGAAAAAAAGAATAGAATATCTTTATCATTCTGCCTAATAACATCAAAATTATATATATATATAATTAATATTAAAGATAAAATAAAATAAAGTGATAGGGATGGAAAATTGGCGCATAAATAAAACAAAATTTTCTTCTTCTTAAACCAAAGATTTTATAAGTAGAAAATTTTTTTAAACGATTACTGGTAAAGGTTTTCGCCAATTTTCCAGGAATGGAGTGCAGTAAGAATATTAATATTTTAGTTGTAGACATATATGAATTCAATCTGAATTTTAAAATACCGAAATTCACTTAATTTTATAATTCAAAGATTATTTTCATTGTGAAAACTTACGTAAGAACGAATTTTTTTAAGCATATCGGGGAGTAACACAGCTAATAGTGTAACATATATATATATAAAGAATTTTAAAATCATCTGTTATAAAATATAAGATGATTTTAACTTTTTTATATTTTTAATATTGAATATCATCTCATTTATTAATACATTTATTCTTCGAAAAATGCTTTCATTTTAAAAGCTGTTGTAAAAAAAAATTAGAAAAAAAGGGGAAAAAGAAAAGTAAATAACGGGAAAGGATAATAAGATCTCTTGCGAAGAAAGATCCTGTGTATATTGGTGCATCCAGAATTAA
The DNA here is from genome assembly GCA_963930645.1 of Salticus scenicus. Classification (NCBI taxonomy): domain Eukaryota; kingdom Metazoa; phylum Arthropoda; class Arachnida; order Araneae; family Salticidae; genus Salticus; species Salticus scenicus. The sequence continues at coordinate 25,208,535 of OZ005654.1, forward strand.
ACTAAGCTCAAATTTTGGACAGGTAATGCTTTTAAAAGTTTATACTGAATTTCACTGTAGACTTTATACCACTATTTAGTAATAATTGTTTTCTTCTTATTAAATTATAAAAAATAATAAAAGAAATTTTCATTAAAAAATAGAGGGAAATCTTAATTCGAAAAAGAAATGCTTTCAGCTGCACACATTTTAACGAGTACCCAATGTCGTAAATAATCTTCCAACCCCCCCCCCCTTTTTTTTTTTCTTTCTTTCTTTTTTTTTTTGTTCTTGTTTTATAAAGTAATTAAATATTTCTTTTTCATTGAATTTATAATGTACATTAGATTTTTAATCTCTCTTTCATTGTGTTTATAACAGACATTTTTCTGTTTAACAAGTGTTGAATATCACTGATTCTCTTTATTTTTATATATTTATTTATTTTTAATTAATTAATTAATTGCTTTTTTTTTTTTTTTTTTTTTTTTTTTTTTTTTTTAAGCAGACAAATATTTCGTTTTTATTGAGTTTATAATTTCTCTTTCGTTGAGTTTATAACAGACATTTTTCTGCTTAACAAGTGTTGAATATCACTGATTCTCTTTATTTTTATTTATTTATTTATTTTTAATTAATTAATTAATTAATTTTTATTTTTATTTATTTATTTTTTTAACAGACAAATATTTCTTTTTTATTGAGTTTATAATTTCTCTTTCGTTGAGTTTATAATAGTATATTTCTATTTAAACCAATCATGAAAATTTAAAACAAGAAATTCCCTCTAAAAAAAGAGGTAATAAACCTTAATCACAGAAAACCATTTAATCAACTGGTACATATTTTAACGAGCATTCAACAGCACTGATATTCTTTCAAGTGTTTTTTCCATACACCAATGAGATATTTCTCTTTCCCCGAGTCTATAATGTACATTGAATTTATAGTTTGATTTTTATTGAGTTTATAATAGTATTTTTCTATTTTAATTGTAAAATACTAATAAGAGAAATTTCTAGTAAAAAATAAAGATAATAAATCTTAATTATGAAAAATGAAATCTTATAAAATGTACACAATATAACCTATGTCCAATTCCAATATAATTGATACTATTTCTTAACATTTATTTTACAACACAGTAGAAAAATATTTCATTTCTATTGAATTAATAATGTAAATTATTTTTCTATTTCAATGTTAGAAAATTTATAAAAGAAATTTTCTTTATAAAATAAAGATAATAAGTATTAATTATGAAATTAAATATCATAAACTGTACACATTTTAATGGGTATTCAATATTACTGATATTATATTCGATTTTTTTTTTTTTTTTTTTTTTTTTTTTTTTCATACAGCAAATAAATATTTCTTTTCATTGAGTCTGTAATGTGCATTCAATTCATATATTTTTTTTTTATTGAGTTTATAAAAGTCTTTTAAATTTTAGTTGTAGAAAAATATTAATTGAACTTTTCATTAAAAAATAGAGGTAACAAATCTTAATTATTAATAATAATAATAATCATAATGAAAAAAAAATAAGTTGCACACATTTTAACGGGATATATATATATATATATTCCATACAACAGATAAATAATTCTTTTTCATAAAGTAAAAAAAAAAAAAAAAAAAAAGAAAAAAAAAACATTAAATTTATTTTTTGTTGAGTTTATAATAAAATTTTTCGATCTCAATCATAGAAAATTAATAAGAGAAAATTACATTAAAAAGTAGAGAAAAGAAATCTTCGCTCTTAATTATGAAAAAGTAATGTTATGAGCTGTACACATTTTAACGGGCATTCAATATCAATGTTACTCTTTCAACCTCCTTTTCCCATTCACACATAAAGGTTATAAATATATAAATGATAGATAACGTAATAAAATTTAATTTTAAAATTTAGCAATTAATAGATACAAAATAATACCAACACACAGAAATATAGAACTGATATTAACTTAGAGGAGAGACTGGCACAAAATTGTTTTTGGGGCATGTACTTCATAAAGCTGTGAAAGCTGCATCGATTTCGTAAAACAATATATCTAATCATAACAATTTATATCGTTTCAGCCTCATTCGAAGCAGCAAAACCATATATAATGAGAAATTAATTGAATTATTAAATTAAATCAAATATTAAATAAAATCTTCATGGACACCAGAGAGGGGTGACACAAGTGATATTTCTTTTATTCTTTTCGCACCACTATTTCAATAAGATAAAATTTATAATAAATTTATGCAGGTAAAGTGCACATTAATCTGCAAAAATATACTATAAATTTAAATATTGGTACGAGAAAAATGTAGAAGGTCTCCTGCGGCAGCCCTGTATATACATATATACATATATACTAAATGTTATATTAATGAATTATTTAAAAGATAGTAAAATAAAGAATAACAGATGATTAAATCCCACCAACCCCCCCCCCCCCCGAAAAAAAAAAAAAAAAAAAAAAAAAAAGAATTATTTAGTAATTAAATTAAATATCCCGAGAATACAGTACATTACATTAATGAAATTAGTTTAAAAAGTTACATTATTAATTCTGCAAAATTGAATTCATTCAAAACAAACTTATCGTAATATCACAACACGTTTATTTTCTACGAGTTAGAAATGAAAAATAACCAAGATTAAAATTAAAATCAAGCACTGAGAAATTATTACGAAAAGAACAAATTCAAATTATTTTAAGACCAGTCTTTTTTTTTTTTTTTTTTTTTTTTTTTTTGGGGGGGGGGGGGATAAGAAATCGCTCTTAAATGTGGAAGTTCCTCTTCAAGTAAAACCACTGCCACAGTTGAGCAAATTAGAATAGCAAGATTTCGAACGTTGATCGCCATTAAAGCAAAATAACCAGCAGGTTTCCCAATATTGCTTTCAAAACAATAAACTGAATGGGGGAAAAACGGAAATATATTTGAAATGATTAACAAACACAACCAGATAAAATTAGTTTTTCACTGAGTGAATCGGTCACATGTCTAAGAGTGAAATAAGTGAAAAAACGAGTTTAATTTTACAACATTTATTAAATTTTATAGTTTTTTATTTCTGTTTGTTGCATTCACCATGTTTCTTTTTGCATAAATCTTTTGCATAAATTCGCATAAGCGCCGTAATTAGTTCGTGTTCAACATGTGACACATTTTGACATTTTTATGATACTGCGTAAACGAAAGTTTGATCCAGAAAAAAAAAAAAAAAAAAAAAAAAAAAAAAGCAACAGATACATATTTAAGAATTTTGAATTAATAATATATATTAGAATTTACACAGAAATGAATAACATGAGAATTAATGAATAAAAATATTGTGTCGACTGAAACATTTTAAAACATTGAATACAACAAAAATTTTTCTAATCTTCTCTCCAAATCCTCATCCAAACAAACTTATTTTTATCGATCTCTCTTCTTTTTCAATGTGAAAGCAGAATGATATCCCGTTTCTGTTTTCAAATTGTTAAAGATTCTATATTTAATTCCATTATATAAAGATGGTTCAAATTTCTAATTAAAAAAAAAAAGAAGAAGAAAGAAAAAGGAATTCTTGGCTATTCTTGATTACATTGTTTTCTTTAAATTATTCGAAATTTAATGAAGCGATTACATTAAGGTTCTAATTAAAAAAAAGTAAATTTCTTCTTTAGAATAGAAAGAGATCGAAAATGGTATTTTTTTTTTTTTTTTTTTTATGTGTTCCATAACTATTGTTCCTTTTAAAGAAAGTATAAACGTACTGGTATTTCAAAGATGCATTTAAAATTATTTTTAATGAAAAGAAACACAGTCTTCATACAGTGTGATGAGGAGAAAAATTTATCACAAGATGGTAATTACACAATTCTTTCAGAAGCATATTAATTACGCTTTCATAAAAATAGAAAACGAGTTTAAATTAATGAAAAAATTCCATGATATTTAATTAAAAAGTATCTCTCGTTTATCTTACGTATTGTGCTAGAAATGTTAAACTGTTGATTAATTATTTATTATATTATCGATGATAAACGAAAATTTTCGTTTTCAGACGGACAAAAAATACATTAAAGATGTTTCAATTATGCAAAATAGACACATGATGTTTTTTAAAATTTTGAATGGTGAAACATCAAATTAAATCCTAATGAAATTGTATTTTAAAAATTATGTAGATATTTTTTCAAATGAGATAACAAAAATTAAATTAACACTGTAATTTTCTTGTAATGTTGAAAATATTACATTTTATGCATGGATGCAAATTTTGTCGGATTCCATGCAGCGTATTATGCAATATTTAAAGAAATCACTCTTAAGATTAGATATTAGCATATATCAGTTTCAAAAACTTATTTCAACATTCTAAAAAGTTTAAAGACATTTAAAAAAAATTACTTTTCAAGATGATTTAAAAGAAAGCTTTGCAAACCTATGGTAATGAGATGAATTCATTTAATATTTGCTTCATATTTCTAGATTAAAACATACTAATGTAGATTAAATTTGCTCCACTCTTATATATTTAGTCTCTTACTTGTTGAAATTGTAACATTCGGATATCAGAAAACTAACTTAATAATTTAGAAATTATTCTACATACGTGAATGTTAGAATTTAATTAATAATTTCAAATTTTACTAATACATTAAAACTGATGTAAGAATATTAAACTATATTTTATGTGAAGTACCAATTTTGCCTCATTTTATATAGGGTATTATAAAAGGCTTAATAATTTCGTGCTTAAGATTTATCTTTTAATTAAAAGTCAGTTTCAAAAACTTTCCACTCTGTTTGGAAAAGTTTAAAGGCATTTAAGTTGCTTAAAAAAAAAATGCTTCTCTGAGTTCCAGATATTGAATTATTTATATAAATCTCGCTTTGAATTTTCGAGTTCAAACATAGTAACTTAATTTGTATTTGCTGTACTATAATCTATATTGATTTTACTTGTTGAAATTAAAATATTTGGATATCAGGGAAAGAAATTAATAATTTAAAAATTACTGTATGTACGTGAATATGACTTTTGGCTATACTGACCAAACGTTCCCATTTTCTGGGGGCAAATATGGACAAATGGGGACGCCTTTTTTTTTTTTTTTTTTTTTTTTTTTTTTGAAGGCATTTTTCTAAGTTTTAAAAAATTGTAGAAACTAAATTATTAATCAATAACACTTTATGTTTTGTCCTTATTTTTTAGGAATGAAAAAATACATCCATAATTTGATAATTGTAGCCATTTTTAATGCTTTTCTGTTATAAAGGTACATTGATCTGGTCAACCTACTTTTAGCAAATTTTACGTAGCTTAAATAAAATTTGTAATACTAATACTCTTAAGATCGCATCTTTCAATCAAATATCTATTTTAAAATCTTGTGTGTGTTTTAGAAGACGTTTCAACACACTATACTCATTAACTTGTATTTAAGTTATTTTAATAGAAAGTTTTGAAGAGCTTACAGTCGGTAATAAAAGTATCAGAACACTAGCAAAAATTCCTATATAAAAAAGGTAGAGTTAATACTGTTTTGTTAAATAAATTCTTGTGTTCGAATACTTTTGTTACCGACGGTATGTATATGGAAACTAATTTATTTAAAATTTGCCTTAGACTAACAAGTTAAAACCTACTTATTTAAAATGTATTTTCTTCATAGCAAATCATTTCATCTTTCCCATTCTGGCATTGCAAAACTTGATTATAAATTCTGTATACTTTACAAAAATAAATTTACTTATTCCAGAAAATGTATGATGCCGACCACGTTATATTACTTTATAGGGAAGAAAAACAGACCATCGCCAATGTGAATTTTGTAGATCTTGTGTTAACTTAAATTCACTCAAACTCAAAATTTACCATTTTAATGTCGATATGAGATCAAGTCTTGGACTAATTACGAAACTGAAGCTAGAGAAACATATGTATCTATAATATATTTTTAAAATATTGTGTGAGAAAAATATACTCTGAAATGATAAAGTTGTTTTAGTTTTTCAATAATAGCTATGAGTGAATTGTTATTGTATAAAATTACAACGAAAATTATTCCAAAATTGCATGTTACTTAGATTAAAATATATTTTTATGAGAATATATTATGAGAGTGTGCAGGAGCTATCAAACTGTAAGTAGTACTACTCTTATATTATATTGGCTTTTTTGAAGCAAGTTTTCTTTTAATTATATCCTAAAACACGGATAATTTTTAAGGCAAAATAAAATTATATATACTTTTCGGATATTGCATACAGTTGTCCTACAACAACTAAAATAAGCACATGAGTACAATAATGGATAATTTAGTTAATTAAAATACATGCTTCAGTATTATAGGATCCGAATGAAAAATGCAAAAAATTGTGGTTGAGTGAAATTTGTAAGTTCAAAGCGAAATAACTGTGGAATTTTAAATAAAAAATTTTCTTTAATTAAAAATTAAAATTTAAATTAGAATTAAAAAAAAAAAAAAAAATGTTTTTGCATGTAGGTTATGCACAGTAATGATCTATTTAAGATGTTTTTTTTTAACTAGAATTTGAAGCAACATGATTAATGGAGCTACTGAGAAATAGAGTTGTTATCATTTGTACCTCTATTCACGAACTAGTGAAGTGATAATGTGATTGATTCGAAGGGTTAAAATCAGGATAGTGAACCTTATTTATGAAGAACCAAAATTTGTGAATAAACAAATAAGAGACCAAAACTTTCATTATCCAAGATGTTGAAAATAAAACTTTCAGTATAACGAGATCATTTAAGCTATTGGATGCAATGTCTTCAAAGAAATTAATGCATTAGTAATTTGAGTTACTATATACAACATATGGGGCATTGGAATAATACAGTGGATTCTGGAACAACTAGTTGTGCCGTTTTCTTGTTTTGTGCATAATATTTTTTAACAAATGAATGCATTAACATAAAATATAGATGGCACCGTTCTTTTTTTAAACCTTTAATTGGATTACATACAACTTTAACATAAGTAATAATTTTTAAAATTATATTACATTCTTCAATTTTTCTGAAAAGCAAGCTTAAGAAAAAAGGAAAATTTAAGCAATTTTTGAAGAGAAAACTAATTGAAGAATGTGGTGTTAAAAAAGCATTACAGATAGTTTAAGATACATACAAATGTTAAATAAAAACCCGATTTTTCTTACTTTGTTATTTTTCTTTCTCCCCCTTTTTGCAAAAATATTTTTATTAATTTGTAAACTATGAGCATCGACAGAATAATAAAAATATCAATTAATAATTTTAAAGAGGAATTTTCGAATTCAATATTTATGTTCAATTCAACGAATTCAATTTTATGTTCGTATGTATATTTTTTTAAAAGTTAATCACATACGAAAAAAAACAGACACATAAAAATTAATACAGGAAGTAAAAAATCGTTTTAATCAAACATATCGATGCATCTTTATCTATACGTAATACATCCTTAACATAATTTTTCATCTAGTTTTTTTTCTAAACTTGAGAAGAAAAAGTATCTTTCGTTACTTTTGAGAAATTTTGAATTAGTATCAGTCCAAAAATTATTATCTATGTGTTAAAGTTATAAAAAATTCAATTTATGACTTTATAACAAACATGTTATTCAAGTTTTAAGTTCATATAAAAATTCTGTGTTGTTTAAAAATGTTGAGCAAAAGAATGAATTGGGGAAACTGGTTGTTCTTTAACTTTTGGACTTGAGTGTATATAGGGGATTTCTTTTGGAATTTTTTAAAAATTTTGCTTTAATAAATAGGATTTTTTAAATACTAGTGGTGAATATTATTTAAAAATCAAATTATAGCGTTCAACGTGTTCCATATTATTGCAAAGTAATCAAGTCAATTTATTAAGTTGCTATGATTTTCTTTTTCATATTTATGAATAAATGCATAATTACATTTTGTTTCATTTTAAACAGCTTTTTATTTAAAAATAAATAAATAAATAAAATAAAGTAAAATAGTTTACTTTGCTTCTCTTTTCATCTGTGTCGCATACATATAACAAGAAATCAAGATTTCATCTTATCTCTTTGTTTATATTCAACTAGGGAAAACAGGTTTGAGAGAGAGCGAGAGCCGTTTATGCAAATGAACTTGATAAGCTGAGATTGAAAGGCGAGCTCTACGGAAGGATTTTATTGCAATCACGGAAGTTTGTAAACAGATCACTAAAGGGAGAAGTGACATGATCGTTCTGAGTAGAATGTAATCAACATTGTTTACCCCATCATAAACAAAGAATACAAGATGAATCTTTAATAACTGTTTTTCTTAAAAATAAAAGAAATTTGTAAATTTGTATACTGAATGAAAAAAAAAAAAAAAAGAAAAAGAATAATTATTTTAAAATTAAACTTTTTGAAGCAACATTTATTTACAAATAAAGATTTTTCTAACATTCAAAATGAGTAATGTTGTTAGATTAAATTTCTTTAAAATTATAAAACATAATTTCATATAAAGATTTTAATAAGTGGAAAAGTATTACTGCTTTTAATATTAATTATAAGCAGTAATTTTTTTCTGAAAATAGTGTAATAAAAAAAAAATAAAAAAAACTTCAATTTAAATCTTAAGAAATACTTTAATATGAAGTTTTGGAGATTTATTATCGTTTATTTCTCTAAAAATTCCTGTTTACATTAGGCAAAGCAACAATTTATTAAATATAGTTTTTAAAAAGTATAACATTTGTTTTATAACAATAGTTCGCTCAAATAGCAAATCATGATTGACGAAATAATTTTTTAATGTCATTTTTTTTTTTACCAGCTATTGACACTATTATTTTTTCCTTTATTGTACTTATTAAGCACTTCATTTCTGTGTCTATACGATATAATTTTTGGTTATGACTTTTCATAGATGTAAGTACGCGTCAGCTGAAAAATGCTTTTAACTGGTTGTGTATAAAAGCATATTTTTGTATTATTAACTTACATTTTCAATATTATGAAATTTACTTGTAATAAAAATGTGTGAAATTATAAAACAATATGTTCTCTATAGTAATCTAAAGATTTGCTGTAATTTTACTTAAATATCTAAAATAAATAAATAAAAAAATAATTTCAAATATAAAGAGTCTAAAATATTCTTAAGTATTAACAGTAACTCCCCCCCTGCCAACCCCCCCCCTCCCCCCCAAAAATAATAATAAAAATAAAAATAAAATAAAATAAATAAATAAATAAAATAAAATAAAAGGAATATTAGCATAAATAAAATAAATTTAGGAAATGACCTTTCCTTTTGATTTATTATCTCTTTTTCTATGATGGTAAACAAAACATTAAAAATAAAATATATACACTTTAAAGTACTTGAAGAAAGGATTTCGGAGGATTTTGAGAGACGTACTACATATTTTTGTCTCGATCTGGAACCAAACATGAGATCCATTGCTTTGGGATTAATGAACTAAAGACTATGCCATTTTCTCTTTCAATTTTATTGATTTATTTTTTTTTTAATCCAGAATTTTTATTTATTTATTTATTTATTTATTTATTTTTGTTATTGTTTTCGTTTGTTTGTTTAATAAACTAAATATGAATTCTTAAGTCATTTAATGCGGTTTGAATGAGATTGCTTTTATTATTAGCTTTTTCTATATCATTCTATAGAACAGTGTCACCTGCCGGTTAAATTGAACAAATATTTAACTCTAGTTTCTCACATTAATGATTTTATATGTGCAGTTAGGTACAATTTAACCAATAAATGCTAAGATCTAGCCATGAAGAAAATCGCTGAAAGTAAATAATTGCAGGGCCACTTGCCGAGCTGATACACATCCAAATTAAAACTCTCATATAATGTTTGGCGCATTGGTGAGCTATGAAACTGATATAGATCCTTCCTGTAAAACGTTATCTGTCAGCCGATATGCCTTAAAATGAATAAAGATGAGGCCTTCTCCCATATCAAATTTATGGTATTAGACGTAACAGAAGCTGAGGTATGGCTTTTTCGTAAATTGGACAAATTTAAGCATATCAGCTTTACCTGTATAATGATGTGCATGAAAAGTTTATGGAAACCAATTTATATCAAGTTGCAACAAAATATAATTTTTATGAAATTTTGTGTATTAGTTTTTTTTTACCTAAAGCTTTTTTTTTTTTTTTTTTTTTTTTTTTTTTTTGTCTGACATATGCAGATAGTCAGACAGACAGGGAAACACAGAGTCTGGTATTTTATAAAAATGGTCGTGTCCTGTTCAGGAAACTTCTAAACGTGTAAATACATCGAAAACCTGACGTCGAAAAAAATTGTCACTAATAATTTATTTTATAAACATAAAAGAGAGTTGAAAAAAGGAGGAAAAAAAAAAAAAAAAAGATCAGTCTAACTTGCTTAACAATTTCAACCATATTTAATCTATTTAAGTATTGAAAATATTGATTAAGTATATTACTTTTTCAATAAAATTCAGTATACCATTTAAAACTCGGCAAAAACCATCTATTCAATTTATTTTAACTCGTTTTTTATCTCCCTTTCCTTTCGTATCATTACTTTTATAAAGCGAATTTATTTTTTTTTCCTTTTAACAGGAATTAAAAAAAAAAAAACTGAAAGAAGAAACTTAAAAAAATATCTGCACCTCAATTCAGACTATAACCACAATCGATCCCACTTATACCATAATTACTTTCATGCTTATATCCTCCTTACGTTATCGTTCTGGCACCAATCAAATTCTCGTCCAACAGAAGTGGAGTTAAGAAGAGGAAATTCTGATTGGTCCAATGTTGTCCTTTAAAGCTCGACTGGCTCCAAAGGGCGCGATAAAGCAGCTCGTTTAATGCTTGATGCATTTTACTGTATGAACTGATGAATAATGTCGTAAGAAGGGAAAGAAAGGATTGGAGGAATTGCAAGACGATGAAGATGGAAAACTTTAACGACTCTTAAAACATTTTGATGAGAAAATTACGAGCAATATTGATAGTTTATTCGCATTAAAATATTTTTTTTATTGTATTGTTTATTTTTATATTATTTCATTAAATCTGAATTGTACTTTATTACTTTCTTCTATATGCATTAAAAAAAAAAAAAAAAATGGATCCATGGACATTTTTCAATTTCGGTTTTGAATAAAGTGACATGTTTTGAGATGTCTTGATCACGATTCTACCATCATCAGAAAATGCCTGTATATACCTTTTTCTTTCTCTTTCTTTCTCTCTCTCTCTCCGTGAGTGTGCGGGTTAGGTGTGTTTTAGGGGCATTTTATATCATAAACTAATGATTGGAATTCAACGAAACTTTAAATTTGGTTTCATCTTGATATAATTTGCTGATGATTAGTTTTGAGATACATCGCCCAATAGAGGGCGCTGTTACGTCCAGTTTCTCTCATTTAAGGGAAGGGTATATCTCACCTTCTATAGAATGTAAGTGCAAAAAAATATGACATCAGAGCAATGATGAACATCTGCGACAATTCAATTTGGGTGCATATGGGTCAGCAAAAGTCGCTGTTATGCTGCAATTTATTCCCATTTACAAGAAAGCAGTATCCGAGTTTATATGAAATATATATATATATGTGTGTGTGTATGTATATGCAAATAAGAAACTTGTTATGTCATATGAATATATTAAAAAATTATAACGCTTGAATTTGAGTGTATAACAGACGATAGGTGACAGTTAATCACAATCTGCAATTTTTTATATGACTGTAATATTGGTTAAAATTGTACCAAACAGCACATATAAAAATCTTTATTATCAGAAGGTAGTCTTTTTTTTTTTTTTTTTTAATACAGGATAATCAGTAGGGATCCTTTATTGTATAGAATGATATGGAATTTTTTTTTTTTTTTTTTTTTTTATGACGACACAATAATAGTCTTTCTTTAGTAGTGTAATTGCTGAAAAAGACAAATTTACTTCGGGAACTAATCAAAATAAAATTCAATGTTACATACATTACAGTATTTTGATATTAAAAAATTGCTTAAAAATAATGAATGTTTTGCGAATTTTGAGCATTTTCTTGGCTTATAACAACCAAGCAATTTTAATCCTGAATTAGAAAATTGAAAATACATTTGTGGAACTAGGGGGAAACCAAATCCCCATTTACCCTCTTTCAAATGTTTCGTGAGCGATTAGCGGTGAGGAGTGGGCTGAATCATTCGGCCACAGATAAACCATTCACGCTCTTCTAACTTCGCGTATGCGAATATGTACATGATTATTCAATGTGCCATGAGCAGATGAAAGAAAGCTAATAGATTTGATAGATCTTGCCATAAATCCTTCTTGCGATAAAAAATGAAGAAAAAATGAAGCATTTTATTTTATTTTTCCAATCACATTTTTCCGAAAAGCATAAAAAAATAATTAAATTTCTTTAGACATCAATAACATATAGCTGGAGTTCAAAATGTAAAATGTTGGAATATATATAGTATGACAATGTTGAGAATTAATTTTCCTATATTATTTTAAACCATAGATATAGTAATATATATAGATCTATCATTCCCATGTTATCGATCAAAAATTTTTGATGCCGAAAAAAGTTTTGGTATCAGTCATTAGAAGGTATTGAAAAAAAAGAAAAAAAAAAAAAAAAAAAGAATTTGAAACTGTATCTGAAGTTTTTCATTCACCTTTAGTAAATAAATTATTCATAAATTTTATTTACTAAATAATCCGTGTGTATTCCTGTGTGTTATGTATTCAGGGAAAGGCAGCAATTACAGTGACTTTTCCCGAGTAAAAAGGAATCATTTTTTTCCTCTCGCTGATCATCTATGTCTTATTACTATATCTATATGGTTTTAACATCCTTTTATGTGATGTATGAGACTGAAAAGGTTTCCATATACAGGTTGTACAATAAAGAATATAGCAGCTTAAAACGTGTTTAAGGTGACAAAAGATGATGAAAATTATCAAAATTATCAAAATCGATGCAATTAAAAATATCTATAGATAGTTTTGTAAGACTTATTGCTAAAAATATTTAAAAAGTAAAATAAAAGAAAAGAAATAAAAAACAAGACAAATATATGTTTTATATCCCAGGTTAATTCATTCGCATAATCTTCATTTTAATGTTTATGTTTTTAATCCTGATGATTGTTTAAGGTGAAAAGCTCTCATTTATGCATGGAAGTTTATGTATCCTGCAGATGATTTTACATTAATTTAGGAATTATTACAAAAACAATGGGGTTGGATAGAAATTAATGTTGACTTTTATGCTAATAATGAAATGTAGAGTCGGCAGCAAAATTATTGAAGTGTTAGCAACAATTCGTATTTAAAAAACGCGGACATAATACTGTTTCGTTAAGTAAATATTTGTCGAGTCACGATCTTATGGCATATCACACGGGAGCATATATACTCAACACGACATTATACGCAACATGTTCACTATGCTAATCGAACGAGAAATCGGTCAGCTGTCCGTAGGGTTCCCCCGAATTGATAGCGTGATGTATTCCCTTCTCTAAAGGTGTTTCAGAAAAAAATCCTGTTTATTCCTTCTACTGGTCAATTTTGATCAGCACGCTCAACATACTCAGTTTTTTCTAAACGGCTTCGTAAAAGTTCATCACCCGAAAACTCGCTGTCCGTGAACAAAATCAGGCTGAGTATGTTGGGTATGAAAGTCTCTCGTGTGACATGGCCATAGATCTTTATGCTGTTTATAAAACAGTACGTTGAAAAATATCAAAAATGTGGATGTGTGCTTCAATAATTTTGTTACCGACTGTGCATTACTGTCAAATGTTCAGATATAAATATTTTTAAATGCATTTTTTAATTATAACTGTTTAACATTCTGTACTGCAAGTTCAACAAAGCGTATATTCACTGTGGAACTGCGTTTATACACTTCAAGTCCTTTACACGAAAATGCTTGAAAGTGCTGGATTTAACGTTAACTTTGATTGATGCACATTTTGCTAGAAAATTTTGCCATCTAAAGCTTTGCATAATGATAGTTTTGTGTGACAATACAGACAATACCTCTTTACTTAATTAAATCCGTAAGACATTTTCATGGGAAAAAATGAATTTTTTAAATAAAGAAGCTGTTGCAAAAAATTGCATTTGTAAAGCTCAAAGTTTATTAACGACAGTACGAAAATGAATGAATATATTATTTTTAAATTGTAAATGAACAATTATAGTAATGTCTTTCCATGCAGGTAAGGAAGAAAAAACACGCCAATTCCCTTTTATTGCGAACTAGTGTTGATATGTGAGGTTATCGATCTAAAAGTCAATTGTCTAGTCGAGAGACCAAGACTAAGGAGAAGTATGCCCACTATAGAAGAAGTCTTTCTAAATGGCCCTAGCTCATATCGTCATTCACTCGTTCGTTGAAGATAACTTCGGAATACTCTAAAATTCTATGTCGAGAAGTTCAAAAGTGTTTGAAGAAACACTGTGTGCCATATTTGAGAGCAGAGCCTGTGATACACATGCAGTTAACAAGCTCAAGTAAGAGTCCGCTAGTTGATATATGTGTTGGCTGAGAGTTACTATTAATAATTATGCATATTAATTAAGATTTTTTTTTTTTTTTTTTTTTGGGGGGGGGGGTTGTCAAACTGTGAAGTCACCAAGTAAGATCAACGCATTTTTAAATTAATTATATGCTGTGAATAACAGATTAAATTGTTGATGATGATTCAGCATAACAGTTAAGTAATCAGTTAAGCTTTCCGTAGAAGATTATATATTAGAATTTAACATATTACTTTGATATCAATAAAATATTTCTTTGAAAATATTTAAAATAATTTTATTTTAAAAAATATTATATAATTATCAACAAATTAGCTCACCTTTTAAACGATTATCCTTTATAACATCGCGCGATGTACTAATAAAATTTTTTAATGAAACTAAACTTTGAACAACTTAATTTATAAATAATAATTCAAAGTATTATATATATATATATATCTTTATTAAGGAAGAAATGTCAAAAGAAGATTATAAGATCTCCAAAATGATGTAGAACAGAAATAATATTAAAATAAACTTTCAATGCGAATTCACCGTCGAATTTTCTTTAAACGAGATTTTAATTTATTATAAATTTAATATCTTCTGGGAAAAAAGAAAAAAGCAATACATTCTTTTTCCGCTACATCCATTTGTACACGTCTATTGTATTCCACCAGAAACTGGTACGTGACAAAGTAATCAATAGAACTGCGAATTTATGTAAGGAGAAACCTAATTTTTTTATTTTTTTATTACATTAACGTCTTGGATGTATTAGAAAATTCACTCCGAATAAATTAGATTGCCACAAAAGAATTCCTGTTTTATAAAGGAATTAAAATAAAAGCTGCCACCATAAAAAAAAAAAAAAAAAAAAAAAAGTACACGAAATAATGAATTACTTTTCATTTCAGAGTGAAAGTTTTGAATAAGGGGTGCACGACACTAAAGCTGAAATAACAAGATGGATGTGAAAAAATATTGGAATGAATTCATCTGTTTCAATTCAGTGTTGAAAACCGTTATTTTAAAGGAGAAATTCAGTAATTTATTTGCGTGTATGACGGGGCAAGCGCAGAATAATACAATTTAATGAAATTGTTTTTCCAGACAAAAGTTTATTCTATTGTAATATGAGGTGCAAGAAGGGTATTAAAGCTTTTCATTAGTTTTCTTTTTCTCTATTTTAAAGTAACTATTTAAAATTGAAATAGAATTAATATTTTCCTAACAATGACTGATGTTATGTTTGACAATTAATAAATCTTCTGAAATGAATGAATGAATTTTTATGTAATTACTCATTGTACATATATTTGTAATTGTAATTGAAAACTACAAAAGAAGTCTTTAATTTTAAGGATTCTGTAAAAATTTATAGTATCATACATTAAAACAAAATAACAATAGGATTTTACAAATAATAATAAGAATAAATAAAATAAAATAAAATAAATATATGGTCAACGTAACAATATTTTTTATTAAAATTTTGAAAAAATCTTTGTCTAACGTCTTATATATAAGCTTCAAAGACTTTTTTTTTTTTCTTTTTTTTATTGTTATTATAAACAATATTCAATATGGAAAAAAAAATCGACTTTTAAATCATCTGCAAACACTTATTTAACTATTATATTTATAAAATTATGTCTGCAATCAGTATAAAAGTAATTTACATATAAATATAAAATGAAATTAAGAGAAATTTAACAATGTAAGAGAATATTGTTCCTCAATTTATGTATATTTTTCTTAAAATTTGTAACAGTTTTTTTTTTTTTTTTTAATTGTAGTTAAACCAAAGTAAAATTAAGAAATTTAGTGCTATTATTAATGTTTATTTATAATTCTCAGCTACATTTATAGAACTATGCCTAGCGTCAGAATGAAAAAAAAAAAAAAAAAAAACTTACATAAAAGTATAACCAAAATAAAGAAATAATAAATATAGACCAGATGTAACTTTCAATTTCTATTTTTTCAAAAAAAAAAAAAACCTCTAGATATTAAATTAGAAATAACCGTTTTTATTAACACTATGTTTTGTGTAAATATAATAAATATTATCTTATAATTTATATATAGATAATTAGATTAATTTTTCTAAAAGTTTGTGTGGAATTTTCTAGCTTCCAGAAAACATCTAGATATTTAGTTATTTAATTAAAGCATTAAAATTAAAGAATCATGACTGCAAAATTTTGCTGGAGTAATTCTTGGCTAGATTAACACATTTTAATGCCCTTTGCATTGTATCTTTTTTTAATTAGGTTTTAATGACCTAAATTAATTAAGACTATAAAAAAGAATTATGTTAACTATCAGTGAAAATATAAAAATGTTCTATAATGTGTTTATAACATCATATTTATTTCAGAAATTTCTTTAAAACAAAATATACGAATTTCTTAACTACTAAGGTTTATACATAACTAATGCGAATTGTAGGCCATAAACATTTTGTCTTTGGTTCTGATTTTGACGACATTTCGACATTTTCTTCTTTGTTGCAATTCTACTAAAAATTGCTTTTATCTCTTTTTAACATATTCGAATAGTACCTGATGATGATACATGAACGGAAAATGCGTAAAAAGATGAAAAAAAAAAAAATCCTACAATCACAATTGTGAAAATCATGAAAGCCGTCTATTTTGGTAGTTAGGTACAGTCGGTAACAAAAGTGTCCGAACACTAACAAAAATTCCTATGTAAAAAAAGTACACTTCATACACAAATAAATCCTTGTCGAATCCTGTTCTTAGTCAGTGTAAGAACACGATTCGATAAGGATTTATTTAACAAAACCGTATGAAGTGTACTTTTTTTTTACATAGGAATTTTTACTAGTGTTCGGACACTTTTGTTACCGACTGTACATAAATTAAGATTTCTCTACGTGTTAAAGTACGTTTACGTTGTGCCGTCAATTTTACTGGAAATAATATAAAATAATAATAAAATAATAGAACTAAAAAAGGCATCAAGTAATTAAAAAATTAAAAACAAAAAAAAAAGTAAATAGTAGTAAATCGATTGAATGAGGAATAAATAGGAAGGAAGTTTCGTTGAGTGTATGGTGTAGATGAGTTAGTTCTTGATGCTCGATTAAACTATAATTTGCGGCATATTGAAGAAATTAGTTTGTTATACTAAAGATAAAGTTATGTGCCATTGGAGTTCGCTAGTTGGAAGTGTATAGTGAAGTTATCGAGGTAGGAAAGTTGCTTGTAAATTCTGTCTGCCGTGGGAATTGTGCTCACATCGTCTAGTGGTAAAAAGTGCAGCCATCAACCTTCTTCTGTGGGTGAGAGTTACTTTATAATTATCTAAATTATTTCTTATACAAAGTTACCTTAGTTTATAATGATTGAGTTTACAGAGCCAGATTTGCCTCCTATTCATTCAGGTGAATAAAAGTCTTATTTGGTTTTACTTCATAGTCTTGTGTTCTACTTTATGTATTTAGTTATCTAATAGATTATTTCAAATGGAGTTTGCGTCAACGCAAACCTCACAACCTTCGTCCCATACTTTGAATGTACTTATATACATATTTTTTATATATCTGGCATAGTCGTGTCATGTTCTTGTTTCTATTTCTGTATCTAATTATATGACCGCTAACATTATTTAAATTACTGCATAACAGTTATATTAAGCTGTAATTGAAAATAAAGGTCACACAGTCATGCTTAATAGAGCTTATAACTACTATACTGAATATTTATTATAAAACAAACACAAGCAAAACGAACACTTAAATCTTTTATTTTGTTCTAAAATAGTTTGCTAGAACTTACCCTATTGTTTTATTTAGTTTTCTTCACTAAAGCACATTTGTCCCAAAGGACACAGAAAATGTTTTTAATTTATTTAGAATTACTTTAACGTTAGTTAAAAAGATTGCATTAAAAACACTAAGAATTTTTTCAAAAATCACACATTCTGTGTCCTAAAATAGTTCTTTTAAGTACGCTGCCCTCGTCCAACTTAAGAGAAGTGAATTTAAATACTCCAGAGATTTGAAGTTTATATGAACTACAAAGAAAACTTACTGAAGTATATTTATTAAAAGTTAAATCTTCCAAAACAAAAGAATGCTTAATCTCCGTGAAATTTCTTATATTTAAATTAAAGAAATTATAAAAATAAACGCTGATTCTTTGAAAAAGAAAGCTTGATTGTTTTTAATTAAGCATTTATTTTAATTGTTACACTTGGTGGAGATGCAAATAAGTGGATTTTTTAAACAATTAAAATCTTTTTATATCTAGGATTATCTACTTTTTTTTAAGATTAAATTTGTTAATGTAATTTAGGAAAAATAACATCAAAAATGAAAGTTAAAATGGACTATTTATTATTATTCTGAAATTTAATTTAAATTGTGAATCCGTTGATACAATTTAACTATTTTACAGTAAAATTACATCAAAGTTATTACCATTTTTTAGTGGAAATAAAAGCAAAAAAAGTGTTTTTAGACGTTTAATGAAATAAAAATGATAAATCAACTTCTAGATCTTTACTTTGAATTTAATATTCGATTTTGGGAAGATAAAGCTTTCAGTGCATCACAGTTTTATTCATTTATTCATTTATGCTGGAACTGAAATATTTTAGTTTATTGAAATATTTAAATAATGAATGTTGTGAAAATATAAATATTTTAATCAGCACTTTCATTAAAAAAAAAACTTATATTATTACTTTTATTACAGAATTCAGTTATATTTTAATAAATAGCGGAGCATGCTTATCATAAGTTTGTTCTTTCTAGATTATGATACCTCTTAGGTAACAAATATGTTGGATTATATGATTATGAAAACGAATTGCATAAAGTAGAGAACTATTCACTTCTAATTAACCCGTAAACGCCTGAATTAATTTTACAAAATATTATTAGCTAATTATTTCACTTCTAGATTAATATAGACAACTGACAGTAAAATATATTAACTTAAACAATTCTCCTGATTGATTTAAATTTAAAGCCTATCCTCATTTATTGACGCTTAGTATTCTAGCGAGAAAACTTCGAGATAGAAAAACTTTGAGATAACAGATCAATTTCCTATTATATGTTGACAAAGATCTCGAAAATAAAGTATTATAATATATATTATTATTCAACTTGATTTAAGTTAGTATACCTGCGCAAAAAGCAAATATATGTTCGACGAATAAAAAATCATAAAATGACTATCCAAATTATGAAATAATAATTAATAGTAGGCACATAAAACTTTCAGGGATCATTTAGAGTGACGCTATAAACTGTCACTAAAAAGCAGAAATCATTCCATGAAACCACAAAAAATATACGTGCCATTTTATTAGCTGTCCTCAAATGAGGACACTGGTTTGCTAACGGGTTAAATGGAAGGAAGAGAAACGTATTACAGCTATATCAATAGTTGCTACTGTGACATCGTCAAGGTTGTGTCCATGTACTCGACTGCCGTGTGAGGTCCATGGAGCCACACTGTCTGCAGACTCATGAGAACGGACATGCGGCTTTTCACCCTCCTAAATGCAAAGTTGCCGCGATTTCACGGTTGATTTTGATGTTGCCGCCTTGCGCTTTTCAAGCGAGGGTGGTACCCCACCTTTCTGGCGCCAAAGAAACACCAATGAACTGTTGAACTGGGTGTGAACCTGTATATTTCGCATGACCAAAGACTGTCTGATTGGTGGTTGTCGTGTGGGAAAATGGTTCCCCCCCCCCCCCCCCTTTTTCATATCATCAAGATTTTTGGAAGGACTGAAAATTTGTGATAATAAATCTAGAGACTTGGATATGACTGCGTAGAGAACGGTCGTTCTCCGGCCGTTCTCCGACATGCTAGGGTTCACAGGTATCTGTGATGCATGTTGTATGTTTTACCTGCCTAAAAAAGATGTTAAAACGTAGTATTATTAAAGTTTGTTAAGTTTTGCACAACAGTATTTTATTTATTTATTTATTTATTTATTTTTTTTTTTAGTTTTACTAAAATAATATGTTAGATGTTTAACAAAAGTGAAAATGTCATCGGCCTCTTCTACTGACTACATCACACTACACCTTATTGCTTTGCAGTTACTCTGAGAAGTTTCGGTTTTAGAGTTCTGTAGAAATATCCATCTTAAATTATGAGAAATATTTAAATAATTATATAAATATATTTTTTTCCACATTCAGTCTGAATTTATCAGTTGTAACTTTCGCAATACTATCACCGATATTTCATTTTATAAAATGTACTTCTGTAGTATGCATAAATTTAAACTTTTGTTAGATTTTACTATAAGATAATGCTTTAACTATACACTGAGAAAAAGTTCTACAACTGTTGTTAAGAAACTAAATTGTGGCTCTAGAAAATATAGTTCTCTGTCATCCTTATAAATTTTTGTTCCCTTTGCTAGCAAGTTATAAAAATCCCTATTAGAATTCCAGGGCGTTTGCCTATATTATCGAGGTTAAAACTTATTTAAAAGTCTCTACAAATGAATGCGATCCCAAGAGGCGAATTTTAGTAACTATAATCTTGGTTTATGACCCGATTCTAGAAAATCAAGCGACAATTTCACGCAATACAAAGGATTTATAATATTCATAATATTAATAATATTGCTTCACCTTCTAGAAAAGTGTAGACTAGAAAGTCTCTTTCATTTCGTCAAAGAAACACCAATGAACTGTTGAACTGGGTGTGAACCTGTATATTTCGCATGACCAAAGACTGTCTGATTGGTGGTTGTCAAGGTTATTTGTTTACCTTATACACATAATCTGGAAATCTATATTTCTAGTTTAGGGATCCAGAAAATGACTACTTATTCGTTCTAAATAAAAGCGGTGTATTTTTTTCCCCTCAGAGTACACAGACCAATTTTTACAGAATTTTTCATTTATGACGTACAGGTAATTTAAATAATGTCACATGTTGAAATATTAGATAATGAATATTCTGAAAATATTGATAATTTGTCAATACACTCATAAAGTAAATAAATAATACTAAAACTCATGTATTTCTTTTCTTATCACCAAATCTAGCTAACTTTTTAATAAATAGCGATGCATGCTTATCATCAGTTTGTTCTTTCCAAATTATAATATCTCTGCCTGACAAATGTTTTGGATTATTTGATTATGAAAACAAATTGCATAAAGTAGAGCATCATTCACTTCTAATTAAATAGAAAGACCCGAAAAGCATTACAGCGGCACCGATAATTGCAACTCTTTATTATAATGCAGTGACTCTGACAGAGAGGAAAGTAAATTTAGTTAATTGAATTTTACATATTATTCTAACATTAGTTTTGGTTTTATTGTACTGTAGAAAATCACAATATTGGACCATAAGTAAACATTTACTAATTATGATATGTTTTCCACATTCAGTACATGTTTATCAATTCTATATTTTACTGCAGCGTCTTTGATATTTCTTTTTATAAAATATATTTTTCCAGTTATAATAAAAAAAAAAAAAAAAAATCTGTATGCTGTAGCAATCACAAAACTTTCTTCTATATTTTCCCACACAAAACATTGCTGCAAAAAAAAAAAAAAAAAAAAGAAAAAAAAAATTATATATATATATATATATGCTGTAGCCATCACATTATTTTTAATTTCATAATTATTCATATAATAATTTCATTTCAAACATTTATAAGAGATTTTGTCCTATACTGCGATACTAAATATTTAGAAAAATTGCAACGCCATCTGTTGAGCGATTTTCACCAGAAATTAACAGGCTCTAATTTATGTCTAAGTGTAATTCCACATAAAGTTGTATGAAATTCTGAGCATTAGTTCTTTAGCTAGAGTTGCCACAAAATTTTCGTCACAAACGCATATAGAGAAACAGACAGACGGACATTTTCTAAAAAAGGTACATTCGTGTTCCAGAGATCTCAAAATATGTAATTCCATTATAGACCGGAGTGGAAAAGTTTTACAAATTGAACAAAGCTTTTGTTTTTCCTTCTATTGAATATAGAAGAAAATAACTATATGTATATATTTTAAACTTTTTTTTTTTTTTTTTTTTTTGTAACGGAAGAAGAGTCTATCTTATTAGTAGGAAGATATTTCAAACTGTTTATGATTTTAAAATATATCAAAGAAACACAATATTAATTTCATTAAAGTGCGAATACTTACAAATTGTAATAGGATGTTAGAAAATTTGGTACGGTAAAGTTAATAGGTATAACTATTGATATCATTCAATAAATTTTAATTTTTAAATAAAACAAAGCTTAATATTCTACTAAATTTAAAGGTTAGTCAAAAAGGTTAACAATCTTAGTTTATCGTAACGAGGACCTAATAAAAGAAACAAAAAAAAAAAAAAAAAAAAAAAATGTACGGAAGAAAATAAAGTAATCCATGTAATTGAATTACTGGAACATTCTCAATTATAAAAGTTATACTTTTCTGTTAAATTAAGTTAATATGTTAGAAAAATTTTTTTAATCATTGTACACAAGTAAATGAAACTGTAAGAAATAAATTGTACGTGAAAAGTTCTCATCTTAAATATAAGTTATTTTTTGAGATATAATTAATATTCATAATAAATTTTAGTCGTTATGGTAATGTAGTTTAAAACTGATTGCCTACGCTGGTTAATCAGCCCAATCCTTAATCCTATATGCCTCAGCCCAGCCCTAGGCTTGAGTAGAATGTGCTCCGTGGGAGACCTTTCTAAGGAATCCTATCATTTTCGCAAGTTTTAAAAAAAAGAAAAAAGGCCATCTCTATGAGTAGGAGTCTAGGCAAACAGCAGGATAACAGCTAGGCCAACGCGCGCAACATGGTATTGAACATGGAGCCTTTCGGCTACTCTTGGCGACTGTAAGTGCCGTGATAAATTTTAGTAAAGATATACAACTTTGCTATTTTTATCCTTATCGTAATACGTTTAATTTCAATTAAAATACTTTAGCCATAGAATATTTATACAAACAAACGCAAAGGAAGTTAAAAATGTTTAAAAAAAAAAAAAAAAAAAAAAAAAAAAGTTGGATTGATAGGGTTTTTGTTTTTACCAGTGGATTTCGCGCAGAGGAAAAGTTGGAAAATATCTGCATATAAGAGAATGTTCGTATGCAGATAGTTATAACTTAAAATGAATTAAGTCGCTTTGTTTTTTGAAAATTTATGAAATTTCACTTTCAGGAACAACGATATCAGTTATTTACTACTTATAAAACGCGTATTTATTTTTGAACTGATACGCCGACATGGTTCGTTGTAGTTTCAAATAAATGCCTGCGAAATAAGGAACGTTTTGGTAGACTTGAACAATTATAAATGGAGGGGTGTTTAACGAATTGTTGTTTTTCCCAAATTCTTATGTACTTACTGTCATTCACTACGGTATGTTTGTGAATCTCAACCATATAAAAAATGCGCCTCTATTTTAAGGTAAATACAAGCTTGTTCACTTGTTTCTCCGTGGCTCAGTTGGTAATAGCGCCATGTTAGTAATTCGGTGGTCCCGCGTTCGATACCCAGAAGGTCCGGAGTGTTAATTTTTCCAGATAAATATGAGAAAAAATGTCAATTGATAAAAGAAAATTTATCGTTGACTACACAGTATTCTAAGAAATTTTTAAGAAGCCTTTTTCTTAAATCTCTTTTTAGAAGCAACAAGGAGTTTTTTGTGAACTATAAGTGCCCTCTATTGGGCGGAATATTCCCTAAAATGTCAATGAAACAATTAACATTACAAAATAAAAATGATTAGGAAAAACACATAAACATTAACCAAATCAGTAAAATGTTAAGTTATAATATAAAAAAAATAATAATAAACTAAATAAAAATAAAAAGGTGCCTCAAACGAATAATTAAATTGCAGATATTGGCCCTTAATCAGAAAATGAAATCACAAAACTTATTGGAAATCGTGTGGTGTTGCCATCTGTTGTGAATTTTAAGAAAAATTTATCTTTTCTTAACACAGTTCAAATATCCCCAATTTTGGTTAATAAACAAAAAAATTATTCTATCTATCTATTTATTTATTTATTTATTTATTTATTTTTGCAAATTAAATTTTATTCTAACTTCGAAAAGATTTATATGACACGGTATAGTATAAATTTGGGTTTCAAAAGTGTAATGCCGGCGAGTCCCACACCCATATGGTAGCCCCTATGGAGGGGGAATATATGTCATGGCAACCCTTAAAGGGGTCGCGAAAAGGATGCAGAGAGAGAAGCATCAGTGAATGTACTGTGAGCTGGTTTTGAAGAGACGGAGGAGGTTGTCCTGCCGGCCGTTCTCTTAGTTCAGATTTAGTTGTACTGTGTATGCATCATGTTGGAGAAAGGAATATTATTCTCAATATATATATACCTGTAAATAGTCTTCTCTAGTAATATTAAAAGTGCCATGCTTCCTGCGAAAAGAAAATACTGATTGTCATTTATCGAAACAGTCTCATTTTCCCCGTTTACCTCGACGAACCAAACCCATCGAGATCCTACACTGGCGCAGTCGACAGGATCGAGGTAAGAAGATTCTTATCTTGTTTATGTTTTGGGGGAAAATAAAATAAGCATGAAAAGTGACTGTTGCTGAAAGATACCTAGAAAACTGTTTAAAATCTGCTGATTGTGAAAGATAAATTTTAAAGAATTTGCCAACATGGCCGAAATTTTTAACGTGAAGGGTCTTAAAAAAGAAGATTTAATAACGGTAGCAGAAGAAATAGGTGTCAGCACCACTTTAGAACTAAAAATAAAAGATCTTAAAGAAAAGATCTTAGAATCGGACGAATTTAAAACGTCACCTAATTTTGTAAAAGAATTTATTATTACTACCGTAGAAGATCGTAAACAAAAGGATGAGCATGCCAGAGCATTGGAGCTTGCTAGAGCTCAAAGCTCAAGCCCTAGGCCGGAACCTGTCCAGCGTAGTGATAGGGATGATTTAGATCGGATAATTAAAATGATAAGGTCGCTAACGATTCCTTGCCCGTCAAAACCAGAGTTGTGGTATTTGTTCTTCACAACTCTGGAACGCGCATTCAAAACGAAAAATGTAGACGAAGGTATTCAAGCCGAAATTTTGTTAAATTTATTAGGCGAAAAAGCTGCCAATATTTTAGTTTACATTAACGATGAAGAGATCCAAGATTATGAAAAGTTAAAAACACTCGTGTTACGAGAATTCGAACCGACAGCGCCAAATTGCTTGGAACATTTCAATACAGCTAAAAGGCAGGTGGGCGAGACGCACATGCAGTTTGCATCTCGTCTTAAAACGACGTTCGACTATTACCTCCGATTAAGAAAATGCGAGGATTTTGATACTTTGCGTGATTTGATAGTAGCGGATAAGCTATTTTCTACTTTAGATCAGGTAACGCAAACACACATAGGTATACGGCAAGGTGAAAATTGGTTTAGGCCGACAGAAATGGGCAAGGATTGCGATAATTTTTATACATCGAGAGGCAAGTCAATACATAAACAAAATTTTTCAGAGAATGCAAAACAACGCGATACGGTAGAATCATTAGATATGGGAAAAGAGCAAAGATACATACCTCCTCATTTGCGTACACCCAAAAACCAGTCGAGTTATGCTTATAAACCTAGAACCAAATCTTGTTATTCTTGCGGATCTAATTCCCACTTACAGCGAGACTGTGATAAACGAAAACAAAGTTTTAATAGTGAAAATATTAAATCGGAGCAAAATAGTAGCGAAATATTTACCGCTATGGTCAGAACTGAATTTTTAAATTCCCAACTCGCGATTGAACCTTTAGAGCGCATTGAAATAATGGTTGAGGGACGGAAAGTGAAAGCAATAAAAGATTCTGGCACAAATTTTGCGATTTTTAACCCTTTGGCTCTACCAGATATAGAACTTAAAGAGCAAGGAAAGATAATTCTCACATCAGCTTTTGGCGAACAGACCGAAGCTAAATTATGTAAACTTCCCGTTTCGCTCAGAACGAGCGCAACAACCGTTGACGGACCTCAAGAAATTCTCGCGGCGGTGACTCGAAAACTTTGCGTTCCCTGCTTGCTCCCGCCTAGGATATGGAATTCGTTGAGGGGGCACTTTAAAGAAAGGGATGAAAAAGAGACAGAGAGCAGAGATTGCGTTCCGTTTGTAGAAGAGGGATCTCCTGAAAGTAGAGAAAGAGAGGTTTCAGTTTTCGCGGAGGGGGGAATGGAAGCCGATGGGGAAAGTACGCTTTGTATTGAAGAGAGGGTCAAAACTGACCATCTGAAATTTGAGATGCAGTGTACGGATTTGGAAAAGCGAGAAGAAACTAGCGTTATCGAGGGAGTGAAAGTTCAGAGGAGTAGAAAAGCGCTGGATAAAACGGTGTTGTTGCAACCTAGGGAAGAGGAAAAGGAAAGATTGAACTTAGCTCAAAGGGCGGTCGTATGCAAAAACGAAACTAAAGGGAGAGTTCGGGATAGTTTCGCTTGGCCTGGGATGAGGCATTCTGAAGTGCGTTTGAGAGATGTCGCGTGCGCTGAATTATGTTTAGGGGAACAGCATGGGCGGTGGCTGGCAGCTACCGAGTTAAAAACGTTAATGACCAAAGCGAGTTATAGTTCTCTATGCGATATTTTTATGCGTGCGGAGATTCCGAATGTAAACGTCAATGATTGTGGGAGGGCTAATAGAGAACTTAATTGGTTATTTGGTATTTTGAAACCATTACCTTGGGCTTGCGAAATTAGACGTTCATTTTTTTGGAATTTTAAAGCAGACGATCAGGCGATTCTATACGCTCGCTGGACCGGTCCTGGTGAAACAGCACGACAATGCTCACAACCTGAAGAAAAATTTGGCTTGATACAGGAGAATAAACAGGGAAAAGCCGCCGACTTCAGAACTATCCACGACGAAAGAAATGTGACTTCATCTTTGTATAGTGTGAAGGAGAATCGGAAAACTTCCCCAGGGGAAAGCAACCCTGTCTTCGTGCCAATTAAAGCACATAGGGCTCATGTTAAACGTAAACATGTGTTTTTCAACTTCAAAGGATCTAGTGCTCGAAATAAAAATGTGAACGCCATGGTGACAGACTATCTGGAACCTGACTTGTCATACCCCGAGGATGTCACTGAATATCCCAGTGATAGAAGAAATCACACGAAACCGTTATTTGTGTCTTCGAAGGAGCTAAAGGTGTTCAAGTATACCTTCGTTATCAAGAAATTAATTTCTTTAGAAATAACATTGTGTTTTTCACCGAAAATAAAATGGAACTTAAGCCTTCATATGGCTGAACGTGTTTTATTGAAAGTGCGAGTTTAGACATTGGTTAACTATTTAGAGTTAGTTGTGTATTTATGAACAAGTTAGACTCTTAATAAACTCTAATAAACTTTGAATGAACAATTCATTAGACTTTCTTCTAACTCTAGAGAGACAATTTTGAATTAAAACTTTCTGTTTGTGATTTTACAAGTATTCTATTTCTTTCAGAGAATGAACGTCGAAAAGGAATTTATTCAATCCAGTCTGTATAACATTTTTTTTTGTTGTTATAAGGTTCTTATAATTTTATTCTATTATTTTAATTGCTAATTTCATTATTTAATTGTGGTTTTATTACCAATATTAATTTATGTACTGTTATTTAGTAGTGTGTGATGTAAATAATATTGTGGAGTGGGAGTCTCCGGCATCCTTTTATTTCTCAGATAGTGTCATCAGACGGCCGCTGAGACACGATCTTGGGGGGGAGGTGTAATGCCGGCGAGTCCCACACCCATATGGTAGCCCCTATGGAGGGGGAATATATGTCATGGCAACCCTTAAAGGGGTCGCGAAAAGGATGCAGAGAGAGAAGCATCAGTGAATGTACTGTGAGCTGGTTTTGAAGAGACGGAGGAGGTTGTCCTGCCGGCCGTTCTCTTAGTTCAGATTTAGTTGTACTGTGTATGCATCATGTTGGAGAAAGGAATATTATTCTCAATATATATATACCTGTAAATAGTCTTCTCTAGTAATATTAAAAGTGCCATGCTTCCTGCGAAAAGAAAATACTGATTGTCATTTATCGAAACAGTCTCATTTTCCCCGTTTACCTCGACGAACCAAACCCATCGAGATCCTACAAAAAGTTTTTTTTTTAAATAGATTATTCAGAATTTGGTGATAAATCGATTTTTTTATTTTGACCAATGTCTCAGAACCTGGAATTTATTCTTTTATTAAATATATTGACTCAGATGTCATCACAATAACAATTTTTTTTAGGGTAATTACATCTATAAATTAAAAATAAAAAAATTAAACAATGAGTTCCTAATGAAAAAAAATCAAGAACAAAATGCACAATTCCTTTTTTATGTACCACAACTCTGAAAAAGTTGAGTAGTAGATAAGGATGTTGGAATCTTCTGTGGCTCTTTTCGTTTTTCAGATTGGCTGCAGTTCATTTTGTATATATATATATATTAAAATATTTATTTTCTACTTTTTTATAAGAAAAATAATGTTATTTTTTCTAATTACAACTGTATTT
The DNA here is from genome assembly GCA_963930645.1 of Salticus scenicus. NCBI lineage: Eukaryota > Metazoa > Arthropoda > Arachnida > Araneae > Salticidae > Salticus > Salticus scenicus. Next base: position 25,237,571 of record OZ005654.1, read on the forward strand.
CAATATTTTTTAAAATCTTAAATGGTTTCTCATACAGAATAATACACAAAAATGGTTTGTTTAATTTAAGCGTAAACAATTAAAACTTGAAGAAATACGTTAGTATATATATATATACAGTCGGTAACAAAAGTGTCCGAACACTAGCAAAAATTCCTATGTAAAAAAAGTACACTTTATACGGTTTTGTTAAATAAATCTTTATCGAATCATGTTCTTACACTGAGTAAGAACAAGGTTCGACAAGGATTTATTTAACAAAACCGTACGAAGTGTACTTTTTTACATAGGAATTTTTGCTAGTGTTCGGACACTTTTGTTACCGACTGTATATGCATTTGTCTTCGGAGGCAGATAAAAATCTCATTATAGAATTTTCTCTATACAAAATTGTTAGATCGTAATGCAATACATATTACACTTTTTTTTTTTTTTTAAACTTATTTTAACTTACTTACGTGATACATGTATGTGTGTGTGTGTGAACACAATATCATCTAAACTCTCTATTTAAGTGAGCTGAAAGATCGTACGTATGTTAAATGCACGGTAGTACGAACTACATAGATTTTGGTAAATCTAGAATAATTTATAAACATATAAATTCAAATCACATAACAGTAAAATATCCTCTCAAAAATTTTTTTTTTTGTTATGATTATAAATGTATTGTTATTAATATAAATCTATCTATATATCATTTCGAAATCTTATGAAGTCAGTTCACCTTCAAATCAAAGCTTTTTTTTTTTCTTTTAACTAAACTATCAGATTGAAATAATAATAATAATAATAATAATAATAATAATAATAATAATAATATAATAAGTATAAAAATCTTAATCTTTTCTCCATTATACAACAAATAGGAATAATTTTTCCAGATAGCAAAAGTACATCTGTTTTACCTTAGATGTTTTTTTTTTCTTCGTGATGTGCCAAAAAAAGCATTTTCTTCAATCGAAAGCTGACTCGGCAAGTTAGATGATAATATAGAAGGCTCAGGTCGATAAAATATAAATGCTGTTCATGTTTTCTGTGTATTCTTCGGACAGTTTTCTTTCTCTCTCAATTTTTTTTTCTTTTTTTTTCTACTGCTTGACACATTTTCTTTTGATATTTATCGAATAAGTGTTAATTCCTTCGACGTAATGTGAGTTAGAGGTAACGTTTCTATTGTCATTGTCTTGTTATTGTGATAGTTTGGTTGTCAAAAACAGAGAGCTTGCACACAAAAAAAAGTGTTTAAAGGAAACACATTGCAAAGAATCAATGCAATATTTTCTTTCCTTTTCCAAAAGAAAAATGTTGGTAATTCTGACAGTATGTCTTATTTATTGTTAATCTAGTTATTTTTTTTCATTTAATGTTTAGTAACAGAAAGTTTGAAAGTGTTAATACGTAATATATGTAATATAATTTTAAGAAATATCTTGGGATAGAAATATATATATATATATATATATTTCCTTTTTAAAACCCTACCAGCGGCGGTAGATTCTGTCCTCGAAAGTAGAAGACGGAAAATGCCGGGATCGATAGGCCACTCTTGTCCATCTACCCATTCTTAATTTTCTGTGGTTTTCTCCAAGTCTTCCATCAATATGAGCCAAGACATCTCAGAGATCCAGCCGCCAAACGAATGGCACTCAATAAAATCTAATGTACCAAGCACAGATATAAGGCCCCAATCCACAATCCATGCAATATAACTATTTTTAGATTGTTTTACCCCCTTATCTACCGAGGACAATACGTTAAAGTGTCATTAAACCAAAAAAAAAAAAAAAAAAAAAAATTATAAAATTGAATTAATGGAAGAAATATCAATGAGTTATAGCGTGCTATCTCTGCTTCTGATTAGATATTGTTACATATATAGGGACCATCGAACTTTAGAATGTAGAAAACGGGGAAAAACTGCTAAAAGTTCATAGAAAAACGGGAAAAAAGAGTCAACCATAGAAAAAGGAATGGGACGAAAACGAAAAAACTCACAATGTCAATGGTGTGGAGGAAAAAAAATGATTCTCACCGGAAGAAATTAAAAGTGAAAATTGACTAGAAAAAGTCATCGATGCTCGGGAAGGGATTGGAGTTGTGGCCCTGAAGTTATCGTCGAGGGTTTAATACGTCTCGCCTAGTATCAGTGTATTTGTCGCAAAACTGAGTACTCATTTTGAAACCAAGAAATTATTAAATTTATTACAAAGTGTAACAAAAATTCATTAAAATATCAAGTTTTAAACTTTTTTTCTTTGTAACTGATGCTGTATAATTGAGATATGAAGAATTCAATGCACAGATGTATTCAGATACATATGAAAAACACACAGTAAAAAAAAAAAAATGAAATGAAGCTTTATAATAACTTTGAATTAACATGGATAATTTTGAAATCGGGCATTATTTTGAATTATTTTTCGCATAAAAGAGGCTTTTTCATTTCAAAAATTACTTTTTATCATTTAAAATACGCTCTATGCATAAAAATGATAAAATTCATTCCAGTATTTCATTTTAGGAGCAATAGAATACAAAAAAAAAAAAATAATTTTAATAATTCCAACTTCTCCTGTCTCATTTTTAAGTAAATTGGAGTGTAAAGGTTGATATTGTTTAATTACCAACTATGTGAAAAATACCAGAGCCGGGAATCGAACCCGGGCACCTCCGCTTAACGCACGGATGCTCTACCACTGAACTACCCTGGCTAACAACCAGCCAGGCATTTCTCACATAATATTCGTTGGCCAAGTCCTGTCTCCTGTCTCCTTAATAACTATAGTATTTATGTTTCAACGCCAAATTAAAAAGTAAAAAATGCACACACACACACATATATATGAATAATACTGTAATTATATTAGCTAAATTTTTTATACTAATTAAAATTAATATAACACTATTAGTATTCGTATTAGTAATTTGTATTAATATTTGCTATACTAATTAAATTTAGTATATCAAACTAAATATTTAATATATTAACATATAAATTTCATTATTATACTTTGAAGCAAAATCCATTAAGATAATAGACACAAATCTTTTAAAAAATTGCTACAATGGTTTACTTTAAAAATTGTCATTGAATAAGTTATTTTACTTAAAACAATGTCTAAAATAAAAAAAATTAACAAATCACGTACCTGCTAAGTAGAAAAAAAAAAAAAAAAAAAAAAAAACTACTCCCAAATTAAGAAATGATTATTCATTCAAGCACATATGAAACAAGGTTTCTTTTTCAAACATTTTTCTCTCGAAGAAAAATAAAAGGTTGAAAAAAAAAAAAGAAATCTTTTAACTAAATTTCTGGTACTGAAGAAACTTTTTTCAACCATAAAATACTTATAGTTACAATATTTTAAATTCCATTTATCGCTAAGCAAATCTTAATTACATTTAAAAGTCGTTAAGAAAATTCCAACATTGAAGATTTTTCTGTTATCACTAATCTATCTCTCAAGTAAAATAAAATATTTGATAGCTCTGATGTTTTTATAATTTAATAATGTTTTCCATTAAAAATATAATTAAATGAAGAACTTTAATTTTGATAAGAAGAAAAAAAAAAGTCTTTTTCATATCTTTTATTTAATCATACTTCTTTATTTTGTTGATGTAGCATCAACTGATTTTATTTTCTTTGAAAAGCATATAAATGTTTTATTAGATTTTTTTTTTTTTAATCTGCTTCATCAAATGGCAAATATTAATTTTTTGGATTTTTGAAATAAAGATAAAGATTAAAAAATAATAATAAATAAAATGTCAGCATTTTCAAAGATATTCTTTTGAGTTATTTGTATTTCGCATTTTAATAAAGGTAATGTGTTAGTGGATGTTAATTTTGAGATAATGGAAGGTAAATGTGTTACAGACTTAAAATTTCCAGATTGTTTTGTTCTTGGTAAATATTCTTAACTGACTGATTCATAAATTATTTTTGTAAATGTGGTAAATATATGCAATTGTATTTTTTTAAATACAAAAATTATATATTTCTTTTTGTTCACTTAAATAAATCCTTATAATAAAATTGTTATAGATATATTATAAATAAATTTTAGTAAATACTATTTTATGATTTAATGCTATAATACTTCCTACATTCTACTACTTTGGAACCTTATATATAAATGTGTGTGTGTGTATTAGTTCATATATATTAAGTCTTTTAATAATATTGTTATTCTGCATATACGTTTTAATTTTATAGCGATTTAATTTTATAGGATTTTTGTTTAAAGAGATTTATAATATTAAAATAACTTCATACTATATATATGTATGTATGTATATAAACAGAATTTCATATTATATATGTGGAATTTGTGTAATACGAGGGAAATTAAAAAAATAAAGGCACATTTGCAATTTCTCTTTCCAGGGAAATTCCTTTCGTGCTAGTAACCAGTAGTTCCTTTGGTGCTAGTAACACTCAAAAGTAACCAGCGCTGAGTGAGTGTAGTTGGCAACACTTCGAGACAACGTGTCGCTCGTATTCCTGCATTAGTCGGAGTGTAGTATATATACATTAGAATAAGTTCAGCTTTTCTCAAATGTGCCTTTACTTTTTGAATTCCTCTCGCAATTTAAAAGAAATAAGAGAGAAGGTGCCGTAGCTTCCATTAAGAGGTTTGGCATAATAACATTATGTATCGTGTTGCTGTAAAGTATTTCATTAAATAATAATTCATAAATTCAAAAAATAAAAATAAAAACACGCTTATATTTCAGAATGGGGATAATATACGTATAGCAACAGATCAATCGGACGGTGAGAAGTGTGTTAATTGAAAAATTCCTTTTAAACTGAAGTTTATTATGTTGGTGGCCAATCCTTACTTTCCTGTTTGCACCATTGAAAGTTACCAAATCTAATCTAATTTCTCATGGTAAGCACCAACCACTAGGTATAGTTGTAAAACTCACTATGTGACAACTATCAAGTCGTCCAGCGAAACCGCAACTAGGAGGTTACCTATAATGTTCCTACTACACGAGCGTCAAAAGTTGCTTGAATCTACCGGTGATACAGTACTACGCTATGGTTTCCCAATGTGTTGCTCGAAACAAGCAACTTTTTTCTGTTGCAGCAATTTTATCGCCCGAAAGCAAGCGATGTCGCTTCTGAGCCAATGAAATGGTCTCAAATGACGTCACGGTTTGATTGGCATTTGCGTCTCTTCTTCTCCTTCTTCTTCATGCTGTAGAGACTATAGCAACCATAGCATTACGTCGCGAAGGAGAAAGGCGCGATGACCCTTTGTTGCAGCAATTTTTGTCGCTTTAAGGAATACCGTGTAAATAACAGCATAAAAAAATAGCCATCCTCTCCGCAGAAGATAAAGTTTGTGATGTCATCTCTCCGCATTAACCCTATGTATAAATCCCAGAACGTTGCCAATTGCGATTTGCGAAATTATAGTACGAAATTAAACCCTCTCAGCGTCGTCAAAACAACCTCCTCACCGTAGATTTGCTGAGTTGCAAACAAGACATTTTACACCCACAAACTCTCAATTCATTCTTTCAATTATTTCCACACTTTCAACATAGTTTTCATATATCAGAAAGTTCGAAGACTTTGAAATTTGAAATTTCTTTCCATTTGCACAATATTTTGACGATAATTGCGTAAATGCAGCAGCCAAAAATAGAATTAATATCTTGAAAATAATCTGAAAATTTAAATCTTAAACTTTTTTTTTCTTTTTGACCGCTTAAATATGACAAGTCGAAAAGGTAAGAGCACTGTTTGATTGCACGAAAGAAGATCTAAATGATGACTAATTTTCAAAATATTCGTTGCAAAATAACTTAGTTGAGAAATACAACCTTAATTCGAACACCTTTACCTTTTTTTCTCATTTTCTTAAATGTAGTAGTTTGTTCGTATTGTTTATTCTTCTAATAACAGGATTTTGATCGTTTCGAAATTTCTCAAAGGTATTTGCGTGCACTGAAATGGTCCCATTTTGGTCTTAAGAATCAATCTTAAATTTTAATATACAAGATGCTAATTTAAGATGATTTATTTCCATAACAACCACTAATTTTTAATTGTAACATAAATCGATTTAAATTACCAAACTAATTTTCTAAAGTAGAGTGTATTTTAAAAGAAACAGACCTTGCTAACCGGTAACAGTTCCATGATGGTTCAACTTTTGAAAATATTAGTGCAAAACATGAAAACGTCTAGAGTTACTTTAGATCAAAATTAAAAATACATTCGCTGCCATTTATTTCGAGGTCACTGTTATCATAAAATTTATAATTATAAATTTTGCTAATAGTAACTGTACTATCGGAAGGACAATGTAAAGGTTATGCCAGAATTTTAGTAGTTTTGAACAAACGTTTTCGTTTAGAATTTTAAATTTAGTGATACAATTACCAAACTGATACTTTAAAGTATTTAAAAAAAAAACCTTACAGAAAGAGAAGATCTTGCGTGTACAGTCGGTAACAAAAGTGTCCTAACACTAGCAAAAATTCCTATATAAAAAAGTACACTTAATACTGTTTTATTAAATAAATCCTTGTCGAATCCTGTTCTTTGTCAGTCTCAGAACAGGATTCGACAAGGATTTATTTAGCAAAACTTTATTAAGCGTACTTTTTTTACATAGGAATTTTTGCTAGCGTTCGGAGACTTTTGTTTTACCGACTGTATTTAGGTCAACTTTATGTCAGGCCAATAAAATATAAATGCTATAACCTGGAAAATTTGAAGCTTAAAAATAAATGTAGCAAAATTATCCCAACAATCTAACTTTGACAACTAGTATTATCAACAAGATTCTTGTGCGAACACTTTTATACTCTTAAAAAAAAAAAAAAAAAAAAAAAATAATATTATTTAAAAATTTATTATAAAACAAAAGTATTTAATTTGCGTTTTATTTTTATACCTTTAAATTTTTCACATTTTTAAAATTTTACCGGTTTGTAAAATTTCTTGTTAAAAATAAAATAATGAAAAAATTTTGGGAGTCTGAGAAAAATGATAAATTCATGTGCATTAAAACAATAAAGTTTAACCAAACTTAATTTATCGACTGCAGGAATACACAAACAAATTTAATAATGGTTGTTTGAAGAAAACATTATGTAGAACATCCCTTTTCTCCTATTTATTTAACTACATACGAATCCTGTGAAACAACTCCGCAGAGTTTCCCATAAATCATTGATTTGCGTGACATATTTTTACCCTTGGAACTATTTTTCACAAGTACCACAGGAAATTTTCTTTCTTATCTTAGGGAATACTACTTTTTCATCTTGTAGTTCTATTGGTAAGATAGTTATGTCCATGTCTTTTTTATCGGACGTCTAGGTTATTATGGCACTTGTTTATTTCGAAATCCGACATATTTATTAACCTATTTGTCTGAGAAATGCAGCCTTATAACTTTATTTTATGTATAGTGTGTTAAAGAAAAATAAAAGGATTTTTATGATTACAGTGTTATTAAAGTACGAAATTTTATAATTATTAAAGCTACCACTGGCGACTATCTTTTAAATATTATTTGAAGTACTATTCTGAAATTATCATTTTAAATGTAGATTTACGTTTAGAAGGTTACAAAAAATTTGATTGTTTTGAAATAGTGGTGTGAAAGATAATTAAAAAATAATCTCCAATGACAGTCTTGTAGTCAGCGACACCATTTTTTAATCAGTTCTATAATATTTAAAAAGAAAAGAAAAAAAAAATAGTGTTCATAAATATTTTTTATTGCCTAATTTTGATAGATTCATGCTTACTCTATTATGTCTTGAAATACAATTTAACCATTTTGTACATACGTAAATCCATCTATGCATTAAAAAATTTTGAGTTTGTCTTAATTGAAAAACTGCTTTCTTAACTTTACTGCATTAAATTACACCTTCCTATTGAAACTTATAAGATTTTAATGTGGGAATATAATGAAAGTGATTCTGTTCAAACAACACAACTGTCTGTGATATATTCCAGAATATGATGAAACTTAGTACATAATAACTATTAAATGTTACACAAACTATGACTCCTTTAACTCGCACTCTCAGAAATGGATACTCAAATTTCAAGAAATTTTCGTTAATTTTCACGAAACCGTTTTCAGGGAAATACTCCGAGCGAATATTTCGTCAAATTGAGAAAATTACTTTCGTCACTTGTTTGAATATACAAATTTCGTCAAAAGTAAAGATATATTTTTTCATAATAGTTTCGTGATACAGAATAAAATACAAATTATAGAATTATAAAATTACCTGCAAGTTCGTTGATTTAGACATTAAATCCTAATTATATGTAATGAAAATAAAAATAAAACAGAGCAAACAAATAAAAGTCATTTGGACATTTATTCGACAGCTTTGAGACATTTTGTAGACATAAGACATCACAAACATCCATGCCCGCACCGAGATTCGAAACCGAGACCTGGAAATCCAGAAGGCAGCGTCCTACCGGCCGAACCACCACGCCGGAAATAAAAGTTATTGTAACGTAAAGTCGAAACAACACAGGAAAAAAACCAATATGGCGGTAATGAAAGCTAGAACATGCTATTGTAAGTAAACAGTTTCGTCAAATATTTGAGGGTTCACGTTTTTTCAAAAATCACGTGATCGCTTGACGAAATGGTTGTCAAAAACAACGAAATTAAGCCCGAGGATGTCTGAATCGTCAAAATTGAGTATATTATTTCTGAGAGTGCATCATCGTCCTCACCACTACGATGCAATTATTAATTCTTAACTGCAAAATTCCGTCGTAAAATTTTTCATGAAAATTTTCTCATGATAACTTATCGAGAAAAAGTCATTTATTTCTTTTGTTTTAACCTTGTTTGTAAATTCCGGTGGCTTTCCATATTAAATGATCGCAATTACCTCACAAAAAGCACACTTATCCACAGCATATCCTGACGATGTCTCTAAGATGCCATTTCATCCACAGGATATCCTAAAAATGTCCTGGGGAGTAGATGTGCTCTTAGAAGTATTTAACCCTTTTCAGGCATTAGAATGGTTGTTGCAGAAAAACAAAATACAGTGGAAGAAAGGGGAGTATGTAGACTTCTATAAAGATCGACTTTGGTGACAAGTTCGACGAAAAATTTGGCAAAGTGACTGTCTAGGGTTGCTAAAATATGAAAGGCTTATCTCAATTAGGAACTAATTTTTAAGGTGTTTCCAGGAGTTCACGCCTGACCTATCTCAAGCCTTCACCAACCAATGTAAAGTCTATAAAAGGTGTACCACATGAACATGATTCGACAAGGATTTGTTTAACAAAACAGCATTAAGTATACTTTTTTTATATATGAATTATTTCTAGTGCTCGAATAATTTTTCTGCCGACTGTATGTAGAATATTTATAGATGTTGGTGGCATTACTTCCGATTAGAGAGATTTTTTAATATTTATCTATGAATTAATAACTTGAAAATTATCATTGAAAAATAGTTGTACCAATCCCTTTTTCATAAAAAAGGAAAGTTGGCAGCTATGTTGTTGTCAGAGTATAATTAACCACAACTGAGTTTGAATCAGAGTTTGGTTGAGTCAAAAATTTTACCATTAATATAACAGAGTGTCGGCAGTCGAATCTTTTTCCCTGATTCACCCACCAGTATTTTTCTTTCAGAGTTTTTAGTAGTAAGTGTACACTATTAATTTAGTAAAGAAATTTTATATAAATATACTGGCGGAAGAATCAGAGGAAAATAAATTTCGACTGTCTACACCCTGTATAAAAATAAAATAATTTTAAGTATGTTATTTTAATGATTATTTTCCCAATAGTGTAAGTAAATTTTAATATGTTACACATAAAAATAACTTTTCTTTCTAGAATACATTTTGAGTTAATTATAGAATAAACTTTTCACATTAATCTAAATTTTAAATTTCTATATAGATAAATAGAATAATATAGAGAATAGAAATAGAATATTTACAATTCAAATAGAATATTTACGATACTTTTCCGATATCAAAATCATTTCTAAAAATACATAAATTTTTAAAGTGCAAATAATATGTAATTCTTACAATATGTAATTCTTATAATATGTAATTCTTACTTTATAATATATTTTTTTTAATCATATATTAAATTTTAGTATGTGTAACGTTTTGTAACGACATTCGGAATCTATGTGACTTAAAATATTGTTTTTTACTATAATCATTTAAAAAATTGCTAATACATATATTTCTAACTAATACATTCTTAAACATTCTTATGAATTACATATTTATAAATGGAAACGTATTTCCAACAAAAAATATTGTTACTTGAATTTTACAACTTTTAATTAATAAAAATAAAAATAATTTAAATATCACAATATTTCTTTCCTTAGTGAAGACACAAAATATAAATACTATATTCATATAAACTTCGAACATCAATTATAATATTGGTATATATATATTTTTAATTATAATCTCCTCTTTATCAGTTTAACACAATCTCGTCCACATTTCAATCAGGACACTTAACTAGCTGCAAGGTCATGAATTATTGCAAAGATTAATACCACTATTTAAAAATAATATTTTTTCTACGTTAAATTGCAGAAAAAGCATTTTGAAAGATTGCTTTAAGAAAATAGTGGTGCCAGAGTGGCACCTCTAATATTCGTATCACTAAAATACCCAGATTCATATGAAAGTTTTGGATGGAGTTTGGTTCTCACTCTACGGTTACTTTTTGTAAATGAAGAAATACCGGTTTAAAAGGGAATTCAAAATACTATGTCGATTCCTGAATTGAGATTCGAACCCGATATCTGGACGTTGTAAATCGGAGCGCTAACTTTTAGGCTACCATGTGAGTTATGAAAGGTATTAGAAAAGTAGGCAGCAGGGAGAGTATTAAGATCAATAGCATTTATTAAAGACATGAATGATTTTGCTTATTTTAGATTGGTTTTTCCATAGAAATTGTTCAGAAGTTTGGCTTGCTGATTAATAATACAATCACAGGTGTAAAATTACATGTTATAAATTTAGTTAACTGAACACTAGAAAAAATTCATATGTAAAAAAAAAGTAGAGTTAATACTGTTTTGTTAAATAAATCCTTGTCGAATCCTGTCCTTAGTCAGACTAAGTACATGATTCGACAAGGATTTATTTAACAAAACAGTATTAACTCTACATTTTTTATATAGGAATTTTTGCTAGCATTCGGACATTTTTGTTACCGACTGTACTATAATCAGATTTTTTCATTTGGTTTATTTTAAATAGTTTTCTAGAAATAAAAATGTAAAAAAAAAAAAAAAAAAAAAAAAAAAAATGGCTTCATAAAGAAAAATAAATAAGAATTAAAAGTATTCATCATAATTTTACATATTGCAACTCAATTATTTATTTTACAACAATTAAATTTCTTATATAAATATATTACATACGCTAGATAAAAGTAAATTGCATCTTCCGTGATATTACAATGAAATCCCTTAATTATAACGTATTTATTTATTTATTTATTTATTTATTTTAAGAAAAAAATATCGTTTCATGTGTTTAAATACAGCAAATATTTTTTTGCAGTATTGTTTTAATAACCCGTGATCTAACAAAATAAATGCACCAAGAAATTATAAAAGCAAAATCTAATTAATTATGTTTTCTTATCTACCTTGTATTTAATTTATCTATTTCTATATAGTTTATATGATTCAAACTCATGTAACTATTATCAAAATTTGAAATTATGTATTATGATATGCAGAACCTTGTACCTTAGTTTTGAAAATATTACATTCAATCCAAAACTTCTATTCTGCGAGTATGCAAAATGCAAGAATGAACTAAAATACATACTGAACTATCAAACTTTTGAATGATGGTACACTCATCTCCCATTAGTGATTCATATTTCCAATTCAAATAATACTGAATTACGATCAAAATCTGTGATCCTCATAGCTTCTCATTGAATATTGTAATATTTCCCCATGAATGATCTTTACGTATTCATACGAATCAATAATAAAATTTTGTTACCTGTTTAAAATATTTTAAGTCTTTTTATTTTACTTATATTTTTTATTTAGGCTTTTCGGATGTTAGTGATAAATAAAAATTAGTTTTAAAATTATATTTAAAATATTTCTTTTACATTCATTAATGGAAGTAATCTAAAGCTTGTAAGACCTTTATAGAAATATATTTAAAACAGAAGCTTAAAATAATAATTAATGATATAATAATTATTTGATTGTAAAGATTTCGAAAAATTGCTACATACATTAAAAATTTTTTTAAAAAATAATAGCGAAGTAATAATAATAATAATAATAATAATATATATAAATATATATATATATAACCTTTTTTATGAAATAACATTTATCGATTTAATCTTAGATAAATATTTGTATAAACATTATTATTATCGAAAAATAATGTACCCTCAAATTCAGTTTATGGCAAAGTACTTACTTTAAGTTTAATAAAAGAAATGTTCAATGGAAATAACAGTTTTCTAATTATATTCATTGACATATATCTGCGTGTATATTATAGTCGGTAACAAAAGTATCCGAACACTAGCAAAAATTAAAAAAAAAAAAATAGAATTAATACTGTATTGTTAAATAAATTCTTGTTGAATCATGTTCTTAGTCAGTCTAAAAGCATGATTCGACAAGGATTTATTTAAGAAAACAGTATTAACTCTACATTTTTTACATAGGAATTTTTGCTAGTGTTCGGATACTTTTGTTACCGACTGTACACACTTACGTTCACACTTTCATGCACATATCAGTGTGTGTGTTACATACATAAGAGCGTACGAAATGTACTTATGTGTGTTTTGTATTAAAACCTTACATGTCTGAAGTTGAACGTACAGTCGGTAACAAAAGTGTCCGAACACTAGCAAAAATTACTATGTGAAAAAAATACACTTCATACGGTTTTGTTAAATAAATCCTTATCGAATCATGTCTTACACTGATTAAGAACAGGATTCAACAAGAATTTATTTAACAAAACCGTATGAAGTGTACTTTTTTTACATAGGAAGTTTTGCTAGTGTTCGGACACTTCTGTTACCGACTGTAACAATAAGGCAATAAGAAAAAAGATTAAAAAAAAATTTTTTTTTTCATTTGTGGAGTTCTTAATAATCACTATTTTCAACGACACATTTTATATAAAGCAATCTCTGTATTATTCTTTCGAAGATATGTACTACAAACGATTATTGAAAGGTGATATTCAAAATAATGATTTCTGGGAACCCTGATTTTTAATCTTGCATCTGTGTGTTATGCAAGTATGCATGTTCATATGAAATTAAATGTATTAACATTGCAGAATGTTAAAATAATTAAATACCTTACAGATTTCATTAAATTCAAATACTGCCATTACCATTTAATTACTTAACAGTATGATAGGGAGAGTAATTTTGTTCGTTGAAAATTAAAAGTGACCAGATTTTATGAACAATGTTAGAAGAAAAGAAATAATTGAAGTTTTCCCCCTAAGTTTTAAAAGTCGAACTCTAACAAAATAAATAAATAAATAATCCTAGGTGAGTTTTTGCAGTTGGGAATTATTCTAGGTGATGCTATACCCTACAAACACACCTTCTTTCCAAGACATTTATAGGACATCTTGAGGATAAAATAGACATCTTTAGAATGTAATGTGGATGAAAGGGATATATTTAATGAGATAAATAAAGTAGATTTGATAAATGGTAACCCTGACATGGTTCAACATGAGTCACGTCATATGAACCATCTATGTGTTGGTTCGCTTGGTGACAGCTTTTTTTGAATACATTTTTGTGGCAACAGTTTGGAGATTGTATTTGGCGAAAGTAATAACCGCCAATGCATTGTTTATTTATTTTGTTCTAAATCTAGTTTTTCTTTTCTTTTTTTTTTTTTTTTTTTTTTTTTTTTTTTTTTTTTCGTGTAGTCGAAATTTAATTGACAAAATATTTAAAAAGAGTTAATAAATTATTATTGGTTGCTATATTTAATTCTTTTAAAAGTTCAGTAAAAAAATTTAAAAGTTTTTAGTTCCTTTGAAAGTTAACTTTTCTATATAAATACTTTCAAAAATTGTTGGAAAATCAGAAAAAAAAAGTATTTTATTATTTATTATAATGTAAAATATGAAAAAAATATTTAACAAAACAATTTGTTTCTGTTATAAGACTGTCGTGTTACCTAATAATAATGATAATTTGCAAAAATGAAATTTTAAATGCCAAAATAGGGATAAAGGGCCAAACATAGCAACCTATTGGTTCATATCACGTGATTCATGTTAAACCACAGAAAGCTAATCCTTTATCTATTGAATCAGCGCTCCACAATATTTATCTCGTTGGATATATTTAGGATAAACTCTGGATAAATGTGTTTTTGTAAAAAGGCATCACTGCCTTAGAAAGGGTTAAATCTCACTAGATTTTATGAGTTTAAGTAATTGAAAATAAATAAATGAAATTAGCGATTTGTCTATTTCAAGTAGAAAAGAAAATTAGAGTTATTTCTGTAATTAGTTTGTAATTTCTTAAGATTAAATTATATGTTTATGAACTGTTTAAGGATTCACTTAATTAAATTTTAAATTATCAATTAAAATGAATACAAATGCATGATTATTTAAATAATCATTACTTAGTGAAAGATAATTTTAATAGCCAGAAGCGAAATTTCTCCTCAGGAAGTGAGAGCCTTAAAGAATCTTTTCGAAAGAGCCATTGCATCTCATAAGAGTCCATGCATAATAACGAATCGTCAGTAAAATTAAGTGCGCCTTAAAAATGCTTAAGTGACCTAATTAGCCACTAGACTACATTCAGTTGGATAATATTTTCTCAAGATTTTAATTGGATAAAGTTAACAACTCGTGCAATACAAAGCATGTTGAATCCATATATACCTTAACATTGTTAAATTTTGTATAGAGGATAGCATTTTCAAATTATGAGTGTGTTTGCAATTTTTTGTTTTATATGTTTCACACCAGTATTCAATTAAGAAATCCTCGAATATATATATATATATATAGTGTGCTGTTATTGTTTTAGTTCTATTAATTGCTAAATTTTAAGATTAAATTTTATTACGTTATCTATTATATATATATATATATATATATATATATATATATATATAAATAAATAGAAACGAGTTTCAGTGGTTAAGTTTTTTGTTTTTAGTTCTAATATTTAGATTATTTTATTTGTATACCTAGCGTTTAAATAATTTATTATAATATTCTCTCTTAATATTCGGCTGTTTTTATTAATCATTTGGCTTGTCTAAGGTAAGCTGACCAGACCAAAGTGCCTTTGTAATAGAGAATCATTTAAATTGTTACAATTATCAAATTATGGATGTATTTTTTCATTCCTAATAAATAAGGACTGAAAATAAAGTTTTATTGATTAATAATTTAGTTTCTACAATTTTTTAAAACTTAGAAAAATGCTTTCAAAAAAAGGGCGTCCCCATTTGTCCCCAGAAAAAGGGGACGTTTGGTCAGTATAGTCTAAGGCAACAAGATTGTAAAGTTGAGACTGTGGTAGGTCACTACCGGTTTTTTTTTTTTTTTTTTTTTTTTTTTTTTTTTAATTAAGCTGGATATCCAGCGACGCAAGAGATGGGAGAGTTAAAATACTTCGACCCCAGTGGTCGGTGAGGTTTTAGGTTGGAATAGTTTTGCGTCAACATAGCGCTGCAACGGAGGAAGTAAGTTGCGGAGTGTGAGTGAATACGAAGAGTCTTTAAAGTTTTGTTATGTGAAGAGATTGGAGTTGATTGAGATTAAGTATAAAAATGGAGGTATCTTTGGTGTTTGGGTGGTGTAGAGGAGAATTGTTCTTAGGCGAGAATCTGATATTGAGTTTGGCCCAGTCATCCTCCCTGATCTTAAGCTGATGATTAAACATTATTTGTATTTTAATTGAGTCTTCTGCTATTATTACTATTTAATTAAGTTTAAGATGGGGTCTGCGGCAACACAAACCTCACACGATAAGTTAAAAATGTTATTCAGTTATCCTAATGGGGACCATGTAAGACTTTAAAAACGGTTTCCATTTGATAAAGGCCCACCAGCGAACGAGAGGTTCTGCCTTCGATCCTGGGCCATGCTCGTCGGCCTAGCCATTCGTAGTTTTGCGTGGTTTTCTCCGAAACTTGCTTAAATACGGGCTAGGACCCTCCATGGAGGACCCTCCCTTTCAGGCCTAGAATTCCAATCAGTCAACCGTCCTTAATCTTAACACCAATACCTATACCGTTTGATAAAATCGGTATTTACAGGAAAACGATTAAATAATTATGTAGTCATTATTACAATATTAATTTTTTTATCATAAATATTCCAAATTAGAGGAAGAAGAAGAAAGTACAGTCGGTAACAAAAGTGTCCGAACACTAGCAAAAATTTCTATGTAAAAAAAGTGCACTTCATACGGTTTTGTTAAACAAATCCTTATCGAATCATGTTCTTACACTGAATAAGACCTGGATTCGACAAGGATTTATATAACAAAACCGTATGAAGTGTGCTTTTTTTGCATAGGAATTTTTGCTAGTGTTCGGACATTTTTGTTACCGACTGTATCTACGTTAAAGTAAAAAGTCACCAAAACATTGTTTTATAAATTGTATTGTTATTATTATTATTTTACTCTGATGAATATAATCTTATAAATATAATCTTCTTAATATTTTTAATAACCATGCTGACAGAGCTAATTAAAAAAAAAAAAAAAAAAAAAAAAAAAAAAACGCCCAAATTATGGAGTATTTTCTCGATAAACCAGGTAAACATTTTTTTTTTTTTTTTTTTTTAGAAAACTGTTAAACGATACTACTGAAAGGAACTTAATTAAAAATAAATTTCCAATCAAGTTAATTTTGTTATAACAAAATCAACTTAATAAATATTTACGTTCGGAATTTTTCATCTTTTAAGAAAACGTTACATGACAAATGTATGATAACTAACACGTTTTTTTAAATATACTTTGAGATATAACGTGCACATGTTGCAGAAATTTACTTTAAATTGAATAGACGAACAAATATTATCATGGATTTTGGCGGAGACAAAAAAAAAAAAAGTTATTTAATAAAATAAATAAATAAATAAATAAAAAGATATTTAATAAAAAAATTAATTAAATAAATAAATAAATAAAAAGGAAAAAAAATAATAAAAAAAATCTCTAAAGTGTAATTTATGTAAACATACTATGTATTATGCGCAAAATAACTGTTAGACATAAATATAACAAAATTAAGTGACATAATTTCTTAATTTCTAAGCATTCTAATCCAGTACTCTTGAACAAACATATAATGCAAAACAAGAGCTGAAGTCTACTACGTAATAGAATTTGCGATAAAATTAAAACATTTAATGTTCTAAATTGAATAGAAAAATATGTCATCCGGTCAATAATAACAACGCCATTTTAAATTATCTACTTAATGAGAATGTATTCTAGTTGTCGATTAACTGAGGAAGAATTGTATTCAACTCGTCAAAAAGCATTCAATGTTAATTTAACTTGAAAGATTTTAAGAGGCATTGGTGTAGACGACACTAATCGTTAATATTAAAAATTTTGTCTAATTGTAACTGATATGAGATTTCATTAGATTATAGAAAATGATAATAATCATCCGCTGTACAATAAATATTTTAGCTGATATAGTTAATCAAGTCCCTTATAACTAAAACAGGATTGTCTGTCATATATCCATGTGCTTTAACGTTCTTTTTGAATATAAATTAGGTAGAAATCGTTTTCTGTTGTTTAGGAGCTACTTTTTTTTTTTTTTTTTTTTTTTTTTTTTTGTTGTTGTTGTTGTTGTTGTTTGAAATAATAACTTTTATTTGGAAAATATGTATCAATTAAAGTATTGTAAACTTCTTATGAAATATAAGGTATTTGCGTATTTTTATCTCGTATTTATAACAACAAAATTTTATGTTCTTTTAAAATCAAATTTAATCCATTATACGAATATTGTTTTTTAAATCTCAGCATTTTATGAACGTTTTATTGATATAACATCGAAATGTTCAATTCCAGCTCATGCAATTTTAGCAATTCGAAAAATCTTAAAATAATGAGTACAATAAGATAACCACATATAAAAATATACTTGAAAAATAAAAATAATAGTAATAATTTTATATCTGCCAAATACTTATAAATATATTTTAATCACATTTCATAAAATTATCATATTATCATATATACATTTGATAAATCTCCTGCTTTTCTGGAAGATTTTATGCCAGGTTTTCCTAACCTTATTAATTATTCAGTTAACGTTAATGTTTATGGTGCATAAACATTTTAAAACAGTGTTGCAACATTTTCCGAAGAATACAGAATATTAAACAGCTTTATTACTAAAAACTGTTTCATTTTATGATTAATGAAAGGCCTTGCAAAATTAAATATTTCTCCAAAGTTGAAGTCATTTTTCCCCAGTACTCGCTATTAATTTCAATTTACTAGAAGATTAACGTAACTGCATATGATTCAAAATGTTTATGTATTTCATTTAGTGCGACAATGTTTAAATACTGATTAATATATAAAATTGCACTATATGAATTGGATAATGAGAAACATAACTTTTTAAAACTTCCGATTTAATTGCATCGGAGAAAATAATTTAGACTATATATATATATATATATATATATATATATATATATAGATATATAGATGATATTATAGTTTTATACTTTAATGATAGTAATACCAACACCTTCATAGATAATTATCCTCATAGTCTTTTATTAACTAAACATGAAATGATAAACAATGAAATAAATTTTCTAGATTTAAAAATTTATAATGAAAATGGATGTTTAGATTTTGATATTTATGATAAGAGAAAAGAATTTTCTTTTAAAGTTAATTTATTTACTCACTACAAATCTTGTATACATAAAACCATCTATAAAAATATTCTAATTAACTTCCTCTATAGAATAAAACATCTTTGTTCTAATAAACATAAAAGTAAAAATGTTAAATCTATCTGTTATCATGCTAGAATATATGGTTATCCAAAATTTCTAGTAAATTCAATTATTAAATCATATTTCTGATTTAATCATCTTACCTTGTCTATGGTGTTTACATTAAAAAAAAAAAAAGTGCATTTTGCATTTTTATCAAAAAAATTATATAAAAAATAAAAGACAATAAAAAATGTGGCGGATGAGTCGGCAGATGCTTGATTAAGAAGGATGGGTGGTGTTGTTAGGCTGGATGGTTGGGAGGGATTGTGATTCTCGCGTATTTATATGTGTGTTTGCTTTATAGATTTAAAATAATAAGTAAATAAAAAAAAAACTTTAATTATATAAACTTTAATATTAAATTACTGACTCTCTACTAACTTAATTTGTCCAAAGAAACATTTATTAAATGCACATAAAAAAAAAAAAAAAAAAAAAATATATATATATATATATATATATATATATATATGATTAACCTTAATTTTAAATAATTATTTAGTAAATAGTTATTTAGTAAATTAACCTCAATATTAAATAATTGTTTACTAAATTACATAATGCTTTGTGATCCTTTATTATTATATTACTGAAATTCAACTTAGTTAATTTGTCCAAAAAAACATATAACAAATCTACATTTAAAAAATAAATTAATTCATAAATTCACCCCAATTTTCATTACATATTACATTGTGCTCTTAAATTAACTCTAAATTGAATTTTACATGAAAGCATTTGATTAGATTTTATTCAGCACACACACATTATAAATAATTATAATTATTAAAAAAAAAAAAAAAAAAAAAAAATTAGGGTTATTACTTTTTCTCAACTACACAAGATGGCGTCACTATCTCAATAGTCTGATTTCTATGTTTCAATAAAATGACACTTTGAAGTTTATGCAATATCGTACATTAAGTTAATCTCAATTTTAATCAAAATTTAATTTTAAATTATCACTTTTAGGTTAATTATTAAAATCAAACAGTTTACTCAACTTTATCGTTCAGTTGCTTAATACAAATTCAAAAATAAATTAATCGTTCAGTTATTTAATACGATTTCAAAATTAACTGTGAATCTAACTGTATACAGCCACATGTATGTCTCGTGATCTAGTTTTACGTGCATCGGTGCAAGTTTCTTATACAAGTTTTTCAGATGTAATGTATGTTATACTTTAGTTTTATTAATTATTACTAGTATTTCATTTAACTATTTTATTAGTATTTCTATTAATAATATTGTTTATTGCTGCATGGCTCTAAATGTTTGATTTTAATAAGGTTACCATAACTTTTCAGTTTTAATTTTCGCTTTTTTTTGGTGGTGTTATTGGGGGTAGCTTGTTGTAAATATTTAGCAATTTACATACAACAAGACAGAAATAACACCAAATTTACATGCAACATTCATTCTGCTCCCTTGCAAACGTAATGAATTTGCATGTTTCCATTTATGTATGTTTGATAGTCGCAATCTCTTTTTGAATTTTTCTGTTTTATCTTTTTCAATGTTTCTTGTTTTCATCTATTCAATGTTTGAAAAGGTTTTCAATATATATATATATATATATATATATATATATTATATAAATTATATATAAATATATTTGAAATATATATATACATACATATATATATATATACAGTCGGTAACAAAAGTGTCCGAACACTAGCAAAAATTCCTATGTAAAAAAAAGTAAACTTCATACGGTTTTGATAAATAATTCCTTGTCGAATCCTGTTCTTAGTCAGTGTAAAAACATTATTCGATAAGGATTTATTTAACAAAACCGTATGAAGTGTGCATTTTTTACATAGGAATTTTTGCTAGTGTTCGGACACTTTTGTTACCAACTGTATATATATATATTTCAAATAATCTAGCTGAGAATGCGAACAAACCCGGAGAGAATCCCACAAAAACAATTATTGATACTCGAAATATCTCATTAATTGTAAAGATTTATTTAATCCCATTACACTACAATTGTTTACATTAAGAAATTTAGAGATTTTTCTCCTCGCAAATTTCCGTTCAATTAATTTTAACGCATGCAAGTTTTGTTGTGTATATGTTAGAGTGTTACGTAGTAATTCTTATATTAAGTTGGGAAAAGTGAACTCGTGGATTTTAATAAAATACGGAAAATAGTTGTAATTACGTAATATATATATATATATATATATATAACATTTTTCTCTTTACTAAGTATAATTGATGGCAAGAGTAGATGGCAATCATATGAACACAATTCTGACTGGTATTACATCATGGATCTCCTGTGCTATAATGTTACATCTGGTGAATATGATCCCCGATTTAAAGCACAACAGTCATGTGAAGCAGATACAAGAGCGTTTCACCATGAAGCTCAATTACTTTTATCTCAAACAACTATTCTTGATTTTGAAGATACTGATCTATGAATTATTGCTGCATACATCAATCACCTGGCTGAAACAGACATGTATATGAACAGGAAAAAAAAACGGAAAAAGATGCAAAGTTCTATCAGTAGTAGTCGTTATTCTCGGAACAAGAACAAAAGATAGCAAGTGCTGTACTTGGAGTGTATACATTTATAGGTTGTGATACAATAGAAGGCTTTTTTTGCTTGAGGAATGTGACAACTGTTAAACGTCTTTTTCAGTAAAGTAATGAGATACTCTTGAAAACAATGCATAATCTCGGAGTGAAAGAGGAATTATCTAAAGAACTGTTCGTTCGTTTGGGATTTTTAACTATTAGAATAATTTAGAATGACCCAGTGAGTGAACGACCGTGTGAAGCCCGAGCACGTTAATCGAGTCAGAAGCGTCAGTGTGATGCAGCTACGCTAGACACCGATGCAGATGAAGTGTTTGGTGCTTGAGTGTTTTATGATATGAGATGTACAAAGATGATTATGCGCTTTCACATACTCTTAGGATATAAAATAAGTATTGTTTATCTTTTAAAAAAAACATTATTACTTATATTAATATTCAGTGCTTATTCTGCAAGATCTAACATAGAATAATAATAAAGTGATAGAACCAATGTTAACCAAAATTATATTTTCATATTTTTTTGTATAATTATAATCAAATTTTCAGATTAAAGGTTTCAATATAGTGAAATGTATAGATAATTAATTATCTGTCCAAAAACACCTTAAATGTCGACGTTTTCCAAGTAAATGTCAAAATTTTTGTGTTTTTTCTTACCGTTAACACTAGCCGCCATTTTTTAAAATGGCGGCCATACGCCCAAATTGCAAAAATGGCGCCCATGCTAAATTTCGTTCGTAAAATGTTAAAAATGAATAACAAACATAAAAAAAGATCCCCTCAAAAAACGCACGGACTTCGGTTTTATGACCGGACTATATAGAGATATTTTTAAAACACGTGTATCATTCTAGATTTATGAAAAAGACACTTTTAAAAAACACGCAAAAGTTTAAAAAATAAGAAATATATTTAAGTAATTAATTCCTACCAAAAATTTTGCATTTTCTTATACAACCAGATATTTAACTTCCATTTATTTTTCAGTGTATTTTTGATGCCTAATCATTGTTTCCTACAAGCTTTTTGGACTATTTTACAGTTTTTTCCAAGAGTTGTTACCTCCAGTCCAGCTTTTCCAGTTCCCATACACTGACCTCTCCAGTGAACTATGATTCCAAATTGCTGCAAGTTTCCTACAAGTTTTTTTTACCATTCTACTTTTTTTCTCAACCGTTGTTACCTCCAATCCAGCTTTTCCAGTTCCCATCCACTGACTTCTCCAATGGACTATGATTCCTAATTGCTGCAAGTTTCCTACAAGTTTTTTGGACCATTCTACAGTTTTTTTTCAACAGCTGTTACCACCAGTCCAGCTTTCCCAGTTACCATCCACTGACCATTTTCAAGAAAGTTCCTTAATAGTTCCGCATATGAAATGTTACTTCCTTGTAAACGCAAAACAGCTCCAACTGACCGACTCCAGAATTTTTGAACTGAACTGATGTTTTATGAAGCTTAACAGTATTTGTCGCCTTATATTGCAATATATATACTTGAACGCATAGCTGCATATTATGTGAGACTAAATCATGTTAATTTTCTGATGATGCCATGTTGATCAGGGCGAAAAGCTTTGAAATGTATTTTATTATAAATGTCTCTTTTAATTAAATATATTTTTTATTTTTAAAACTTTTACGTGCTTTTTAAAAGTGTCTTTTTCATAAATATAGAATAATGATTTCACAATATTTGAAATTCCTTCTCTTTTGTTGGTTCAGATGGTTCGTTATTATATTTTTTACTAAGATTACATGATATCATTATAAGCTTTGAAATGGTTGCTACTGTTGCTATTTATATAGAAAAAACTGCTGCTTAAAAATCTATGTTGATTTAAAAAAAAAAAAAAAAAAAAAAAAATGACATACACCTTGTTTTCGTAGATACCACTGACAAGAAATTATTACTTTTTTTTTTTTTTTTATCACTTACAATATTAAAATTAAATTATTTTATCGTTAACAGCTGTTAAATATTCATCTAGCTAATCCAAATGAACAAACAAACGAAAAATGAATAATAATATTATGTTTTACATTTTATGACGATTCTTTTTAAAACGAAAAAAGGAATAAATATTATTTCCGATTTAGAGACAGGAGAAAATGAAACTAACCTTGAAAAATCACTTTCTTTAAATTACAATATGACATAATTATACAGTTTATCCTGCGCATAATTATTTTATACATAAATGAAACAAAAGTATGTAATGTATATATTCCTAACTTATGTATAATGAAATCCAGTATTCTTGAACAAATTTATAATTCAAAATGAAAATACTAATTTATTTTGCTAAAGAATTTCCATTGCAATAAAAGCATTTTTTGTCCCAAATTAAATAAAAAAATGATATGTCCTCGAGACAACAATAACAATGCTATTTTAAAATTTTCATTGAATTAGAATGTACTTTAGTTGTCAATTAACTGAGCAAGAATTGGATTTAACTTATCAAAACCCATTCCATATAAATTTTAAGAAACTTAAGAGGCATCTGTATGGACGAGAAAATTAATTCATAAAAAAAAAAAAAAAAAAAAAAAAAATGCATAACTATAACTGATGTTGGACTTCATTAGTTCATAAAAACGATTGCGTTCATTTACTGTTTGATAAATATGTAGTGTTAAAAATAACCAAGTCTCTTATAACTGAAGCAAAATACTTGTCTTGTGTCCGCTTGCTTTAATGTTGTAATTGAATATAAATTACGCAGAAATTGTATTATCTTCTCTAAGAGATGTTTTTTTTTTATAATAATTATTTCTCAATAGAAAGAGTATAAAAATTAATGCACTTTAATAAATAATATAAAATTTGTCACATTGCGATTTCGCATTTGTAGCAGCAAAGTTTTCACTTCATGTTATAATTGTTTTAATTATTAAGTATAGAGTTATTTAGTTCCAATTAATGAAATATTTTCAATTTAAATAATAATAATAATAATAATAAGTTTGAGATACGAGGGAAAAAATCCAAAGGAAAAAATCCAAAGGAAATTGAAAAAATAAAATTTTACAATTAAAAATTCTTTATGTTTAAAAAAAAAAAATCATTTTATATTATCTTATGTATATCTTTGATAAATCCTCGGTCTTTACCGATGCTTCAAAGCTGTTTTTGTTTTTGTATTTTAAAATATATAATTAACGATTATTTTTATGTTGTACAACTATTTTGAACCATTGGTTTTATATATTCGACTAATGATATTTAACATTTTGTGGAAAATGTAGTGTCATTTATTTTTTAACTATTTTAATTCCTTAATTAACGATAATTCTTAAACTTTGCATATATTATGAAATAGTAGTACAAATTATTTTGAAAAATACTGAAAAATTGTCAGCTTTTTAGCAACAAAAAACCTTCTGCGCTAAAATTTACCGAAGATTGTATTTTTATCAAAAGTTGAGAATATTTTTCTCGTTTCTTTAATATTAATTTTAGTTAACTGGAAAAACTAATTAACTTTATATGATAAAATACTTATACATGCATTTAATCTAGCGTATATTTCAAGCAATATTTAAAATACGAAGTAATTTATAAAATTACACTATATATGTAGGCTATTGAGAAACATAATTATATGTAACTGCCGTATATCTTTCCAAATTTATGATTAAATACGTATTAAGAAAATATTTAACGATAAAAGCAAATATTGTGTCAAATAGTCCATCTCAAAATAATCAATGCAAACAAGACTAGAGAGAATTACGCAGAAACAATTATTGACACTTGAGATATCACATTAATTTTAAAGATTTATTCCCATTACACCATAATTGTTTAACATTAAGAAAGCTTGCAATTTGTTTCCTGGCAAATTTCCAGTCAATTAATTTTAACGTATCCAAGTTTTCTTATGTATAATTCAAAATATTACCAGTGAACTCATATATTAAGCTTGGAAAAGTGAGTTTGAGGATTGAAATAAAATATGGAAAATAGTTGCAATCACGTAAAATGCATAATTGTATTTAACTAACATTTTTGTGTTTAGTGAACGTAATTTATGCATTATACTTATTTTTAAAGAATATATAAATATTTTAATGTTTATTCCAGAAATAATAAAGAAGAAACCTGATGAGAAAACGACAGATATCAGGAAATCTGCTTTTTAAAAACAATTAATGTTGTAGTTGATGGATCAGATTTCGGTATTATAAAAAATGGGTTATTGACAGGTATTATTTTGATATCTCATTTTGAACATATGTCACTTTAAAACCTAGTTAAAGTTTTACACTTTTATAATTTATTATTATTATTATTATTATTTAACAGTGCTATATGCGGCATATAAATTCGGACATTTGCTTTCAAAAACACTAACATTCAATCTCTTTTTCTAAATTCAGGCGTTCAGTTTTTTACTTATTAAAAAGAGTACAAGAAATCCCTATAAGATTTTGAATTTTATAATATATATATATTTTAATACAAATACTGTTTTTATTTGTATTTATATATATAAAAAAAAAAAAAAAAAAAATGCAAGTCTATGCGCAGTTGATTTTAAAAGATTAACATGCACCTTGTTTTTTCAGATATCAGTAAATGAGAATTAAATTATCAATATCTTACAGAATTAAAATAACAATGTTTGATCGCAAGCAATTGTAAATATTCATCTACTAGTTAGTTGTAAGGCGACTAAGGCGCCCGTTGAAAAATGATCATTTCATTCTATTTATTTCTTACTTCAAATAACTCATTTGCTAGCAAGTCCGTGCGAAATTTTTGCACTTTATCTCTTCGTTACCTTTATATATATATATATATATATATATACATTTTTTTTTTTTTTTTTTTTTTTTTTTTTTTTTTTCACGCGAAAGCATATTTTATTTCACATGCGGATAAAAAAATGGCAACAATTAAAAATTTAAATGTCTATTTTAAAGCTGTTATTTTCATATTTTAATTAATTTAAAAAAAAAATCTAATCAAAAATTCGTTACAAATAAGTTACCAAATGAAAGGAGCAATTTTTCTGAATCCTTCGAATTAAACAGTTTATCGATCAGACAATTAGAGTTTTTTTAAATTAACTAGAGTATGAAATTTTGGTGGCGACTTGCGTTAACACAGGCAGAGTCCAAGGAAATATCTTAAGCCTATCTCTTAAGCCTAAAGTGTGACAGAGTCAGGCACTGATGAGTGTAACTATATATGCTGTTGATCATTTAGTTAAAAAAATTGTTGCGTTACAATATAGAATTGTAGCATTATATGCCGATCCTCTCAAAAATGAAAAGACGAATAATAATTATTTGAGATTTATAGAGGGAGAGAAAGAAATGTTTAAGTTTAAAACATAATTTTCTTTAAATTACAATGTAATATAAATATATAATGTATCATAGGCATACTGATATCATAAGTACAACGCAATTAAGTGACTTGTATACTTACAATACAAACCAATATTCTTGAACAAATACAAAATATCAAAACAAATTTATTGTACTATAGAATTTCAATAGAATAAAAGAATTTAATGTTCTAAATTGAAGGTGGTCAAATTGGAGGTGGTTGAAAAATATGTCATCCGGACAACAATAACAACGCCATTTTAAATTATCCACTTAAGGAGACTGCATTGTAGTTGTCAATTAATTGAGCATTAATCGGATTCAAATTGTCAAAAACTCATTCTAAGTTAATTTAACTTGAAAAATCTCAAGAAGCATCAATACAGACGAGAATATTCATTAAAATAAGAGATTTTGCATAATTGCAACTGATATTGGAATTTATTAAATCATAAAAAGACGACTGCATTCATTAGCTGCTCAATAAATATTTTAGCTGTTAATATTTCAGCTGTAAACCAAGACTCTTATAATCTATTTCTTTTAACTAAAGCAAGATGCCTGCCGTGCGTCTACTTGCCTAAAGTTACACTTGAACATAAATTAGTCATAAATCGTATTATTTTTTCTAAGTGATACATTTTTTTTATATTAGTATTTTTTTTCTCTGTGAAAATTTTAAGCAATTAGTTTTGTATTTCTTACAAATAGTATTAGACTTTGATGTATTTTGATTTTGTATTTATAATAATGAAATTTTGAAATATAATAATTATTTAATAAACGGTATTACCTATGAAATACAACTATTTTGAAATTGTAGTACAAAATCTTTCTGTCAATACAGAATATTTATCAACTTTATTAATAAAAACCTGTTACGTTAGAATCTACTAAATGCTCTATAACATAAAATATTTCTCAAAATTTGGAGCTATTTTTCCCTAGGTACCCTGACACATAATTTTAATTTACTGGAAAATTAATTTACCTCCTTTGCATTCAAAATGCTTCTACCTTTCTTTTAGTGTATATTTTATGCAAAGTTTTGAAAACGGATTTATTTACAAAATTTTTCTATAGATATTGGTTAATCAGGGATGTAAGTTCAATGCAACTAGCGTATTTCTTTTCAAAATTTATGAATAAAAAGGAAATATTTTAGGCTAAGAGTAAATATCGTGTAAAATCTTCCATCTCAGAATAATCAATGTGAACAAGACCATAGAGAGAATTATACAGAAACAATTTTTGACACTTGAGGATGATCCATTACTTTCAAAGATTTATTCCCATTACACAGTAATTGTTTAAAATTAAGAAATATTTATTTTGTTTCCTGGCAAATTTCCATTCAATTAATCTTAACGTATTCAAATTTTGTTATGTATCTTCTAGAGTATTACCTGTCAATTCATGTAGTATGTTCGGTGAAATGAGGTAGTAGATTGATATAAAATATGGAAAATGGCTGTAATTAGGTAAAAAGAATAACTTTGTTTTACTTAATATTCTTCTTTTCAGTGAATGTAATGTGCATGATTCTTGTGTTTAAAGAATGTAATTATTTCAAACATATTTTTAGAAATAATGAGAAAGAAACGTGATGAGAATATGGTTAATGCCTGTAAAACTATTATTTTAAAACAGTTAACGCCGTTCGATTTAGTTTTTATTCAATTTTTAATTTATTTAATTTTATTTAATTTTATTTTTGCAGGGTGAGGAGAATATGGTATTGTAAAAAAAATTACTTATTACAAATGTTATTCTAACATCTCATTCAAATTTAGCCCATGCAAAATATCCTCTTTTATTTTAAAAGGTATCTTACCAGAGCTCTTCCCTACGTATTATTATATAAAGAAAATGAAAATTAAGATATATCTTTTTTTTTTTTTAAATACTGTTAGAAAAATATTTAATGGTCCTATATGAGTGTCACTTAGATGATTTTAACTGAATAGATAAAATAGAATTTATGAAAATATTGTATTTTTATAAATATATTTTTATATGTATTATTACTATTTAGTGTTTTAGTTCCATATAGCTACGAATAAATTCTTAATAAGGTTACGACCAAATTAAAACTATGTATAGTTAAATAAAATCTATTAGTTTTATGTTAAATAATGCGTTAAATAATGATATCTGTTTTAAGATTCCTATCAAATAATTTAATTTTTTTTTTATAATAATAATTATTATTATAAAATAATTAATAATAATAATAATATGATTATTGTTATAATTATTATTATTATAAACCTGTCAGCCGTCGTCGCTATAAGGAATACGGTTAGATTGAGTTTTGTATTTTATTTTATTTTAAACTATATTTGTTTGGCTGTGTATGTATATTAATTTTTAAATATTAGGCATCAAATTATCATGATATTATTTTTATCATAAATATTTGTTCATATTTTGTTAAAGTAATAATAATAATAATAATTAGAACTACATATAAACTTCAAATGTTAAAGTTGTTTTAAGATGAAAATTTCAATTTTACCTTAGTACATTGTGCTTATGAATATATTATAAATTTTTCAGTTAATTTATATGAAAATAATTACATCTTATTATCAAATATATTTTTATATTTTATCAATATTTTTATAATTATTTCAAGAAAAGCGCTAAATATCTATAAAATTTCTATTTATACTGGAGGAAAGTTTTAATTATCGTATTATTTATACAAAAACACTCTTCACCTCTTGTTTACTTTACAAAAATTTAGTTAATTAAAATGTCTTTGAATATCCTTTGAATATCCTTGAATACCCTTTATAATATCCCTAGCTTATTTTTTTTCTTTCTTAAAGTGTATGGGAGCATGTATTCAAGAAATGCATCACTAGAAAACAGATAATGAAAAAAAAAAATACGTAAGAACATATAACAAAAAACTAAAATAATTGTTATTTTTGATTGATTCCAATATTTCATCTCTGTGGGGACCTTTGAATACAAATACACATCATCTCCTACAGAGTTTTTTTTTAACTATGAATTATTTAACAAAATTATTTAAAAATATTTTTAAACAGCAAGAAATTTTTCTTCATTTAAAAGAAAAGTAAAAATATTTTTATGCATAAAAAGATGCATCTCACGAAGATATCTGTAAACCTTATAAAAAGTTAGATAGTAAAAATGTATTGTAAACGTGTCATATGAAAAATATCTGATAATGAACAAAAAGTATAGTTACATAATAAAGCTTCACTTATGTTTTAGAAGAAATGGTTTTAAAAAAAATTACAAGGTTAAATGACTTAATTAAATAATTACCATGCACAATTTGGCAACAGAAGTTTTCCAAACAAAGAAAAATTTCATTAACACTTCTGAACCTCTGATCAAGTTTCCTCTTTTCTAATTACTCCTGTCTATCTAAAAATATAGCTACCGTAATTGATGAAATTAATGACAAACATGGGAGAAAAACAATCTGTATCTCTTTGCAGAAAAACCAGTGATCAATTTGTTATACCGACTTCTGACTTTGTCAGTGCTAAATTTATGCATGAAAGCATTTTTATTTATATGTGTATATATTTTTTTCTTTCTCGAGAATAAAAGATTGCTCTTAGACTTGAAGCTCGATTTTTCCTACTTTTGCCTTTTAGTTAATTATATTGAGACAGAACATTGTTACAAATTTTTTTTCATTATAAGAATGGTTACAATGTAAATAACTACAGCGCATGAATGATAAATTATGTGTTTTGTCTGGAACTGAAGAGAATAAATTGAATAACTTAAATGCACATTTTAGAAATAAACATTAATTTTAACTTATAAATTTTGTTATTCCATACTTAAAAGCCTTGAAATTTTTTAATGTTGTAAGATTAATTGTATTAAACTTTCGCTTTAAGCACATTATAAGATGAAATATTTATGTTCTGTATGACTAAAATGAATATCGCAATAGTAAAAAAAAAAAAAAAAAATAGTAACTATTAACAGGATGAGAATTAACGTAATAAAAAAAGCTATTAACAAGATTACATAATTAATTAAATACATTCCTATCTGTTAATTTTAGCTTTAAATTTATTATTATTGTTATTAATTACATGGATTGTAATCAATATTTTATACTAAAATCTCGACTCATTTTTATTTAAAATGTTGAAGACAATTTACACCATGCATAGAAATGTATTTTAAATGTTGTATATTTAAAATCTTAAGTATGTATAACTGGAAATCTTTATTATTTTCAATATTTACAAAAATACATAAATAAATTGTTGCTATAATTTATTATTATATATTAATTACTCATTTCATTTCTTGCAACGAAAATTTTTATCGGTTTAATTTAAAAGAAAAAAAGTCTTTTAAAGCTTTTTAATATTTTCTATAGTTTGAAATGATATAAGATATCTTAAATAAAATAATAAACTATGTGTGTGATTTGTCTTTAATTAAAATTACACATAAAATTGATTAATTTAAGCAGTTGAATGATTAAATTGATGTTAAAACCTATCTTCATTTTGCACTCTGCTTTAAATTACAATTATTTTTGATTGAATCAATAAAATAGGGATATCTGAAAGGCAATTGTTTATTTTATTTTATTTATTTATTTATTTATTTTTTATTATTCAAGATTAAAAGTAAAACGTAACAGTTCAGAGAAATATTAAAATCTCTAGTCGAAAGAAAAAACGATTGTGAAAGAATTTTCAGTTCATTCTTAAAAAAGTTGCAAGGGAAAAAAAAAAAAAAATACATGCAAAGTAAAGTATGTTAATAAAAAAAAATAAATAAATAAATAAAAAGAAAGAAAGGAAGTAATAAAAAAAAAAGAAAAATATAAATAAACGCACACAATCATATTTTTAATAAAATTTCGTTTATATTTTATTATAACTTGAATATTATTATTATTATTATTGCAATTGGCAGCGAAATACGATTAAAATATCACAGTAAGCGACAATAAACCAAAGTTAAAGATAAAAAAAAAAAAAAAAAAAAAAAAGAAAAAGAAAAACTGTTCAATCACAATTTTCACATTACGTAAACACTAGACTTGTAGCCGATATCAGAGACACTGAGTTTATAATTATATGTTTATTAATCATCAAATTAAGTACACGTATTTTAATTTAAATGCGATTTTAAAAATCAAGGAACATTTTCGAAGGTATTTAAATTTCGATACTTAGCACGTCTACTAGAAAAAAGCAGGATTGGAAAATTTATTTTATGAATCAAACTGAATACGCTGATGAAATTAATTTATTTTATATTTTGACAATTTTTACAGGTGTTAAATATATATTATTCAAGCACGGATTTTGTGGCCATTTGAGCCTCTGTGCAAGTTCTGACTAGACGAGTTCAGTTTTAAAATAGGGGTGATAACCACAAAGATTGAAATAAAATAGCGATAAGAGAAGGCCGAATGACTGAATTTTTACATATTCCCAAATTGTCGATCAGTTTGTCACCCATCCAAGCTTTTGGAATAATCCTCAATGCTAGGGCGAAAAATGTGGCTACACTATAACCAGATGCTAAATTATTAGAAAAAAAAAAAAAATAAAATTACTGAAGTTGAAAACAGTTTATTAACAATATTTTACTGCATTACTACTTTATTACTTACATAACTTACTTTATTTTATTACATTACTACTTAACGGGTTATATTAATGATTTTACCTATTTTAACTAAAATTTTAAATTACGAATTGTGTGTTGCAGATTAACGCTGAATAGTCATATGTTAACTAATCAACCAATTTTGTTTCATATGCATCACAATTATGTCTTGTTGCAACGTGTTAAATGCCTTTTCTACCTTAACTGTGCTGTTCTAGTGAAAATATATTTACAGTATAAGTGATAATAAAAGGCATTTCCTTTTGATTTTACGAAGGTTAAACTTGGTAACAGAATTGGCGACAAATACTAGTTTAGGTTTTCTGAATATTCGGAGCTCTATGATGAATAGGAAATGTTTTCTGGAACTTTCCATTAGATTCCAGTATGGAATTAACGAGAAACGTACGTAATTCCAGTTGCCAGATACTATAAATAGCAGCGGATCTATAACCGAGGGTCATACTGAGTGATTACACTTTTGAGACTATTTTCGAAGCGACTAAACTTTGTTTGTGAATCAACAATTGTCAATTAAATGTTCATTTAATTGACAATTTTGTTCGAATGTTTCGAGAATATTCCCTAAAATCACAGTTTTGTTGTACTGATTCGAGAAGTTATGCTGAATAAAATGTATTCATCAAACAAAAACCTACTTTTTTTTTTTTACGAATTACTCTTTTTACGCACGAAAGTCAACAATTTTTCGTAACAGTATTATTCTTATGTACAAACGAATTATTTGGAATTACTTTGTTATTTTACATGAAATAGATTTTAATAATTAAAACTTCTCTTTAATTCAATTTTTATTAACACCTTTTAAATTTAATTATAAATTCATTTGTTTTATTTTAATTCTATGAATCGTGTTACTTACAATTATCTAAAGATAATTTACACGCATTTTCATGCAAGATAGATAATTATCTTTTTTTTTTTTTTTGTTTAATGAATGCAAAAAAGACAACTACGCCTGTGAAAACTGTATTCAATTACAGGCACCTCATGGTGAAACATGAACTACACCATCCAAAAAATTCCGTAAACATAAAAAAGGAAGAAAAAATACCCCCACCCTAATGATTACCAATTGGCTATACACGATGGTTGCCATGCAGCACCGTTAGCCTTTAATGAAATACTGGTATCCGTTAATTGTAAGGTTCAGCTAATTTCACCGTGTCTGTCATTAGTTTAAATCTATTTATTGAGTTCTTCTTCAGATTAAAAAAAAAAAAAAAAAAAGTTATAGAATCATGGATTCATAACCGACCAAGCATGAAAAAGGCTTAGGGATTAAAAAAATATCAACGCCAGGCTTCTTTTTTTCTCTACTCGGTGCTATTTATTGTTAATGTTTTTTTTTTTTTTTTTTTTACTTGTAGGCATGTGGAAGGGAGAATTCCGCGAGTTTTTCTTACGGTGAACGGGAATTAAATCTATCGGATTTTAATTTAAAGTAATTTGAAGGGGGGAAATGATAATTGAAAATTTTTAATTATAATTTAGCATATCGATGACAGTTTATTGCGAGAAATTCCTTCATTTTTTTTCTTTTTTACGCTTTTATTTGCAATAACAATTTATTAACCATTTTATTTTTCCATGTTGCTTTATCATTTTGTAGCTGTTTTTCTTTAAAGAGTCTCAAAATAGTCAAAATAAATAGCAAATGAAATTAAATTGGTAATAATGGCAAAATTATTATTATTATTATTATTATTTTATTAATTTTGATTTCAAAGCAAAGATAACTACCAAGTACAAAAAGCAGAAAATAGAAAAGCTTACATAAATCTATTAGTTATTAAAATAATATATATATACATATATATTTATTTATAACAAATTTCCCGATTTATGCGATTAAAAATTTACAGTACATGTTACCTAAATAAGTTTCTGGTAGGCTAGATTTTATTCAGTTGAAAAATATTGCATTACCAAAATGGAATTTATGTAATACATTGCTAATTTCATTCCTTATATACTTTCGCCAACTTTTAACAAAGTTTACAATTAAAAAAAAAAAAAAAAAAAAAAAATGGTAAATGAGAGCAAATGACTGAGGTAAAACAGGTACTAAAAATCATTGTTTAAGTATGTATGTATTGTTTTCATACGTTTTTTAATACTTTAATTAAATAATACTAATACAGATACTAATTTTTCTTTCTTCCTTTAGCTATAATCGAGACAAAGTGGTCGAAATCTAAAAGTGTGTGTATGTCAAAAATCTGTGTATGTTAAACTATAGCTTATATATGTTTATCAATAATATAAGTTAAAATGACAAAAGATATAGAATTATTATTGGGAAATTTCCCCAGATTATCTCCAAAAGAAATTAAGGATTGGTCTTGTGGAATTAAATTAATACTTGTTATATTATTTTCTGGCGAATATTGAAAATTAATTCTCTTCATAAATTCATCTATTTTTTCTATTAAATAAAAATGCATTCTATTTAGGACAACGAAAAGCTGAACAGAATAGATTGTAAAGGAGAATGAATTTTTGTAGTATTTTGAAATTGTAATTATGAGACGATTTTAGTTACGTAAAAGAAGATAGAAACGTCTTTATCATGATGATATGCATTTTTATTGATTATATCATATCTTAATATATATTTAAAATTTAACAAACACTAATCAATTAGTAATTATTTTATAATAGTAACCAGAAATAGTGCATATATTCTTCTCCAATGCCTCTGTTAGACGGCCTGACTAAGGCAAGGGCGTGCGGGAAATCTGACTCGTGCCCTCAACTTCGAAGTGTGCCCCCATAATATCTTAAATCAATGTCCCTTTTTATGTTTTAAGTGTAAAAGTTCTCAAAAAATTGTTTGTCCTAGGCCCCAGTTAGGCTTCGTCGGCTCTACTGTGTTAGTGTATAAAGTTTTAGCTGTTCGTCAAAAAATACTCTGAAATATGAGAATGCTAAATATACGCTTCTTTTAAATAATGAAGAACTTTATTACGTAGACATTAAAAATACGCAACAATTGCTTCAGTTTGGTAAAACATACCAAGAAAATATAACTTTTTCTTGATTCATATCGTATCTTGGTATAATTTAAATATATATATGTACATAATTATTAAATATGTAATACATAAAAAAAAAAAAAAAAACACTAATCAATTCATTAATATTTTATAACAATACCTACAAATTGCGCACAAGTTTTCCTATAATAGCTCTTTTACAGGGCCTCACTAAGGCAAGGGTATATCGGTAAACTGAACTGGTCCCCAACACCAATGTAGATCCTCTAATCACGTGTAAAACTTAATTCAATGCCCTTTTTCGTTTTAAGTTATTAAGTGTTAAGAGATCCTGAAAAAGTATTTGTCCCAGGCGTTAGTATATCAGGCGGTGCTCTGTTAATTTCTAAAGTTTCACGCTGTTCAATAAAGAATACTTTGAAATATGAAATGCCTGAATAGGCAGCGGTGTTAAGTAATGAAGAAAAAAAATTGTACGAAAAAAATTTATACGTATTTGTACGTTATAAGCTTGTAACTCTAACATAATTTTGCTTATTTAATATGATGTGTGAGATCATAAGGGGTTTTTCACAAAAAATAACTTTTGTAAAGTGGTTGAAATAATTGGATCTTCAAATTAATTACGCTGCATGTGAAAAACCCCTTACGAAATTTCAACTCTTGAAAAATACCTAAAATATAGCTCGCTCGTTTTCTACAATTTGCTTAATTTTTACTCTATTCAAATAAACTTTTGACATCTTTAATTCTTTTTATGTTCCTAGAATCGTTTTATTTTTCTCAATAAAATCATATGTCAGTGAAATACAATATAAACAGGACATTTTTTCAGTTGGTATGTAACGTCAAGTTGTGTTTCTTAACCAATAAAGGTTAAGTAACTTAAAAATAATAATAAAAATAATAAAAATAATAATAGTTTTTGCACAAAAATCTGCAAAATATATTTAGTGATGAATTAGATCTGCACCTCTGAAAGCGAACGCACTTCATAAAAAAAAAAAAAAAAAAAAAACACGTGATATTAGGTTTAAACAGAGAAGAAATAATAACTAGGTAATCCTGTTAAAAATAATGTGCTGCATGATAATCATTTATTTAGTCCATTATGAAAAATTAAAAATTTTTAAAGAATGAAAATCCACATAAATAAGTGTTGAATACAGAACAAAATTTCGCTAGACAATTACAGAAATTCACATTTGTTTAGAGAATTCACATTTATTTCATAATAATAGTATTGCAGGTAAAAAATCAAGTATTATATTTTACTAGAAAATTTTTATTGAACAATAAAAAATATAATGAATGACGCACAGAGAATATTAGAAAATATTTTCAACTTTGAAAAAAAAAAAATTAAACAGGCTTTTAGTATAATTATTATAGCAGCTCTTTTTTTTTTTTCTAAACTAAACAAAGCACTCATAATTTTCAAATTTTTCTCTCAGAAATTTTAAAAACAATTCATTAGTGAATGAAAAAAAAAAAAAAAAGACTAAAGATGAGGAATCGATAATTCTTTAGCAATCATTTACATGAACTTTAAAAGTACTCAAGAAACAAAATAAAAATTGTCCTTGAAAGAAGGTACTTAAACATTAAACAACCTTATTTAACGTTTTTTTTTTTTTTTTTTTTTTTTTTTTTTGTTATTATTATACAAAAAGAAAAAAAGGCTAGCCTTAAAAGAAAAGAATTTTTACAGCTTCATAAAAAATTAAAGAAAAAAAGATAGAGAATAACATTTTTGTTTTATGTGAAAAATAATTGTCTTCGAGTGGTTGTCAAGAATATTTTATTTTACAAATATATTTCCGAAAGGTCAAAAGTTATTATACAAACATAATTCAAAAAGAAAGAATTTCTTTTGATGCATGACGTCTCCACACCCCTCTCTTTTAATACTTATTTCGGCATATTAATTTCTTTAAGGGTTGAAGATCCTCTACTCATTTGATGGATGACTTTTAAAAACACTTGTTGATCAATGTTTTTAAATAAGTAAAAACGATATATGGCTGCTCATAAATGTATACATAATATGAAAGCAAATACTGATAATATATAATGATAATATATAATTTTATTACTATCCTATACTAACATATTTTAAACAAAAACATTATTTTATTACTATTCCCATACATTTATCTTTTCATTTTAACTTTAGCATGTAATATTCTGTACTAATGCCGAAAGAGTAGTAATTTTACATACTATCAAAATGATCGATAAAAAACGCTGTTATTGAATGCCTTGTAAATGCTCCTAATAATTAAAACAATAAGAAAAATATCTGTTTTTTTATTAGTAAAGTTCATTTAAAAGAACTAATATGATGTGGTCATCAACAAATTCACGCAATACAAATTATTTGTAAATATTTTTATCCATTATGAATGCAGACTATTTTCAATTTATAATTTATATATATATAAAAGAGTAAACTCACTGATTCACTGACTGATTCACTGACTGATTCACTGACTCAACACGGTTGTGGCGATCCTATGGGAGATAGAGTCACAATTTTTGGTGAGCAGGTTGATTTTAGGACCCTGACGCTCACTAAGACGGGATTTTGCGAAATACCTCCCCCCGTTCCCCCCCCCCGGGGGGGGGCAGAAGGCAAAAACCACCTTCATAAGCATATCTCGGCTCCAAATTGCTTCACGGTGAAGAAATTGCAGATGGGGAGACTAGACTTGAATACAAAAAAATATTTTCTGCGATTTTGGAATTTTGGATTTTTAAGGGAAGTAGGGGGTAAAAATGAGATTTTCGGGGGCGCATAAGGTAAAAACACATTTATAAGTACAACTCGGCACCAAATTACTTCACAGGGAAGAAATTGCAGATGGGGAGACT
Organism: Salticus scenicus; assembly: GCA_963930645.1. Classification (NCBI taxonomy): domain Eukaryota; kingdom Metazoa; phylum Arthropoda; class Arachnida; order Araneae; family Salticidae; genus Salticus; species Salticus scenicus. Next base: position 25,276,071 of record OZ005654.1, read on the forward strand.
AGGCTTGAATACGAAAAAATCATTTTCTGCGATTTTGGAATTTTTGATTTTTAAGGGGGGGGAAGGGGGGGGAATGATTTTCGGAGTTGCTGAAGACAAAAACACCTTTATAAGCACAACTCGGCTCCAAATTGCTTCACGAGGAAGATATTGCAGATGGAGAGACTAGACTTGAATACAAAAAAATCATTTTCTGCGATTTTGGAATTTTGGTTTTTTAAGGGGGAAAAGGGGTGAAAATGATTTTCGGAGGCGCAGGAGGCAAAAACACCTTTATAATCATAGCTCGGCTCCAAATTACTTCACGATGAAAAAATTGCAGATGGGGAGACTAGACTTAAGTACAAAAAAATCATTCTCTGCGATTTTGAAATTTTGGATTTTTAAGGGGGGAGAGGGGGTAAAAAGTATTTTCGGGGGGGAAATTTCGCAATATATGGATTTTCGAGTAAAATTCTAGCAGTAATAGCTCAAAGATATTTAAAAAAAAAAAAAAAAAAAAAAAAAAAAAAAACGTATTCTTGAAGGTATTTGCAAAAACTCATTTTTGATTTTTTCCGATTTTCGATTTTTTTTTTTTTTTTTTTTTTTTTGGGGGGGGAGTGGAGTTAGGAAGGGGCAAATTCGACCCCTCCCCTTTTGGCGCTAAATTCGTCTGTGGAAATCTATGGTAGCTGAGGTCACAAATTTTAGTGTGTGGCTTATTTACGTGTTTCCAAAACCCATTGTAACGGGATTTTGTGAAAGCCCCCCCCCCCCCCCACCCTTTACCTCTTTGGAGCGTGGTGGGGAATAAAAGAGTAAAATCACTGATTCAACACAGCCGTGGCAATTCTATGGGAGATAGACTCGCAAATTTTGGTGAGCACGTTGGTTTTAAGACCCTGACGCCCATTAAGGCGGGACTTTGCAAAATCTCCCCCAGCTCCCCCTGGGGGGAGGCAGAAGGCAAAACCCCCTTATAAGCATAATTCGGCTCCAAATAGCTTCACGGTGAAGAAATTGCAAAGAGAGAGACTAGAATTGAGTGCAAAAAAAAAAAAAATCCTGCGATTTGAGGTTTGGATTTTTAAGAGGGGGGGAGGGGGTAAAAACTATCTTCGGAGGCAAATTTAGCAAAATACGGGTTTTCGAGTAAAACTGTACCAATAACAGCACAAAGATATAGAAAATTGCCAAGAGTCTTCTTGAGGATATTTCCAAAATCTCCTGTTTGTTTTTTTTGTGATATTCGATTTTTTTTTTTTGGGGGGGGGGAGTTACGAGGGGGCAAATTCGAGCCCTTCTTTTAGCGCTAAATTCATCCGGGGAAATCTATAGGACCTGAGGTTACAAATTTTAGTGAGTGGCTCACTTACGTGTGTCTGACACCCACTGTAATGGGGTTTTGCGAAAGTCCCCCCTTTTCCCCTTGGGGGGCAATATAAACCCGTTTCCAAGTATAACTTTGCTTTAAATTATCTCAGTAAGATTAACTTGTATATGTGGGTTGTGTATGCTTTTCCAACACACACAGTAAAATGATTTTAGAAATTTTCACCCTTAAAGGCGGGGAGGGGGGGAGGCAAAAACACGCTTATAAGATTAACTGTGCTCCAAATTGTCTCAGGATAACGATTTTTTGATATGTCAATTAGTTATGCGTACTCAAGACACTTACTACAAAGAGATTTTGTAAAATTCTGTCCTATCCCCCCTTGGGGGGGGTGGGGGGGGGGCAAAAAGCATGTTTCCAAGCATAACTTTGATTCAAATTATCTCAGTAAGATTAATTTTTACACGTGAGTTGCTTATGCATTCCCAACACGCATTATAAAAGGACCTTACGAAAATTCCCCCTCCCCTCCTTCAAAGGCGGGGAAGGAGGCAAAAAACGCTTTTAAGAGAAACTCTGCTCCAAATTATCTCATAATAACGATATTTTGATATGTCGATTGGTTATGAGTACTCAAGACACACACTACTAAGGGATTTTGTAAAATTACACCTTATCCCCCTTGGGGGTGGGGTGGGGCAAAATCATGTTTTCATGCGTAACTCTGCTCCAAACTATCTTAGACGATTATCTTATGTGCGGGCTGGTTATGCGTTCCCAACACGCACTATAAGGGGATTTTTGTGAACTTTTCCTTTTCCTACTTTTAAGAGCAGGGTGTATGTGTGTGGAGGGGGGGGGGAAACACGTTTTAAAGAGTAACTCTGCTCCAAATTATCTCACGAAAGCGATTTTTTGATAGGTTGATTGATTATGCGTACTCAACACAACAAAGGGATTATTTGGAATTCCGTGCTATCACCCCCTTGAGGGTTGGGGGTGATTTAAAACACGTTTTCATGAGTAACTCTGTTCCAAACTATCTTAGAATGACAAATTTTGATGCGTGGACTGCTTATGCGTATTCAACACACACTACAAATTGATTTTGTGAAACTCCACCCTACCTCCCCTTAGCGGGGGGGGACATGAATTCAGTTTAGAGCGGGCCGGAGGGGAGGAGCTAAAAAACACGTTTTAAAACATAACTCTGCTTCAAATTATCTTAGAATCCCGATTTTTTAATTGGTGGGCTAGGTATGTGTGTGCAACATGCACTATAAAGGGATTTTTAGAAGTGTGGCGAGTGGGAAAGTGCTATCGAAGGTATCGAGAACTTTAACTTAGATTTTGACTGATTTCAATGATTTTATTATTATTATTATTATTAAGGATATGGTATTTTGAGACTTCATTTCAATATAATGACCAGCGAAGCGGGCAAAGCCTTCTAGTACTAACTAAATGTACAATGGGAGTGAATTTTTACCGTTCAGATGACATTCTTCCCGTTTTCGGGGGAAATTGCAGTATAGCAGCGACGCCTGTCGGCGGATATGCGCCCAATTTAATTAATATAAGGCTTAATAATGGCCTTTTTTTGCATATTAAGTCTTGTTCGCTAATACGCAATAGAACATGAGATATAATCTTCCCTTAAATTGCAGAAATCACTGTATAGCAGCGCCACCTTTTGAGCGATTAACACCAAAAGTTGACAGGCACTAACTAATGTCAAGATGCATTTGCATATAAATTTACATGCAGTTTCGTACAGAAGGTATGAGATATAGCCTTCCGAGAACTTGCGGAAAACGATGTATAGCAGCGCCATTTGTTGAGCGATTAGTACCAAAAACTGATAAATACTAATTTATGTTGAAGTATATCTTCATATAAATTTATACGCAGTTTTGTGCAGCAGTTTATGAGATATAGTCGGCACAAAACTTTTGTCACATACACACAGGCAGACAAACAGACATTTTCTAAAAATTGTCAAATCGTGTTCTGGACCTGTAATTGCATCGAAAACCGGAAGTCGAAAATTTTTCGAATCCAATACTTTCTTCTGTTGAATATAGAAGAAAATTATTAGTACACTGTAGCCACCAAAAAACCTTCTTTTATATTTTCTTATACAAATGCACTCGTTACAAATAATTTATTAAATCTATTATATATTAAAATTTTCTACCATGGTGATTGCAAAAGATTTTGATCTTAGAGAAAACTAACATTAAATATACAAAGAAAGACAGTTTTATTCTCTACAAATAACATCTTAAAATATGCGTTTTCACAATGATTATCTCACATATGAAGTTTAGTATAATAATATGCCATAGAAGTTGTTATATAGTCTCCCTGTTTACTGAAAAATATTGCAGTATAGCAAATTGAATCAGCATAATGTACCTTAATAGCCTTCTCACATATCAAGTTTTGTTTGATTATACGCAACAGAACTTGAGATATAATCTCCCCTTAAAATGCTGAAATTGCACCACCTTTTGAGTAATTTACACGAAAAGTTGAGAGAAACTACTTTATGTCAAGGTGTATCTACATATAAATTTATATGCTGTTACGTGCAGTTGTTCCTGAGATATAGCCTTCCCTTAAATTGTAGAAATCGCTGTATATTAGCACCACATTTTAAGCGATTGACACCAAAATTTTCAGGCACTAAATTAGGTTAAGGAGAATCTGTATATAAATTTACATAAAATTCTGTGCAACAGTTCCTGAGATACAGTCGTCAAAACTGTTTGTCCCACACACACACAGACAGGCAGGCAGTTAGACAAACTGACATATAGATATTTTCTAAAAATGGACTAATCGTGTTCTGGAACTCTCAAAACGTGTATATACATCGAAAACCAGAAGTCGAAAATTTTTACCAAACTAATACTTTTTTTTATTGAATATAGAAGTAAGTAACAACGCATAAATAATAAGACAAACATTTTTTTAATAATAGCTAATATAAAATATTTTCATACTATTGACGACTCAATGCATGAATATATGCAATTATATGTTTTTCTGTATGCATGTAATTTTTTTTACACACATATATTTTACATAAGCTTAACATAAATCGTTTGCTTAACATAAAGCAAATCACATTTATAGCATTAATCCCTAATAATATACGAAAATCTCCTAGTCCCAAACCATTTTCACATTTCCTTGAGTTATTCACACAGATGGAACCTTTTGCATTGCTCTGGTATCTATATGGTGCCTGACAGCGGCATAATAACTATGGTGTACCAAGTAATCACCTTTTACATAACTGATTGTTCCCGGTGCATATTAACTCCTGAGTTTTTATTAGAATGGCAGTGTACCCCATCATCTGAAATTGTTGTTATAGAATGCATACATTATTACCTTTTTATTTTCAAAATAAGTGAGTAAAAATAGACCTAAAAAAAATCAGTGCTGTTTGAACTGATTTCAATTATAAACTTATAGAAAAAGCCTGTCCCACCTAGAAAGACACTGTGCTGATAGACACCTGCGTTCAGCCTTTGAAGCTAATCCAGAGTAATAATCCTTAATAAAACATGAAAATATTTTTATCTCGAACATCTCTTCTTAACATTATTATCTCAAATAGGGGGAAATTTTAAGACGATGAAATTTCCCCCTCTCCTCGTGCCCTTCAAGCTTCAACACGTCATCAGTAATAAATATATTCCTAGGAGTCTCCTCCAATCTAATGTCGGAATGGTTAGCGTTCTAGATTTCAGTAGGCAGTTGACAGGTGTCGGGTTCAAGTCATGGTTCAGGCACATATGTTTATATTCATCGCGTACCGAAATCTCCTGTAAGTTGTAAGTTCTTGATTAATTAGCAATACTGCGCGAAATATCCCTGGAGAGTGAAAAATTAAAATAATAATAAAATAAATAAATAAAAACTTTGGAGTTACCCTTCATTCCATGCTCCTGTAGAAATAACTTTGATTTTTTGGTATGCTGCAGAAATACAGTACGGCGATATAAAGGGTTAACTAAAGAATTTTCATTAGAACGGCAGTATACCACAACATCTGAAACTGGCATTATAGAATTCATATATTATTACAAAAGCATAATTTTGCTTTTTATTTATGAAACGATTCATTAAAAACAGATCTTCTAACAATATCAATGCTAACTCAACTTAGAACTCGTAGAAGAAGCAAATTATTTCTAAAGCGACACTGTGATAATGCACACCTGCGTCCAACCTTCGAAGTTAACCTATAATAATAATCCTTAATAAAACATAAAAACATTTCGTTTTCGAACACCTCTTGCAAACAACAATTTTCAATAAGATGGGGAAATTTCCATACGATAAAATTTTGCGTGCCCGTTGAGCATCAACACATCATCAGTAATGACGTATTCCTAGGAGTCTACACCAATCTGACGTCGGAAAGGTTAGCATTCTTGATTTCATTTGCTAGGTGTCGGATTCAAGTCACGGTTCAAACACATATTCGTCACATATCGGAATCTCCTTGTCCAGTTAGCTTTAGTGGTGCGCAAAATATCACCGTAGATCCAAAAATTAAAAAATTAAAAAATTAAAAAAGGAAAAAAGAAAGAAAAAAAAAAAAAAAAAAAACCTTGGCGTCACTTTCACAAATCTAACGATAACAGTTTCATCTTAACTCTAATATTCTCATAGGGAAATGTAGTGTACATTATTATATGTTATCTATATTATTAATTTATAGTTATAAGAAAAATAATGTTTCACATCTAGAAAATGAATGAAAAAATTATAAAGAAGTTAAAAATCGGGAAAGAAATGAATGTAGAACAGAAATATTTCGATTCTTTAATAAAAGTTTTATTAAAAATAAATAAATAAATAAATAAAAGCGAAAAAAAAAAGTTTATCAGTTCTTTTTTTTTTTTTTTTTTTTTTTTACTTTGTAACTTAAAATGCAAAGTAATGCATTGGGGATAATTTTTTCTCTCGTTAAAATTCTTCCGAAATAATTCTGGAGTTATATAGAAATTGGTAGAAATAAAGACAAAAATGCTTTAATTGACACTTGAGATATCTATAAAAAGCAGAATAAAGAATTTTTAAAACCTCTTGAAAGAAGATACTTCCAGTTTTAACAGCCTAATTTAACTCTTTTTTTTCTCCATTTGGATTTCTCAGGACTTTTTTATGAAAGAAAGTGTATGTTTAAGGGGGAAAATATAGTTCTTCGAGTTAGATTTAAAAAAAAAAAAAAAAAAAAAAAAAAACTTCTTAGTAAGTGAAATTTAAGCATTGTTTTAAAGTTACAGTAATGCAAATGTAAAAGCTTTAAAAGTTAATTCTCATAATTTTATTATAATGAAACTCTGTGTTCTAACTAAATTTCACTTTAGCTGTGCACGTAATTTCTTCGTCTTTTGTAAATTATTATTTATTTGTATATTATTTATTACACTGTATTTTGACCAAACGCTTTTTGGTTATTAAGATTTTTTTTTGATTTCATATATTAGTTCCCCATCATACTATAGGTATGGGGAACTTAGATAATCGTGAAAATTTTCGACCTCGGTTTTTTTTTACTTTTTTACACGTTTTCAGACAAATTATTGCAGAGAGGTCGATCCAGTTTTAAAATATTATTTATGTCACTGGCAAAAACCCTATTCATTTTCAATATTCTAAATTAAAAACTACAGAAGTTAATCGAAATTTACGATTTTCTTAACATGGGGGAATAGGGCAAAATTTCCCTTAAACGTGCATGAAAAAAAATAATTTAATCGTAAAGATGCAAGAATAGCTTTTAAATATCAGTTTTGATGTCGGGATGAACATCAATAACTATAAACATGCTACTTTGAAAATTTCGCAAATTATTAGAAATTTACGAATTTCTTAACATGCAGAATACGGAAAAATTTTGCGTAAACGTCGGATTTGAGGGATATTTTCATAGTAAAGATGTCAGACTATTTTTAAAATATTATATAAGATAATGGCATAAATGACTATGAATTTTCCAATTTAAAAATTTCTTAAGTCATTGGAAATTTACGATTTACCTATAGCAGAATAGGGCAAAATTTCGCATAAACGTCAATTTTAAGGGATATTTTAATCGTAAAGATGACAGAACACTTCTAGAATATCATTTAGTATACTGGCATAAAAATCCCTGACAATGAATTTTTTTTTATTTAAAATTTTGCAGTTATTTGGAATTTACAATTTACTTAACATGGCAGAATAGGGCAAAATTGAGCATAAAGGTCCATTTTGAGGATTATAAACGTATCAGACAACTTCAAAATACCATTTATGATATTTGATGGAACATCATTGATTACAACTATTCTAATAGGAAATTTTCGTAAGTTATGAGTATCTGTTCATATTCATATTCTCCTCGTGTTTATTAAAATCAACAGTAAAGCTTAAACTTACATGATTATTTAATTTGATAAGCATGAATGCACCAAAAGCACTCGTAAATAAAAAAATTATCAATACCGGAAAAATATTCTTCAAATTTTCAAACAGCATTCTTTAAATTTTAATTTATCGCAATTTAACAGATAATACATTTCATTAAAACTTCTTAACTCATCAAATACAATTTGTAAGCATTTCTAAACAGGTGAGGTGCGGACATTTTATTTTTATTTCGCAGCTTTATTAGTACCTGTTTTTCTTACTCACCGCTTTCTTTGTAGAGTAACTTTCTCTAATATGGAATTGCGATTAAATCAGAGCAAAATTGCTTTTCTAAAAAAAAATGGTATGGAAAAAAGGTGGTTACTAACAATGTTAGTGAATAAAGTAAAAAGTCGGCAACTCTCAAATACATATGCATTTATCGTTTCGAACATTCCGGTTCCGCTTATATAGCTAATATAAATACCCTTTATATTTTATCTTTATATGTACATTATCTCATATGCCGTTCTCCATCGCCAAGTTCGCCAAATTTCGTCGTCAACTATGAAATTTTGTCGACAAATCAGAAGTTTCTTTGCTAAGTCGCAAATTTTGTCACGGAAATCTCGCCAAATCATACAATTTACTAAATTCGTAACAATTGAAATTGAAATTTAGTAGTGCTCAAATGATCCAATGTTAAATAATGTTAATATTATAATTCCAAGGTGAAATTGTAATTCCATACAAAGTAAAGGACAACCTTTGCCTTTAAGCTTGCAGAAAAATGGATTTTTTTTTTTTTTTTTTTTTTTTTTTTTTTTTTTAATTGTGAGTAACACAAAATTCTGTGCATCAAAAAGTTAATAGAAATATAATTTATGTCAGTTTACATTGATAATTTTCAAGCCGTTAGTCACCCCACTCCTCGCATGTCTCAGATGATAGAACATTTTGTATTGGAGTAAAAAAAAAAAAAAAAAAAAATTAAAATCTTATGTATATAATTTAACAAAATATATCTTGCTATTTCTTTTATGTATATATATATATATATATACATATATATATAATGCCTTTAGAGCTATAATGACGTCAATTTTACCCTGCAAGTTTAATTTTTCACAAAGTTTTATATCAATTTTAATAATTATACGTGAATTTATTTCATCTGAAAGGAATTTATAACCAACTCGTAAGCTTTTTTTGGCAACAATTAAAAATTAAAATAAATTATTTATTTTTGTCTAAAAAAGGGCTTCTTCAACTTTTTTCGATACTGATTATTGTTAATTTTCTTTTCTTTTCTTTTCTTTCAAAAAAAAAAAAAAAAAAAAAAAAAAGATTTTGATGAAATTCTGGCAAAAGCAGATTTAGTTTAGTACAGAGGACTATTAGTTTTTTTTTTTTTCAAATTATAACATCGCTTTTAAATTATTCAATTATATTTTTGATAAATTTTCGATTTCGATAAGTGTCCAACCGTCGTAAAACTGTTGACAACGTTTTACCCGTAGATTGAGACTAATAGTAACCCGTCCTAAATATATATATATATATATATATATACATATATATATATATTATTTATTTAATTAATTAATTATTTTATCGAGATTTTTAATCTACTTAAAAAATGTATATATAGTTTTGGCTGTAAATAGTGAATATAAATGCATAGTTAAAAAGATTCTAAATCTAATTGAAAATTACAGATTTTGTAAAAAAAAAAAAAAAAAAAAATAGTATTTACAGAGCTGCCAACCTAATCCGGAAAATTGTTTGTACCGCCCCTTTTTCTACAACACTTAATTTTTAGAGTAATTCTTTTCAAATATATTTACGATGAATTAAGAAAACAAATATTTTAAAAATTAAGTGTTGTAGAAAAAGAGTTGGAACGAACAATTTACCGGATTAGGTTAGCAGCTCTATATTTAAGTAAATTCAAGGTTAACCATGCGTTGAAATTTTTATCAATTTCAAACGAAATTTCTTTCAGTTAAAAATTATAGATTTTACATTTTATTGAATAATCATATTTAATTAAAATCATGTTCGAAATTTTTTTAGAAAGCAGTCTTTATATTTGGTTAATAGATTTGTTTTAGTAACAAAACGAATAAAAATATACATTCCTGTTACAAATAAAAGCTTCTTTACGAATGCAGAAATTAAATCAATATTATAAAAAAAAAGCGTTATATATTTTTTTATCTTAAACATACACATATATTTACTTTAGATAACTAAAATTAAGATTGCTATTCATTTATTAAAAAAATATATAAAAATAAACATATAAACACGAATTGAATAAAAATAAATATATATATATATATATATATTGGTTAAAAATTTGTAAAAGTAACTAGAGTTAAAAAAAAAAAAAAAAAAAAAAAGGAAAAAGAAAAAGAAAGGAAATGTAAAACACAAATTACTGATTTCAAGAGATAAATAACCTCAAGGTGTTTGAAGAAGAAAAAAATATCTTGTTTTTATTTACAATATTTTTTTTTTAATAATTCTTTTTCTGATTATTTTTTTTATTTTCTATTTGCTCTTAATGTATTAATATTGAAATTTTATGAATAAATTACTTTTGATACTTTTTTTTTTTTTTTAATTACGAATTCTAAGCAATAAAGTATTGATCATTTTAATGTTTACTTATTTCGTTTGTTTGTATACCGTTTGTTTATATCCTTTTTATCAATGTTTGTCTTGTTGTTTCCATTTGTGTACATAAGAAAGAAAAAAAAAAAAAAAAAACATCGGCTTCGTGAAAATTCTTGACATTCGTTTTCCGATGATCTCTAGTTTCGAATGGTCGATATTTTCTCAGATTTTTAAACAAGAGTTGACCATTTTTAAAATATCCCCCCTTCTTCTTCTTCTTTTTTTTTTTTTTTTTTTAATCTGTCCGTTTAACTGTGAGTGTTACCAATTTCGTATGGGTGCTGTATCAGAAGAATAACTGCAAGGCATTCAATAAAAGATTACATTTGGTTATATTTTGACATAAATTCGTGTTGATTAGCTTTTGGCACCAATTGGCCCTACCAGTGGCCGTGAGGTAGTGCTCTAGGAACTTATAGACAGGAGAAACCCAAGTCCTCTTTTAGCTGCTCTTTCGGAAATTTTCGCGTTTTCTCCGAAACTCGCCTAATTACGAGCTAGGGGCTCTAGAACGAACCCATCTGAAAGAATTCGACGCGGAAACATTTCGCTATCGGAATCCTCGGCTTCCAACCCAAATCATCCCGACATGCATTTTATACCCTAGAACCACCTTATCGGAAATGTGAATAGAAATTTCTTCCAGAGCACCCAAACTGCTTTCGAAATCGGCTTAAGTTGACCAATCACAGACAAGCATGATTTCATTCTCCCCGCGAGATTCCACTTGGATATTTTAGACAAACAAAGATGGTTGCCTCTCCTTGCGAGAGTGTGAACGTGTGTTTCTATTTTATTTAATAAGAGAAGAGTATTTAGTTCTTTTTTTTTTATTTATTTTTTTTATAAATAACGTATGTATTTTCTATTTATTTAGCCAGTGTTATTATCGAAATTCAATCTTTGCCAGTTACTAGTATTTTAAGGCTGTGAATGTAAATGATTTTCCGCCTTAAAGTGTTAGTTGCTAGCATTTATTTCTTTACACAATTACGAATGACGAATTATTTACTATGGATAAAAAAAAAAAAAAAAAACGTTGGATGTAATACAGGTAATATGTTTTTACTTTGTCCATATAAACACTAACATCATCATTTTTTTAATTTCCTTAACCCTTTGAAGCGGATTTCTCATCAAACATAATTTTTACACTTTTTTGATAGTTTTAAGTTATTTTAGATCTAAATAAGTGGGAAATGTTATATTTAAAATTTTAATTAATTTTGGTTCTAAAATATAGAGTGGGGCACCGGTGTCCCTTTCTGCGTTAAAGGTAAATTCATCATGGGACACGGGCGTCCCATGAATAAATATTTTTACAAATTGCACTTATTTGCAATTACTTAGATATAGGAGTAGCAATAACTCATTACTGATCTTTTTTAAATAACCAAATTTAATTAGAAATAAATTTTTGAAATTGGTTGATAAAATTTTTTCAAACTACTTTTATTTAACATTTTCATTTTAGTAAATAATTTACTCTGATAATCTAATAGATTTTTTATAGTAACTATTAGACTCTTTTTTATAATAAAAAACTATCATATAATAATAATATTTGTAATAAGAGCGTCAAAAAATAAATAAGCAAAAGGGACACCGGTGTCCCATCTGCGTCAAAGTTATTTATTTTATTTTATTTTATTTATTTATTTATTTTTGTACATGTATTATTATAATTCGTTTATTGTATTAACATGTCTTAAAGCAAATGTAATAGTATATATTTTTGTTTTAATTTTACTTTTCAAAGAATTTATCATACTGTCAGTCCCCAGAGAAAAAAAAAAATCTGCAATTCCCCCCCCCCCCCCCCCCTCAAAAAAAAAAAAAAAAAAAAAAAAGAGAAAGGATTTTAACTTTTTTGCATTTTTTTAAAAGATTTAATATCAGAGTTTTTCGAATAATAATTTTTGGAGTATTTAACTGTAGAAAGCAAATAAAAAAAACTGCAATTTGATAATAATATTATTTCTTAATCTAAGGTGAAAATGAAATAGTTGACAGCTGTGAAATATCAATGTTGTGTAAGTTGTTTCTAGTTTAAAATTTTTATGATTACAAAATGATGTGTTTATATTTGTATTTCTCGAAAGCAGTGAAATAATTTATTTCAATCGATATATTTTCTTCTGAAAACTTTACTAATTTTTGTAATCATTGTTTTATATAAAGTCTTTTGAACATGTTGGGCACACTTACGTTTCATTTAGTACTTTTGTGATGCAATTTTATATTAAAATATGGTGTATCATTCACTTATCTGTATGCAAATTTGGTGTTTTCGATTTATATTATTAACCTATTGTAAAGCTTTTAGATAACTATAAATTTAAATGCATTGCATATTTCAAAAAATATGTAAAAGCAATTGATATTAAAATATTGTTTATTTAAGAGATATTTTTGAAATCAATTATATAATTGAATACTTATCAGTTTTTTCTTTCTTTTTTCTTTTGTAATTTGCATGCTTGTATGTACTGTTTCTAGAATTTCTTTTAGAATTTACAATATACCATAAAATATGCTGTATAATTTTAAACCTTTAAGCATTGTAAAAAATTATCTCTCTTCAAAGTAAGAAAAAGTAAAACGGTCTTTTAAAATTAATTTTCATTTTGTAAGTGAGTTTACATAATATGTCTAATTTAGATTTTTAAAATAATAATAATTATTATTCTTTTTTTTTAATTTGCTCACTTTTCTCTCACTAAGAAATGAGATTCTTATTAGATTCTATTATACAGCTACTTACAAATGAAGTTTTACAAGTGAATATAGAATTGACGTGTTGTATCTCAAACTTACTTAATTCAATTATAATAAAATTTAAAAAGGAAAACTTTACTTCCAGAGAAAATAAATATTTATCATGATTTCCTATAAGCTTTATTAATGTTTTATATACTGGGACTTACATCATACATAGATATACTTTAAATAAGACTTTTAGTAAAAAAAAAAAAAAAAAAAAACACATATATATAATTGCAGTTTTCATTAAACTTATTTTTTAATAACATTAAATATTAAGGCTTGTTATTCTTAATAGATATGTTATTAATATTATACATGATTAATATGAATTTTAATTACCGAAAATATATATAGGTATTTATTGTAATTTTCATTAAATTTAATTAATTTTCAATAACTTTAAGTATTAAGAAATGTTATTCTTCATACTTTTTAAATAAAAATTTTAGTTACCTATATATATATATATATATATATATATATATATATATATAAATTTTCATTTAACTTAATTTTTATGATTTAAATATATTTAAAACTTGTTCTTTCATTTTCTTGAATAACACCTAATGCCAAGTTAGACGCCATTGGAACTGTGAATTGTTTATCTCACGACGATTCCACTCGGAAAAGACCTGTCGAAATTTCAGAAAACGATTCCGCCAGACAATTCCGATAATGAAAGCGATTCGATAAGTTTATTCTAGCAAATAAGAAAGGCTGTCGGAATGTGACGTCACATCGGAGAAATTCCGATAACGAAAGGATTTCGATAAGCTCGTTCTAGATCCCCAGAACTCCTTAGAAAGGCACCCCATGGAGGGCACTTCACCCACGACTAGGTTCCTAATTGAGGCAATTGATTTAACTCCTACAACACCACATTTAAATCTATCGACGAAAAGGGTTGCTGCTACATTACAATCTTACCCCTTTACAGGAAGATTATATCTCAGCCCATATAATATAAATGTGAACTAAATTTGATATGTGAACGGTGCATTATGACAACTATAGCGATTTTATGTAGGTACACATCCCTGTTCAACATCACTTTTCAGTGTGCTTCTAGAAATATTTTAGACTCCATTGCGCGGAATGGTACTAAATTTGAATATAAGATTATTCTGAAAGATCATGTTGACTAAATTTTAGACTGTATCACAAACCAGACTGACTTTCAAATCCTACGAAGTCTTTTTTATATGTTTGAACTGACGTTCTTCGTGATTGTTATTTAATGGGTGTCATGGGATGAAACGTATAAGATTCATAATATTAAAAACTGTGATATTTTTTATTTCGATGCACATCACACAAGAGGTAGTGTCACTATTATTCATTTTCTGTGATTTTCAGTATGGTTATATTTCAGCTAGTTTTTAAAATTGCACCAAACTACACATGTGAAATGATAATTTTAAGAAGCTATGCTGAGTAAAGTTTATGCATGTTATTTATAGATGACTCTGTTGTACAGAAAGTCGTGAAAGAGTTTTTTGATAGCCATAGCATACTAATTTTTCTTTAATATTTTGAATAATATTCTAATAAGCTAATATATATATATGAAGTACATGCCCCGTGATGAGTATTAATTAAACATATTACTTCTAATTTTAAGCACTTTTATCCAATTATTTCTGTGGTCATTTGTTTTCTCTGTCATTAAGTTTAATGGTCCCATTTTTATTATTATCATTCATGTCGCGTAAGTAGTTTAAATTATTTTTGTCTCTTATTGGTTCTTAATCTGTATCGCAACAATTTTGTGTCAGTCTTTCCTATAAGTTAAAATCAGTTCTATTTTTTTGTGTTGGTATGGTTTTCTATCTATTAATTTCTAAATTTCAAGATTAAATTTTATTACGATATCTATCATTTATATATGTATATATATATATATATATATATATATATATATATGGATTCCTGAAGATTAATTCACGTAAGTTTATATTATAAAAGAATTCCCTTAAATATTTAGTTATTTTGCCTATAACTCTTTGTAATATTTAAAATGTTAAATTAATTTTATGTATATTTAACATTTATTTATTAATAAAATTATATGACATATGAATTTTTTTTTTTTTTTTTTTTTTTTTTTTTTGTTATGTTATTATTTCAACTCAAAATAAAACAATCATTTAATATTAACAAAATTAAAAACATAAGAAAAATTTTCATGGAAAAGGTTGTAAAATCACAATTATTCAAGAAAAAAGTTTAAATAATACTAATGAATGGTCAGAAATAAGAATAAATGAACATATTTTAATCTGCAGAAAGATATTTCTTTGACAGAGAGAATGTGTAGAGAAATTTTATGGCGTACGTGTTTCATATTCTACTGTAATGCATCTCTCAATAAAGTATTTTTTGACCTACGTTGTTCGAATGCAACTTACTTCTTAAAAGCATCTAGTATAAAGTAATTATTATTATTTTTTTTAATTAATCGTAGCAACATTCTAATAATTAAATTTTTCATGATGATTTTCTTCGATCCATGTATTTGACCGTGTTTAATGTAATATGGCAATTTTCATATTTTCTTAATTTTTTTCTACATTTCCATGCTTGCATTTTCTCAATTGTCTATTGGCTAACACCCCGCAGTTTGCTTTATTCGATTGGTTGATTAAATAGTCGTAAAATCTCATTTATTTTTGTGTGTAGGAGTGCTTTTTTTTCGATTCATTACGCACTGATGACGATACGCAAAATGCTACCGAAACAGTTGTCTACTAATTTATTATTTCCTTTGGAGTTTGAGACTTTTTTTATTATTCATGTGTTTATTTATTTAGCGCCAAATCTCTTGTCAATATAATTTAATGTGGTATAGTTTCCTAAAAAGTTATTGGACCTTTAAATTAAACTGGAGAATAAAGTATTTTTTGACCTACATCGTTTAATTGTAACTTGTTCGAGAGTATTCCAAGATGATTTGTGTTGGTTTCATTTTTTCTAATGCTTCATTTCATTGCATAATTTAAGGATTTTAATATGAACAAAAGCTATGCACATTAGCATGATTATTATAAAAAAAAATACTTTATTAAACCTGTCATTGAATCTTTTAATACATTTGCCGTATTTAAAACACTTACTATCTCAATAAAAATTCATTGCCGTTTACAGAAAACACATAGAAATACAATTTATATACACTGCTCAAAACATTTTAAAAATATTGTAAATCTTACATAAAGTATAACGGTGTAAGTGATTTTTTTTTTTCCGTGCAGAAAATGCAAGAAGAGAATCCCAAATGAAAAGTTCTCTTATTTTCAAACTTCGGAGTATGCAAATTTTAAGCTTGATGTCAAAAACGATGTTTTAGCGACAGGAAATGAAATTTGACTTTCAACTTAATAAATGACAAAGCGGTAAAGAATGGTCGACATTCAGTAAGTGTGTTATTCCGATGAGTGCGATGTTTCAATGAAGTCATTTAAGCGATTCAGTAGCTTGGAGAATAGTTGGTCGGTAAGAGAGAGGGCGAAATACAAACCGAAGTAGCAGAAGCCACTGGAGTTTCACTATGTGTAATTTCCAGGATCAAGAACAATTTTTTGGAAGCTGAAAATGCAGGCCGAAGACCAGGGCAAGCTCGTAGACATACAACGAAAAATGAAGATCGATATTTGATGCTAACGATTCGGAGACACTAAAATATGGATATCACTCTTCTTGAACAATACCTTCGCTCGGCTGTTAGTAGAACAGTTTCGAATGAAGCTGTCCGTAACCGGCTCCACGATATAGCAATAGGTTTGGGGACTCATCCCTATATCAGCGACCAGCCAGAGCTCCATTTCGAATGATGTGGAGTTCGGTGGGCCCATTAACAGAGATGCCAGCATAAACCGTCACCAACCCCCACCGCCAAATCTGACACTTCCGAGCACCAACATAGGATTGTTTCAAGTGCAGCGTTCCTTTCAGATGACAATACACGTACTATCATGATGAACAAAAAAACAGGAGTAGTCAGTGAAAAGAGCATTGCGCCAATCACATCCCCTCCAGTTCACATGCTCAGTTGCCTACCACCTGCAGGCACGATTGTGCGTAACGCGTACCATTGGTCGGCGACCATACAGACCTACAGCGTGGAGCTGATTTCGGACTGTTTGCGGTTTCAGTAGCCGAGCGAAGGTGTTGAAGAAGAGTAGCATTCATATTTTGATTTTTTCAAGCCGTTAGCGTTAAATTTCGATCTTCATTGGACGTTGCTGCATGTCTACGACCTCTCCCTGGTTTTCGGCCTGCATTTCGAGTCTCTAAAAAATGGTTCTAGACCCTAGAAATCACATTTTAGGAAACTCCAGTGGCTTCTGCTAATTCGGCTCGTATTTGGCACCTCTCTAATCGACCAACAACTGACTCTCCAGTCTTCTGAATCGGTTAAATGACTTCGTTGAGGCACCCCACACTATTCGAAACAACGGACTTATTGAATATGATCATCCTTTTTTGATTTGTGTTTCATTAAGTTAAACACCAAATTTCATTCACTGCCGCTAAAACTCTGTTTTTGACATCAAACTCTTCCGAAGTCTTAAAATAAAATAAAAAAATAATAAATAATAAATAAATAAAATAAATAAAGTGCTTATACCGTTATTTTATATAAGATGTGTAATATCCTTTAATTGATTTGAGCTGGGTAAATTGGGTCTTGTATACATAGCTGCCAATATCTTAATCTATTCCGGAGGATTTTTAGCGCCGCTTTTATTCCATACCACTTTTTCTTTCAGACTAAATTTTTCGTATTTTATCATAGTTATTTATTGGGGGAAAATATTCTAAAAATAAAGTGGTACGAAATAAAGGCGGAGCTAAAAGTACTCCGGAATAAATTAAAATATTGGCAGCTATGTGTATATGCACAGCATGACAAATGTCGAAGAAATTGTCCTTCATATATATATATATAAATTTTGGAGTGCTATATTAGTAACTAACATTAAAATAACAACAGTATTCTGTAAATGAAATAAAAATTTATCGTTGAAATCTTACTTAGAAATTGAGCGATTTGTACATATCGAGCTCAGAAATCTTTAAAATCGTATATACATGTGGGGGGGGGGGTAGGAAAAGTTAGACCATAAGATAGATGATTTACAAAATCTACTAAATAATACGAATACTACTACTAATACTAATAGGTTTATTATTTCTTGTTATTTTTTTCTAATTACTTTCATTATTAATAGTTCAACATTCATATTTAAATATTTCTAATTTATGGTTGTTTATTTATCGAAGTTGCGAATACTTTTGTGTTTATAGATGAAGGGAAATTTAATAAAGTAGTAACCAAGACAAAACAGAATATGTTTATTTTTTATTAATACAAAATTTTCTAAAAGATGTTTGTATTGATAATAAATATGTGATAAAACAATATGTACTAAAATATTTATAGAAATCGTGATAATATATGCGAAAAACTACAGCAAGAAATAAATTAAAAACCTCAATAATTCAACGGCTTTAGGGTGTTGAATGATTAAAAAAAACTGATTTCCTTGGAATAAAATTATTTTTCTTATTTCTTATTTTCACCACTATGAAATTTTTTGAAAAGTTTAATATTTACTTTTGCCTTACGATACCAGACTTCTTAGATGAAGTATCAAAAGATGTTTTCTCTTATTCAGATTCTTATAAATATTCATGACGTTAGAATAAATTGTGGAAGACTGTTTCTTTACTCTAACAAGAGCACTGTGTACACATTATTTTAATGTTCGCTAGGGGACTTTATTTCGGTGAAGCGAAAATAATTTATAATTATGTAGAAAATCCAATTTATTTTCATGAAATGTTGATTTTTTTTTCTCTGTGACTTCATCTTTTGTGCACATTGCCAAAGAAGAAAATGGATGCGTTTCTGTTTGAATGAAGCAGAAAGAAAATTATTCATGCGACACCGAACAAGAGAATATTATATAGCTTTCGTGGTACACAGGCAAAATTTTTAACTTTAACCAAGTTAATTCAGAAAAATACAACATTTTTTTTAAACATTCATGCTTTTAAATTTTAAACCTATTTAAAGGAAAAGGAAAATGGGACGAGTTCTTTTCCAAAATGTTGCGATCTTTTCATTTGTTGCCACTTTTATGAATAGTACGCATATGGTTTCGAAAGAATACTTTATGTATTATATTTCTTAAATTGCTTTCTGTTTTTTGTAAGAACTTTAGAAATCTAAATAATAATCACTTATAGAGATAATATTCAGCCATTTTCATATTATTCTTTTCATTATTATGTGTGTTTGAGCTGTTTTATAGCACATAGTAGAACAGTTTTATATCTATGTTTTAGTGTTTCATTTTATGATAAGTTGCTCTGAAAGTTAATTATTCTTTATGAATGAAAGATAGAATCATCTGTTATTGTTCCAGTTTGAAATTTAAAGATGCTTTTGCATAATATTGTCTTTTCAGAAATATTTCTAATGATGTAATCTATGTAAAAAAATCTTAGATACTTGGGTATGAAAATTATAAAAGCACAAAAATTATCATTTATGTTCTTGCATAGCTTATTCGTAAATTATCAATTTTAGATTAGAAAAAAAAAAAAAAAAAAAAAAAAAAAAAACATTTATTCTACTATTTATTTTATGAAAAATGATTATGATATTTATTGTTAATTTATTACTGTTTCATTTATTTTCCGAAAAAGTTACCACGTTTCTATAATACTTATAAGTTATATTTAAAAAATTGCATCTACAATAAATATGTAATAAAAGCAATGGGTGTTTAAATACTTACAAAAATCAAATAAAATATGTAAAAATAAATAAAATACTGCTAGAAATAAATTAAAAATCTCAAGAATTCAACTGCTTTAGGGTGTTGAATAATTAAAAAAAATATTTCTTTGGAATTAAATTATTTTTATCAATACTTCTTTTCTCCACTATGAACTTTTCTTTTAAGTTTAATATTTACTTTTGACTTACGAAACCAGATTTCTTAGTTAAAGTATCAAAAGATGTTTTCTCTTATTCAGATTCTTATAAATATTCATGACGTTAGAATAAATTGTGGAGGACTGTTTCTTTAGACTAACGAGAGCTCTGTACACATTATTTTAATGTTCACTAGGGGACTTTTATTTCGGTGAAGCGAAAATAATTTATAATTATGTAGAAAATCCAATTTATTTTCAAAAAATGTTGATTTTTTTTTTTTTTTTTTTTTTTTTTTTACTCGGCGACTTCGTCTTTTGTGCTCATTGCCAAAGAAGAAAATGGATGCGTTTCTGTTTGAATGAAGCTGAAAGAAAAATCATTCATGCGACACTGAGCAAGAGAATATTGTAAAACGTCCGTCTTATACAGACGGGATTTTTAACTTTTCAAGTTAATTCAGAAAAATGCAACATTTTTTGAACAATCACGCTTTTAAATTTCAAACCTATTTAAATGAAAAGGAAAATAAAACGGGTACGTTCCCAAAATTTTGCAATCTTTTCATTTGTTGCCGCTTTTATAAATTGTAGACATATGGTTTTGAAAGAGTGCTTACACATAATGTCCGTTAAATTGCTTTCTGTTTTTGTAAGAATTTTAAAAATCTAAGTAATGATCATTTATGGAGATAACATTTAACCATTATCTTTTTTATTATTATATGTTGTTATCGTTTCATGTTTGCGATATTTTGCATTCTAGCGTTAAAAAGTTTTATGTCAGTGTTTCAATGCTTAAATTTATGGTAAGGTACACAAAATATTTAGAGTTTTGTATGAATAAAAAACGGTTTGAAATTAATTCATATATAGAGTTTTGAATATTTGTACCCATTAAGAAATGCTTCTAAAAAAACAAACTATTGAAAATAAAAATTAATTTTAGCGTATTTGAAGTTAAAAAAAAATACGAATAGAAATAAATTATCTTCTGTATATTGTGCCATACTGATTTGTAAATCAAAAGCCCTACCAGTAGCCGAAAGGTTCTGATCTCAAAGCTAGTAGATGTGAGGTGCCAAGTTCGATCCCAGGTCACGTTCACTGGCCTACTCGTTAAAAGTTTGCCATGGTTTTCTCCGAAATTTGCGGAAATAAGATGTAGGAATCCTTAAAATAACCACGACGTTGGGCACTTCCCCTCTGGCATAAGACACTAATTCAGTCAAATGTCCTTAATTTTAACAGCAAAGCCGTAAACAGACTGTAGAAAAACTTTAAATGGAATACTATATATTATCCTATTTAAAAAGATTTAAGAATACTTAATTTTACTTATTTATTTTTTATTTTACTACTTTTTCTCAAATATCCTAAACCATATTTAGAAAAATGTATCACAAATTCGGACAAACAGTTAAAACTAATATAATTTTTCTGTGATCATAACTTACATATAGTTGAAAACTTTTACGGTTTGTGGCTCCCGGCAAAAAATGAATATAAATTTTTATTTTATTTAATCAGAGTAAACTTTTGATGAAATATATACCGGGTGGTCCTAAACTATAAGTTAAAAATGTAAAGGTAGGTAGAGGGGACCTAAATAAGCAGATTTCATATAGGATTTTGTGTGCGGTAATGCCGCCTTCAGCCGGTAGAAAGCGCTGATGACTGCGGAGTATAAAAGCGATTTGCTAGCTGGATTCATTTATTTCCTTGTGCAGCCCCATGCACGAAATGCATGTCGTCCAGAAACGATGCATGTTGCTCGAGATCCGTGCGGGAAATGATGAATCCGTCTAGCGAAACGCTTTTATACGCCGCAGCATCAGCGCTCTCTACCGTCTCAAGGCGGCGTTACCGCACTCACATTCCTATACGAAATCTGTTTATTTAGGTCCCCTCTACCTGCCTTTACATTTTTGACATATAGTTTAGGACCACACTGTGTATTTCTAAAAATTTTCTACTAGCCAAACAGAGAAAAAGTTCGTGACTACGATCTACAGAGTAATATATTATTTCTTTTATTTTAATTTTTTCCTCTTTACGTTCAAACTTTATGAGGTTAAAAAATACAATGCGATTTTACAACCAAATTTATAATATTTAAAGATCACAACATAGCTAGCGTTTTGTGATGTTTTAAACAGTTTATAAATTGATCGCGATTTAATTGAATTTTTACCGCTCGTCTGTAAATCTACCGGAATGTGTATGCGTAGCACAGGTGTCTACTATTTCTTACGCCAAGTTCTGAAAAAAAAAAAAAAAAAAAAAAAAAAAAAACAATAGAAATTTCGTTTGTTTGAACTCTGCAGTAAATCAGTGTCGAAATATTCCCGAGATTCTTTTTGATTTATTTATAAATTCGCCTTGTTCTTATCTATTGGTACAATGCAAAGAATGGACGAACTTTGCGAGCCGGCGGGTCCGGTTAGCTGGGAACAGACATCTAAAACAGATGGTTCTAAGTTCAAATTTCAGATAAGGCACGGATGTTTGCTCAGACCCTCATATGTGAATAAAAATTGTGTATTGATATAGATTAAATGTATATATTATAGGCCATTCGAGGTATTAATCATATTAAGTATAAGTATCAAAGCTATATGTGTAAAATAAATATAAAATAAACGGATTAATTCTTACAGTGTTTTAAAATTTTGTTTAGTTAATTTTGATTATTTTAGGGCAATTGCTCTCTTTATTTATAAGAAACTGTAAAAACTACAGCATACACTCTCAGAAATAATGTACTCAATATTGACGATTCAGACATCCTCGGGCTAATTTCGTTGTTTTTGACAACCATTTCGTCAAGCGATCACGTGATTTTTGAGGAAACGTGAACTCACAAATATTTGACCAAGCTGTTTACTCACAATAGCATGTGCTAGCTTTCATTACCGCCATATTGTTTTTTTTTTTTTTTTTTTTTTTTTTTTCCTGTGTTGTTTCGACTTTACGTTACAAAGACTTTTATTTTCCGGCCTGATGGTTCGGTCGGTACAGCGCTGCCTTCTGGATTCCCATGTCCCGGGTTCGAATCGCGGTGCGGGCATGGATGTTTGTGATGTATTATGTCAACAAAATACTGTGTGGGCTTGTTTCTGTCAATTTCTGTAAAAATATGGATCAATTGAGACAAAAATCATCGTAACTATAAGTCTCAAATAAATGATTTTTATTTGTTTGCTCTGTTTTATTTATATTTTCATTAAATATAATTAGGATTAATGCCTAAAGCAACGAACTTGTAAGTAATTTTATAATTCCATAATTTATATTTTATTCTGTATCACGAAACTAGGATGAAAAAAATTATCTTTACTTTTGACGAAATTCGTATGTTCAAACAAGTGACGAGAGTAATTTTCTCAATTTGACGAAATAAGAAGGAGAATTTTTTTTTTTTTTTTTTGACGAAATTAGTATTCTCAAATAGGTAACGAAACAAATTTCATCAAATTGACGAAATGTTCGCTCGGAGTATATCCCTAGAAACAATTTCGTCAAAAATGAAGAAATTTTCGTGAAATTTGAGTATCCATTTCTGAGAGTGTACTCTAGTAAATATTAATTTTACAATATTCTATAAAAATAGCGCACAGTACATAAAAATTTATTTTACCAGAATACTGTAATGAAATATTCCTCAGAAAGTATTTACAATACATATTTACATAACTTCTTAAATCTTAAAATTCATTATTCATAAAATGAATAATTAAGCTTTTAAAATAAAATATATCATTGCAATAATTACGTATAGTATTTATTATCATTTTTATTTTTGTTTGAAAAAAAAAAAAAAAATATCATGAATTTAAGTGTTATCATTTAACTAACATTTACCTATTCAATATAGGAAATCTAACATAAGAAAATTACATTTCTCTCAAAATAAGATTTCAAATTCGGGGAAAAACGCTATTTTCTTTCACATTCCTATAAAAAGCAAAATGTTAAATTGTTCTGATAAGACTCTAAGTGCCTTACTTTCAAGAAAGTTTCTTCATATTTTTCAGGAAAAAGATATATTTTTTCCATGACATTGCCTGAAAGTGCAATTTAAATTATTTACAAACACATTTTTCTATTCTTTGTCAAGTTAGAAAATTTTTTGAAAAACGCATTTTTCCTAGAATGATGTTAAAAAAGATCATGTTTCCATATTTGCCAATAATTTAAATGTTTAATGTTGTTGTCTTTAGACGATGAAAAATAATCGATATACTCCCTAGCAAGAAAATACTTGGTTTGGAAAATAAATCATTTTAAATTTTGATTCTTAAATAAGAGAAATATATTTTGAAATATGTTATCGGAATCGCGAACTCAAAATTTTCTCATAAATTTTGCTTTCATTTAGAGTTCTAAATAAATAAAAATATAATAAAATATTTTTACATTTTACAAAATAATAATTATTTTTTATATCCCTAATACATCTTGTGAAAACACATAGAAATCTTTAGAAATATAAATTAAATTATGTGTGTGGGATAGGATGAAATGTTACATCATGTACACTTAAATCTTAGAAAATAAATGTAATATATATATTTTATTCAGAAGACCTTTATTTAATTTTATCATTTTTAGTAAAACTAATAAAAACTGCAATGTGTAATCTAGAGGTAATTGCATTTTCTGTACCAAATTACAAACGCAGAAATGTGATAGAATAAATAAAATAAAATAAAATAAAATAAAAAATACGTCCGTAGTATAAAAATTATATTAAAATAATAGCTCGAGGCCTTCTTTCTTTGTATGTTGTATTAAAAATCAAATTGCCAACGTCTAAAAGTATTTAAATTTGTTAAATTTGTAATAAATTTTAATCTAAACTTGTGACTTTGATTCTTTAGTGAATTTGTGAATTTAATAACTTTTAATTTAGATTCTAAAAATTAGGACACCACTTCTGATTTCACCCAAAAGCAAAATAACTAGCAAAAAGTATTGGACTTGTTATTTGGTCTAATTTTACCATGTTTTTATTAACTTCGATTCTTGTTTGTTTGTTTGTTTGTTTGTCAGGGACAAATCTTGCAATCGATTTTTAACTAACTTCCCGACTAGCTAGATATTTGAAATTTTCAGGACAGCTCACAACACGGTGACAATACATTTTTCTAATAATTTTAGTCAACTATTTCAAGTCCCGCTGCCTTCGGCAGCGCTTATATGATTCGACAGAAAATTTATTTAACTAACTTCCCGACTAGCTAGACATTTGAAACTTTCAGAATAGTTCCGAATACGGTTAAAATGTATTTTTTTAACACCTTTAGCCAACTGTTTCGGGTTCCCGCTGCCTTCGGCAGCGTTATCAGTACGAAGTTTGCAATCGATTTTTCACTAACTTTCCGACTAGCTAGACATTTGAAACTTTCAGGATAGCTCAAAACACTTTGACAATACATTTTTTTAATACTTTTAGTCAACGGTTTCAGGTCCCCACTGCCTTCGGCAGCGTTTACATGATTCAACAGAAAATATATTTAACTAACTTCCCGACTAGCTAGACATTTGAAACTTTCAGAATAGTTCAGAACACGGTGAAAATGCATTTTTTAAATATTTTTAACTAACTGCTCCGGGCGTTACCAGTACAGCGTTACCAGCACAAAGCTTGTAATCGATTTTTCACTAACTTCTCGACTAGCTAGACATTTGAAACTTTCAGAATAGCTCAGAATACAGTGACAATACATTTTTTTTGATACTTTTAGTTAACTGTTTCAGGTCCCTACTGCCTTCGGCAGCGTTTATATGATTCAACAGAAAATTTATTTAACTAATTTCCCGACTAGCTAGACATTTGAAACTTTCAGAACAGTTCAGAACACGGTGAAAATGCAATTTTTAAATATTTTTAACCAACTGCTTCGGAATCCTGCTGCCTTCGGCAGCGTTACCAGTACAAAGCTTGCAATCGATTTTTCACTAACTTTCCGATTAGCCAGACATTTGAAACTTTCAGGACAGCTCAGAATACGGTGACAATACATTTTTTTAATACTTTTAGTCAACTGTTTCAGGTCCCTACTGTATTCGGAAGCGTTTATATGATTCAACAGGAAGTTTATTTAACTAACTTCCCGACTAGCTAGACATTTGAAACTTTCAGAATAGTTCAGAATACGGTGAAAATGCATTTTTAAATATTTTTAACCAATTGCTTCAGGACCCTGCTGCCTTCGGCAGCGTTACCAGTACAAAGCTTGCAATCAATTTTAACTAACTTCCCGGCTAGATAGCCATCTGAAACTTTTATAATAGCTCAAAACACTAGAGCAATGAATTTTTTAACACTTTTATCCAATTGCTCCGGGTTCCCGCCGCCTTCGGTAGCGTTTATATGATTCAACAGAAAATTTAAAATCATGGTATATAAAAAGTTTTTTTTTATCTTGTAATTATTTAACTTGAATTTTTTTTTTCTTTCTTGGATGCATCTGAATTTAATTTTAATAGTAGAAAAGTATAAAGTTTCAATTATTCTTATTTAAATAATGAATTTAAAAAAAAAAAAAAAAAAAAAAAACTTAACATTTATTAAAATAATTTTATACAATTTAGTTAATTTGGTGTTTTGGCCGATTTCTTGAATGTAACCCTGAGTAACATTTCACTAACACCAAACAATTTACTAGAGCAAAAAAATTATCTATATTTAGTATAATATTTGACAACTCTATACGTTTTTCTGGTCATAGAAACGGCAAATTTAATACACTCCTTAGTGAAAAGGGTTCCACAATTGCCTAAAAAAGAAATGTATTGAGAAGGAAATATATGCTTTTATTTTTATTTATAGCACATAAGGAGAAATCGCCTAAAATAACCTAAGATTTAAAAAAAAAAAAAAAAAAAAAATCTTAAATTTATAGCTGAACAAATTTTCTTTTTTATGCTCTTCTTTTGTTTACAATTTTGAAAATTTTACATTCAAAATGTTGTTATAGATTTTTATTTCAACAGGTGCTTTCCAGTGTGACGAAAATGAGAAATTTTCAAAGTTTAAATTTATTAACAATCGATTGAAATTTTTCCTTTTGAATAATCAGAAAAAACAAATATTCGTTCACGTAATAGTTTCTTTATGAGAAACTAACTAACTAACTAAATAAATAAAATAAAATAAAATAATTACTCAATCAATTTTATATGATGCGCTGATGTGCCCTTTTTGAAGTGTTCATTTTCTTGTTACTTACCAATTTAAGACCAAATACATATAGGGGAGACCCGTGTACCTAGGGCCATCATATTCCTAAGGTCACCCTTTATTTGAATAATATTTAGTTTTAAGCTGTAATACTCAATTGGGCAAGTAACACCACCAATTTTTTACAACTACTTTGGAACCTTTGAGGAGAAAGTTTTGACAAGTTACATGTAGAAAAAGAATTTACATGGTTTGAAGTAAAATTTTGCAACTCATCTCTTTTGCTATTTTACAAAGGTAAGTCAAATATTTTTCTTTCATTTCTAGTGTATAATTTTGCTTGTTATATTGAGGAATATATGAGATATTTAATTAGTCCTCTATGCCTGTGGATTATTTAGCGGAAAACATTTTTAATGAAGTGATCAAAACTTGTATCTAGCGCCACATAGCTGCCTTTAACCTAGGGCCATGGTCGGCCCTAGGTATAGTTGCAATCATATTCTTCATGTTGTTACGATTTAATTGAAAAACTTTTATAATTAAATGAAGTATATTGTTTGATGAGGGATATTGCTTTAATCCTCTACCAGTCATAAGCTTCAACAAGTTGGACAGAGGTGTGTTTGGATCTTTTAAGAAATACTACAGTACAACCTGTAATAATTGGATGCTGGAAAACCCTGGCAAACCAGTCACTATATAAGACGTTGCTGAAAATGTTGGCAAATCCTATCCGTCGGCCTTTACTCCTGTAAACATTCTATCAGGCTTTTGTGTACCTGGCATGGCCAGTGAATCAAAACATATTCACTGAGGATGAATATTTAAGTTCATATGTGACCAACAGACAAGATCCCTCCATAAATTTCCAAAAAAAAAAAAAAAAAAAAATTTCCAGGAAGAAGGAGAACCAACGATGATAGAACTGGATGTCTCTGTTTCATGTCCTGTTGAAATTTTCAAACCTTTAACATCTAACATCTTTTCGTGTATCATGCTTGGACAGGTACGAACCTAAGCAAAACCTTTAACTAAAGATAACCTTGTACATCAAAGAAAATATATGGCCCCAAGGAGTTCTAGAAATTCAAGAGACACTCCAGA
Organism: Salticus scenicus; assembly: GCA_963930645.1. NCBI lineage: Eukaryota > Metazoa > Arthropoda > Arachnida > Araneae > Salticidae > Salticus > Salticus scenicus. The sequence continues at coordinate 25,304,495 of OZ005654.1, forward strand.
AAAACAAAGAAATTGAAGGAAAAAACATTCTATTAGAATATCCCAAAGAAAAAAAAAAAAAAGTGAAAAATTTTGTATTTCTAATTAAGGCAACAACATGATAATTATTATATGATAAATAAATATCTTGCTTAATTTTTTTTCTTTTATGAAACGCATGTTCATATGCTTATTTTCTATTCATTACAAAGTGAAATCTAATTTTGAGAGAATGGACCTAGGTAAACTGAGGCCCTAGGTACAATGAGGTCTGGACCTAGATACAATGTGATCTGACCCTAGGTATAATGAGGGTGTTGTACCTAGGGCATTGTGAGAAGTTTACTTGAAAACCTTCTATTTGTCGGAATTTATTATTTTAAGTGTTTATATTAATCTCAATTAAAAGTAATTAGTTCTAATGATATGTACATATCAGTTTCATGATTTTTAACAGGTCAGGTGCTCTGTTTTTAGGAATTAAAAAAAGCGGCCCTAGGTAAAATGAAGTCTGGCACTAGGCACAATGTGGGTGTTGAACCAAGGGCCAAGAGTGAAGTTTTTTTTTAAAAAACCTTTTATTCGTCGGAATTTATTATTTTATGTATTTATATTAATCCCAATTAGAAGTAATTAGTCCTAAAGATATATATCAGTTTGATAATTTTAAACAGGTCAAGGGCTCTGTTTTTGCGCATTGAAAAAAAGAGGTTCTAGGTACACGGGTCTCCCCTACTATTAATAGAACCAAAAATAATTATAGAACTTACAATAACAAGTGCAAGAAAAAATAAGGTACCGCTATGATAGACCGCGCACAATTCAACAGAATAACATACACTGTAAAAAATAAATAAATAAATAAATAAATAAATAAATAAATAAAATAAAAATAATTAATAATTTAATTTTCAAAAAAATATCGAAGTGAATATTTTTAGCAAAACCACCATCTAATTCTACGAAATTGTCATTTCTTAAACAAATTTTGGTAAAATGAATTTGAATTTATAGTGAACTTATTTCAGTTCACAAATAAGTCACCATAACGGTATAGGACATTTTTTAGCTTTAGAGCAGTTTTTGAATGAGAGAAAACATTAAAATGGCAGCAAATGTATCTAGATTTATTTATACATTCCCCTTTTAGCTGTAATAATATCAGCATTAAAACTTTAACTAAAGCTCAGTAGAAATATTTTATAAAATTTTAAAGAACAGCAGAAGAGTATTTCAACGCAGCCTATAACTCAAATAATACTTTGTTTATTCTGAAATAGAAACGAACAATATCCTAAAATGAAATACTTTTACTCATGTTTGGTATAAAAATACTTTCCTTATCATCTGTTAGTTTTTCCTGGTAATATTTTTTGATTTAGAAAAGCGGAATTTCTTTTAACATTTTTGAAAAAAAAAAAAAAAAAAAAAAAAAAAACTTGTATAGAGCAGTTACGGTTCTAAGCATCCTATTTCAAGAGAAGCTTACTGTAGTTAAAAAAAGAAAAAAAAAAAAAAAAAAGAAAAGAAAAGAAATTTTTTTCATCACCGTCTTTGTAAGTGCCATTTAAAATATTTGCGGACCCATTTCGCCGTTCTTTGGAAAGCTATCTTTTTACAAATGGCATTTTCTTTAAAACTATTTCATTGCTCAAAACAACTCTGGTGTTTAAAATTTTGAGACAAGATTTATTTTTTTTTCGTGTACTATATTTGTAAGCTAAAAACCAAAAAAAAAAAAAAAACTGTATTTTGTGTGAACTATGCAGACTTTTTTAAACTGCGAAAGTGTACGTTTACCTTTATTTAATAGCGATACCTAAGTAAAGTTTGCTGTGAAATTCTTGTATTTAAGAAGTGTGTAAAAGTTAAAATTTACGACTTGTGTCAAACTCTTTTGACTAAGATTTTTTTTTATTCATTTATTATTTCGGTAACTAAAATTTATATTTACTTTATCAGAAGAGAATAGAAAAAGTTTTTTTTTTTTTTTTTTTTTTTTTTTTTTTTTTTTTTTTACTGATGTATTTTTTATAACTTTAAATTTTTGATTGTATGTATATGAATAAAAGCAACAGTATGTTTTTACTTGAAAAGATTCCTTAGAAATTTGTTTTTATACGGTACTAAATAATATAATATACCTTAATTTCATATTTTAACGCTGTAGATCTTTCGTTGGTGGGAATCCCAACATTCTCAGTATCTACATTGCACTCTTCGGATATAAAATTTGAGAAAATCAGCATGGAATTAGCTAACACATTTCATAATGAAAACATCAAAATTGATTTTAAAAATTTTGAAAAGATCGCCAATTACGAAAAACCCTTTACTAGAAAATTTATTGAAATGTTAAGTAACTCATGTCAACGAGCCAATGGCCAATATGGGCCAAACATGGCACAATCTACTTAGGAAAGGACCGCAAAATACAAAGAGCAACAGTCTTGCCCAGGAACTCCACGATTTAGCTGCTGAGGGAGTACCCAATAGAAAGTCTGCAGCCCTGAAACTTAAAATAAGTTTTATTATATTGCTTAGTTCATGTATAGTACACACACACAAAAAAAAAAAAAAAAGATACTTTGTTGCAACAACCAAATTTTTACTAAGATTATATATATATATATATATATATATAAATTGATTTAACGAGTTATTCTGGAGTTGAAACAAAATTTTTATTGGTTTAGTCGTACGTTTTGTTAAAAAAACAAAAATTTTTGTTAAATCAACCAAATTACTTTTTTGATATATATTACTTTGTTGATATGATCAACAATTTTTTTTTTTTTTTTTTTTTTTGCGTGTTTGTATAAATATGCATACTTTTTGAATGATATATTGTGTATATGAATAGATTTAATAAAAGTGTGATTTAAAAAAAAATTAAATCTATAACTTTCATGCATGTGAATAAAAATAGAAACAGCATACATATATTACACATAATAAGAACGTTTTGTTTAAACAATCAAATTTTATTTGAGCTTATAATAATAAAATAAAAAAATAATAACGGTTGATTTAACAAAGTGTTTTGTTGAAACAACAAAAATTTTGTCAAATCAACCAAATTATCTTGATGATATAGCCTCAAGAAAAGTTTGTTGTTTCAATAATTTTGTTTGTTTGTTTGTGTGTGTATGTATAAATATGTAAACTATTGGAATGACATATTCAGCATATGAATATAGTTAATAAAAGTATGATTAAAAAAATAAATAAATAAATAAATAAATAAATCTATGATTTGCATGATATCAATAAAAATAGAAGCATTATGTACATAGTACAACGAATAAGAATGTTTTGTCTAAACAACCAAATTCTTGTAGAAGTTTTAATAATAAAATAAATAATAATAGTTGACTTAAGGATTTCTTTTGCTGTTCCAACAAAATTTTTGTTGATTTAACAATTTTTTTGTTGAAATAACGAAAGTTTTGTCAAATCAACAAAATTATCTTGTTGGTATAGCTTGAACAAAAAAATTGTTGTTTTAATTTTTTGCGTGTATGTATAAACACGCATACTTTTTGATTGATATGTTCAGTATATGAATATATTTAATAAAAATGTGGTAAAAAAAAAAAAATAAATAAATAAATAAATAAATAAATAAATAAATCTGTGATTTTCATGCATATAAATAAAAATAGAAACAGTATTATACACAGTACACGGAATAAAATTGTTTTGTTTAAACATCCAAATTTTTGTTGGATGTTATAATAATAAAATTAATAATAATGGTTAATTTAATGAATTATTATGCTGCTCAATTTTGTTGTTGTTGTTGTTGATTTATGTTGCTGGAAGCTAGCTCGGTAGAGCACGTTAAACAACAATAGATTTACTTTATGTTTTTTCATGGAACCAAATTTAATTTGAATCGTCGATTAAGAAGAAGAAGACTCAGAAATTCTGCAACGATTTTAGCGCATGACAACATTTAATGACGACAAGAAACACAATATGTACAGAGTAAATGGATAACATTTTAAATACTAGCATAAATAGCGCTGTCAATGCGGCGCTAATATTTTAAAAAATATAAACACGCAGACGAAACTCTGTGAACCTTTCTGCTACAGACTGACTAAATTTATTATTAAATCTCACTGTGTGCGAGGTCACGTGGCTTTTGATGGCGAACCTATCTTCGTAAGTGTTGTCATTGGCCTTCGCTGGGAAAACAACTTAACAGGGTGATCTGAGCCAGGAGATGTGGTTTTGGGCATTACAGATTTCATAAAATGTTTTGTTAAAATAACAAAATTTTAAATTTTTCTTGAGGCTATATCAACAACAACAGAAAGAAAGAAAGAAAAGGAAAAAAAAAAAAAAAAGGATTTAAGGAACTGTTCTGTTGTTTCAACAAAGTTTTTGATGATTTAAAAAAAAAAAAAAAAAAAAAACAGCAAACATTGAAACAGCAAACATTTTGTTAAATTAAACAATCTTTTTTCGTTGATTTAGTCTCAACAATCTTTTTCCTATGTATATATGGAATATGCATATTACTTCAATGAACAGTACAGTGTATGAATATAGTTAATAAAATTGTGCGCAGAGTCCCTATAATTTCTTGAAATGATATTTTGATCTCAATGATAATCAATTGCAGCATTATAAACAAGCCCACTTTTTCTATCATTTGTAAATAATTAAGGTTTCCTAATTTGGATGGCCATTTTATATTTTCACAATTCTTCCGTGTGCATTTGTTTTTTGCCCAGGTACACAAATAAAAAGCAATATGAATAATAATACCTACTATAATACTTTATTTTAGAGATCTGTGTACATATATGTTCTAAAATTTATTTTTTATCTTGAAGTTTTACTCTGTCAAAGTTTTCCCACTGGGATGTCCAGTACTTTCAAATTCGAAAAAAAAAAAGTGGGGGGGGGGGGAAGGTAGGGGAAGAGGACGGAGGTTCTGTAATTTTAAATTTAATATATATATGTATATATATATATTATTCTCACACTGGAAAAATGTGTAAATTTACCATCATTTTTATCCAGAATATGTTGATTTAAAATATTTTCCAGTTAAATTAAAATAACTCAGATTGTTCATATTTATTGTATATTTTTAATTTTTTAATGTTTAAATTCCCAATAAAATTATTTAAAGATCATATACAGATCATAAATAAACTCCCAAAATCATAAATAAACTTCTTCTAATAATTAATTAAAATAACATAAGCCATTCAAATGTGTATAGGACATAGTATTTTTTAACATTTTCATATAATTTTTGATTTGATAAAACATAATAACGCGAAACATTAAATTTAGAGTAGTTTTACTGCTTAAGATTCTGGTTGTCTGGTGTTGAATGAAACCGATCGAAAAGTATTACATATTTAATTTGTATGTAGCATAAAACTGGAACAATGCATAAAAAATTTAATCAACTTCCTACATTTGCAAATTTCGTGTCACGTAGTTAAATTTGTTGTATAATATAGTTTTTTTTTTTTTTTTCCATGAATTTTTAATAAACTGACAAAAGATTATACTGCGTTAATATTCTTTTAATCAACTTTTTTCAAACAAGAAAAATAATGTAAATCAACTTTCAAAAAATTATCGGAGATAATGGTCTTTATCAGCGGCGTTTTTCATCACTTTAAGCGAAGAATTTTTAATTTAATTTTTTACAAAATAACTTTTTAATCGCTCTCCTTTAAGTAAAAGTTGAACGCAAAATGTAGTTTTTCTTAAAAATTTAAACCTTTGATCTTATAACTTGTCTTGAATGAAAACTGAGAACAAAGAATATTTTTTAATTATTTCTATACTAAATTATGCACAAAAATTTCAAAAACAAAACTAAAATCATTACATTTTTTTTTAACGGCACCTTACAGCTACCTAGTGAAATATTTTTTGAAGTGGGCATTTTGAAGCATAGTTTCTGAAGTATAATTCTAAGGTCCCCTGAATCCGAAAATCAGAATTTTAGTTTTTGTCCTGTGTGCGTTTATGAGAATGTGCGTGTGATGAAGGGGGAGGGGGGGGCACTGCATGTTTTATCCGCACAACTTAAAAAACAATATTAGTACGAAATCCAAATCAAATATTGTACATCTATAGCATACGATGATATAACTGTAAACTTTTACTAGAACCAGGCAGATAAACTCTGTGTAGGTACATACAAAAGAATTTAAACACATTAATGTCTACGGAAAAACTTACAGTTGGTAGAAATTAATGAAAACAATATAATTAACATGCATTTTTTAGATTTAAGAAAGTATGTTTCCAATCGAATAAGCTGTGAAAATAATTTATACAGACTCACAAAAATCGCGTATGTATTAGGGGCTATGATAAAAAATTGCGTGAAATACATTTCATGTTGTGTTATGTATATTTTAAGGTGCTAAATTTAAGTACATTATGAGGTGTGCATGTAATTTACAGGTTATGTTTACTTAATATATGGTTGTACAGTTCTCCTCAAAATTTGTTGATTACAATTTCTTTCTTTTTTTTCATAGGATGTAAATGACAGAAGTTCCTAAATAATATACCATGTCTAGTAAAATTACAGTGCTACCCAATATACTTAAAGCTAAATTTAACCCAATATGTTAAATTTAAGAACATTATGTAGTGCTTATGTAATTTACTGGTAATATATAGTGCTAACAAAAATTTGACGATTACATATATATATATATTTAATCGATAGAAGTTCTTAACTAAATTATGAAATGTCTATTAAAATTGTTCTTTAAATCTTTCATCTTCAGAAGAAGTTTAAAATATGGATGTAGATCTGTAACTAAAATGTGAAAGTTGTTGCGCTCGCGTCTAAATATAATTATAATATTGACATTCAAAAGTTAAAATTTGTGTTTAAGGAAATAAAAATTCAGTACTAACAAGGAAACAGTCAAAAGGTGTCGTCTTCATAAAATATTGAAAAAAATATATGTGATTCCACTCTTCATAAAACACCAGGAACCGAAAAAATTATCGGCTGAAATGAATTACAGCGACCACAAAAAATTACCAAAATTAAGAGTATTTGGCGATTTAGCGCTGTTAGGCGTTCAGTTCGCTAGTACCGAGATTGCCGTGTACGAACAGAACCGTGTTTTGTTTCTCCGCCAAGTACTCAAAACCAATCACCTAACAATGTGAAATCGCCAAATGTGCTTAATTTTGATAATTTTTTGTGGTCGCTGTAATTCATTTCAGCCGATAATTTTTTCATTTTCTGATGTTTTAGAACGAGTAGAATCACATAATTTTTTTCAGTATTTTTTGAAGACGACACCTTTTGAATGTTTCCTTGTAAGTTAAATTTTACGCAATATTAGACAATTTTGGTCTTATAACAAAATTTTACAATTGACAACGTAAAGACATACTACGTATAAACACCCGATAAGACGATTTTAAAATTTTGAAAGCAAATGCAAAATAAGTGAGTAGATCTAAAAAATAAGAAAAGTAATAACATGCACTTTTTTATAAATAACACGGAAATTTTTAATGAAGCCTACGTGTTGTATTTTGTAGTTGTCATACTTGCCAACATCCTAATTAATATTCCGTAGCGTTGTTAGTCCCACCTTTTTTTTTCACACCAGTAAATTTTTAGAGTAATATTCTCCAAATGCAATTACGATTAAATAAGAAGAAAAATATTCTAAAAAGATACTGGTGTGAAAAAGAAGGCGGGGCTAACAATACTACGGAATATTAATTAGTATATTGGCAAGTATGAGTTGTGATTTCAATTCTGTTAATGGGTATGATAACGCCATATTAGTAAATCATATCTATACAAATAAAATAAATATTTAAAGTTTTTGTACAATTATTTTATAAATTACGATTTAATTTTTTCAAGCAGAATAAACTATTTTAAGTAATCTTTTGGATTAAAATGAGTTATTTTACTCTTGATTGAGATTGTTATGTAATAAATAAAAAGATATTTGCTATTCTTATATCAGAAATTTAATCATTAAAAAGAAATATTTATTATTATCATTATTTCAACGACTTATAGATATTCATAGTCTAAATATCAATGTTACAGAATTTTTATATATGAATAATTAAATTTCTGAAGCATAATATGCTACGTTTATTTAATAATAAACGGAAAACTAAACTAACCAAAAATACTGTTTAGGAACCGATGTATAAAATATTCTATGGGACCTTTATTTTTAAAATCAATTATTTACTCGTTGTCTGTTGTCATTTATAATGAAAAAAAAAAAAAAAAAAAAAAAATCCCTTATCTATGGCATAGAAGTCTGTCTCAAGCAAAAAAGTTGGTGGACTGCATTTGAAACAATTTTCCTTCCCTCGAGGTGAACAGTGTGTTTGCGATTCTAATTTACTTATTTGTAGTATCCTTACTTGCCAACATCTTAACTAATATTCCGTAGTGTTGTAAGTCCCGTCCTTTTTCTTATACCAATACATTTGTAGAGTAATATTCTCCAAATGCAATTGAGATTAAATACAGGGGTCGTACTCTCCGCCCTTTTTTCAGGACACTCTCATGAATGAGAAATTTTAAAATTTATTGCTACCACTATTTTTATAAAATAATCTCTACCCTGTACAATCATGGCATTTCTATAAATATACCAGAATTATTTCTGTATGTAATTGGTGGTGGCAGAAATTTCTTATCTCTAAGAGTGTCCTGAAAAAAGGGCGGAGAGTACGACCCCTGTTAAATAAGATGAAAAATACTTTGAAAAAAAAAAAAAAAAAAAAAAAAAAAACTGATGTAAAAAAGAAGGCGGAACTAACGATACTACGGAATATTAATTAGGATGCTGGCAAGTATGATGTATCCCATTTGAATTAGTAATCTGAAACCGTAACTTATAACCAGGAAACCATCCCAATAATATAATATTATAAATCAATTAAATTACATTCATTCGACAGGGTATAAACTAAAACGATTTTCGACGCGTGAACTGTTTATCCTCGTGAGCTTGTTCTCCAGAAATCTACATTTAAGTTTGAGTAAAAAATTAGAAACGAGAAAGGAGTGGGAGGAGTCTCGATAAAACCTGTCTGAATCATGACTTTTATTAATTTTTAGATTATACATGAACGAATTTTGAGAAATTATATCATGATGGAATATATCTCGAAGTTAAAATAAACAATTGATTTATGCATCAAACAGCACATTTGTCTATTATCTTTTAATTACTGGACTGGTTTGAATTTAATTCATTGTTTCAGTAAGGCGTGGTTTTATCGATTGAGACATTGTTGCATACGTGCAAACATCCTAATTAATATTCCGTAATGTTGTTAGACCCGCCTTTTATTTCACACCAATAAATTTTTAGAGCAATAGTCTCCAAATGCAATTACGATTAAATAAGAAGAAATATACTCTAAAAATATACTGGTGTGAAAAAGAAGGCGGTCCTAATAATACTACGGATTATTAATTAGTATGTTGGCAAGACGCGTTGTTGTATCGTTCATTTGTGAACTTTCAGAATGTGTAATTCGAAAAAAGCTGACGCGGGTAGTTGATTTATGTCTCAAAAAACATTTTTATATATGGTCTTTCGATTAATGTTTGCTTACATTTTATTTATTATTACAGCATGGGATTGTTTCCTGGTAAGCTCAACATTCTCCTATCGACAGCTATTTTCAAAGGTGGAATGTTATTACTGATTGTCCGTAACTCTCATACCGGAAATTAAAAAAGTTTTTGGAACGAAGAAGGTGGGTTATTTTTTGTACGTTAAGACACAGGGTTTACGGCTATTCCAAAGCACTATGCACGGCACATGTATGCTTAAACCAGAAATCGATTCTGGGACTTAGGAAATATACCGCAGAAAAGGAACTGTTCCGCCACCAGATTATCAAGTCAAAACTTATTTCTTAAATTTTGCTATTCTAAAATATTATATCTATTTTTTAATTCCCAAAATTCTGCCGTGGTCCGACAAGCTTTACAGTACAAACCGCAAGCGACTCTAGGTCAGTGACTTGGATATTCTTGTGATAAACGATTTGTTTCATTAAAAAAAGAAAATAATAATAATAATATTTAAAAGCAAGTTTATAATTTACTCTAGTCTTTGATGTATATCATAGAATATATATTTTCATTTTTTTTTTTTTTTTCTATAGCAATTCTTTTTCAAGTTTACAATTGGATTTCTAATTACTGATTAAAAAAAAAAAAAAAAAAAATATTGCAGATATGCCAATATTTCTAATTTAATCCTACGGCATCCTTGCCCTTGCCTTTTCTTTCATGCCAATTTATATGCAGAATATTTTTCGTCAGTATGTTATTACAACTAAATAGAAAGAAAGTTATTCTTGAAATAATGCAGTGTGAAAAAAGGCGGGACTAATAATGCTCCGAAATGAATTAAAAATTCTGGTATATCTGATATTGAATAGCGAAATTAAGAGCTTTAGAAATGTCAGAAGAGGTATTTCCATACAAAAAGAAAAAAAAAAAAAATGGTAGTACAAAATCTTAAAAAGAGAAATTAACATAATAACTTTCCTTATTATTCATAAAAAGTAATTTAAATAGGAAAACAGCAATCTGTTTTTGTAAACAAATGAATATTAATGAGTATTTAAAGGAATGAATAATAATCAGTTTCAAATAAATGAATTCACATAAGTTTTTAAATTCTACTAATGAACTTTTTTTATTACGTAATAAGTTTCTTTCTTTCTTTCTTTTTTTTTCAAAGTATTTGCATTTCGGCAGTTTTATTATGTTAATTTATCTGCTAACTGATAAAAAAAAAAAAAAAAAAAAAAAAAAAAATGTCAACAATAAGCTCAAATCTGTATATAAAAGTATATGTATGTTTATTGAGATCATTTTGTTTTTAATTGCGGAGCCTTTTTTAAAAATAAATATTATTAGTTATTATGAAGTTTTTTTTTTTTTTTTTTTTTTTTTTTTTAATGCTGAGGTAAAATTATAGATAGATTTTTTTTTTTTTTTTTTTACATTTGTTTTACTATTAAATACATTATTTGTGGATTAAAATACATCGTGAATTATTTTTCAGAAACTTTTTGTTCACTTTTCTTGTAAACAAGAGTTTTAATGACAAGAGTTTGGAATAACCCGTAATTATTTTTAATAATAATAATAATAATAATAAAAACTTGTAAATTTTGTGATTTAAATTACACTTCCAATTTTATGAAAAATAAAAATGCATTTTAAACATTTTATATTTTATTTGTTATTTTATACTACAGTTTGCATTTCTATTACTTCAACAAATAATTTTAGTTTATTTATTTATTTTTTGCGTACACAAATATATATGATACAACCATAAATACCCACAACTACGATTCTTTATCAATTCTGTGCAAAATAAATGTAACTGTTAAAAATTACTGGTGGCTCAAAATTATAGTAGTTGGCAGCTAAGTATGGCATTCATAAATAATGAAAAAATTATTATTTTTTTTTATTTTTATTTTTATAATTCTTTATTACATTCTACCATATCTCGTCAACATATTGTTTTTAATTTTTGTAATACTCAACATTAATAATTTTACGTGCGTAAATGTTCTTATTATAGCTACTATAGTGTCATATAGGTTAAAGGTTTTTGTTGTTATTATCGTTTGGGATGATTGTACTACATTTTTATCTGTCATTTAAAACGCTACTTAGATTTTTAACTTTATTAACTATCTGAATATTAATCACCCGTTCTATATACCTTTCACTTACAATCTAATATTAAATTTATGCCGTATTATAATCCATACCAAGCTTATCATATAGGTTAAAGCCTTTTGTTGTTATTATTGTTTGGGATGATTGTACCTCATTTTTATCTGTCATTTAAAACACTACTTAGATTTTTAACTTTATTAACTATCTGAATATTAATCACCCGTTCTATATACCTTTCACTTACAATCTAATATTAAATTTATGCCGTATTACAATCTACACCAAGCTTATCAGGCAGCTCATAGCATGCTTTCGGCAAATATTTTACATATAATGTCATTACCGTTGACATCATCCCTAAATTTGCATAATAGCCCACTTTTCAACTCGAAGCTACATCTAATTAATTAGCTTGAACATTACTGGCCGTAAATTTTGCCAATTACTATATACATAATATTTGCAGTAAGAGACACCATCGATTTTAATTTATTGTTGCATTTCTTATGTTACAATGGTTTTTTTTAATGTTAGTTTTAAATAATGGTGAAAATGCGATATGAGATCAATAGTATACATATTTCATCAAAATAATCATTTGATGGTTCAATAAACTTAGTTAAATGATTTCCATTTCACATTTAATGGATATCAGAACTAATTAGTTATCCAAATACATGCAATTCAAACATATAACATTCCGCATAATTCCTGCACTAATTAATTTGTTGAATATTATGCTCAGGCACATATCTTTAGAGCCGGTTTATCGTCAGACATGTAAGCATCGAATTCAACAGTTTGAGACGCCCATTTAAAACCACGTGCATCACAAACATTCATCAGCAGCTTACCTGGATTATTTATAAAATTGTTTAGATTTAATCAATGAACAATTATTTGAAAGCGATGTTTTAAACTATTTAAAATGCTTTGTTTTTGTTTAATAGTTACAAGTAATTTTATTATGTGTTATTAATAAAAAGATGATAATAAGCTGATTTAATCCAAAGAAAAAGTTAAAAATAAAATTTTCATAAAGTATAAAACATTTAAATAGTATTTAATAATAATAATAATAATAATAAAACTGTATTTCTTAACTAAATAAGTTAGCATATCTAGTAAATATTTTTTCAAAATAACTGCTTATATTATTGCAAAACACTGTATGTTATTATATGAGTGAGTAAGGCTTTTCCGCTTGATAATTAAAGCATTTTAGTGCCAATTCACTTATGTTGACTGAACTATAAAAAGATACTTTTAATATTAAAGTTTTATCGATAAATTTCAAGTTCAGTTTAATATGAAACGATCAGCATATATTCTATTCTTTATATTATATATCATATTCCATATATTTACGTTATAATTCTTATAAATTTTAACATTTTAAAAATTTAGTTTAATTAAAATAAATTTATTATTATTATTATTTTTTATCGGCCATAAAAGTGTCTACACACAAACACACACACACACACAAGAAAAAAAAAAAAAAAGCTGCATTCATTTGGAACGAATAAGTAGTTATTTTCTGTATCCCTAAACTAGAAGTATAGATTTTCGAGTTATGCAAATAAAATAAACAAATAAATTGAATGGACGAAATGATTGAGAATTTCTGCCCTATACTTTTTCAGTTGATGAAACGATACATTATAGTATGGAACCTTTGAATTGTGAAAAACTGTCATGATTTCTAGAAGTCATTCACGAACTAGAAATATAACAGTTATTAAAATTTTTCTCTTTTGTGCACTGTAAAAATAAACGTTTTAAATTCAGTTTAAAAAGTGTCTTATACGGATAGTCATTTTTTAAGCAAAAAAAAAAAAAAAAAAGCGTTATTTTTTGAGACATGTTTTTGCGTCTGAAATTAAGACATTACAAATATCTCAAAACACCACCATCTTTTTAATCTTGAAAACATCACTATTTTTAAGGCTCTTTAATAAATAAATAAAGAGGGTCTGTGATTCCATTTTTCTGTTGAAAATGGATTTTAGAACTTTCTAGAGCATAAATAAAATATTTTTTTTTTTTTTTTTTTTTTTTTTTTTTTTACCAGGCGCGGAAATTGAACTCCTACTGGCATTTAAATTGCCTGAAATTATTTGTTTTTAAGTGGTTAACTGGACTTTAAAATTACAAAGAGTCGATATTTTTTTGTCTTCTTAAATAGTACAATATATCTGCAATATTCTCCCAAAAGTTTATATTGATTGGAGTAAATTCCTTAGAGATAGAGCCTTCGGAAGTTCCGCCCATTAGACCATGACAGCCTGGTGCGTCGCAGGTATATTGGGGCAGCTGCTTAGCTGTTGTTTGTCTGTCTTTCTTGTTTGCTTTCGAGACCACCTTTAGGGTGTGTCTCAGACCGTCACCAACTGTCCATTGCTCACCACAAATGCGACGTAAAACCCAATTAACCAACCAACCAACTCGCTTGCTTTGAAATTCTAAGGGCAGTTAGTTTTAAACATTTTAGTTGACTGATGCTTCTTGTGCCACGAAGTTCCTTTGAGGTTATAAGTGCTCGTTGTAACTTTTTACAGAGATTTTTATTCATTTATTTGCAAAATGCGTAAAGTTACTAGAGCTGATCTACCATGGGGTGCTCAGAGAAAAAAAAAATCATTTAATCCTAAAAATAAAGTATGAAACGAAGGAAAAAAACGAATGTAGCACCAATCACCAAGAACCACCTGGTAATATGACGTCTCATCAAACATTGCAATGTTTCAATGCTCTTTTGAAAAATACGGCCTAAGGTACACAAATTATATTGGAGACGGGGACTCCAAAATATATTCCGGAATTCTCAGTGCTGAACCTTATGATGAAAATTTTGTAATAAACAAGAAAGAATGCGTAGGACGCGTATAAAAAGGATGGGCACCCGCTTACGCGGTTTGGTCAATAAAACAGTTGAAAAAAAAAAAAAGAAAAAAAAGAAAAAAGAAAAACAGGGCTGGTAAAAAATTAGAAAAAAAATATTTTTGGCAAAGGTAAACTCACCGGCAAATTGATAGATAAATTAACAGTTTATTACGGACTGGAAAGAAGAAACTGTGATTCGGTACAAAATATGACAGGCACTATATGGACACCTTAATTTCATTATAACTCCACAGACAAAAAACCCACAGCATGACAATGTCAATACGGAACTGTCTAATGGTGCGCTTGGCAGCGTGATTTTCCTATGAACACTTTTTCCTCATTCAAGCACGATTATTATCCATTATCAAGTGACGTATCATAAGCTATCAAGCCAATTTATGAAGAACTCAGCAAGGAAGAGCTTTTGTAACGGTGTGTTGGTGGCTTTACTCAGAATAATAATGAAAGTTTGAACCAGTTAATTTCGAAAATTATTCCAAAAATACTTCCTGCTGGTTCAAAAATAGTCGAGATTGCTACATTTGTCGCTTCTGGCACTTTCAACGAAATAATCTTAGCTTTATTACTTTTTATGCATGGTATGAATTTAAAACTTGGCCGAAATAGCCATGAGTATGCCCGAAAAGAGGATGAGAATCGCATACTCATAGCCGGAAAACAAGCTGATGCTGGGACTAGGAAAGCAAGAATTCGTCACAGGAAAGAGTAAAAGGATTCATTGGATATTAACGCTGCAGCAGGTCCTTTACTTTATGGTACCGGAATCGACGATTCTATGTAAGTTGAAAACAAAAAAATCTGCCTGTTATTTCAATTTAAAACTTCAATCACGTTTTTCTCAAGCACTATTTTTGAAGACGGTTGTCAGGATTTCTCAAAAAGTTATGAACAGATCTTGCTCAAATTTCGCACACTTTTTCAAGATTGCCTTAACTAGTGCTTGAAAAAAGTATTTTTTTTTTTTTTTTTTTTTTTTTAATCACAACTAATTTTACAATGCAAAAAAATGTACCACTTTATTCACAACCCCGTCAAAAATTCAAAATTTATTTTTTTCCCTTCGTCCAAGCAGGAGCTATACACATCTATTAACAGAAAAAAAAAATATATATATACAGTCGGTAACAAAAGTGTCCGAACACTAGCAAAAATTCCTATGTAAAAAAAGTACACGTCATACGGTTTTGTTAAATAAATCCTTATCGAATCATGTTCTTACACTGACTAAGAATAGGAATCGACAAGGATTTATTTAATAAAACCGTACGAAGTGTACTTTTTCTACATAGGAATTTTTGCTAGTGTTCGGACACTTTTGTTACCGACTGTATATATATATATATATTTATTTATTTTCAGATGAATCTGTCATGAGTTTTCCTGACAACTCCGAGAGAACTTATTTCTGAGGGGTGAAGGGAAACGAGGTCCCAATGGCTGAATTTTCAAAAAATTTTTAATGAAAATTCTTGTCAAATGTGTATATTTGATATGCTAAATTGCTTGAATAAAATATTTCATTTGATATATTAGAAAAAAAAAAAGAGTAAAAATATACATTTTTTGAGCATTCGAAACCCACGTAACGCCCTAAGTTACACTGATAAGAGACACAGACAAAGACCAAATGTTAAAAACTTGATTTCAGTATTCATGGAAACTCAAAACATGTAAATTTATAAAAACAAGCGCTGAATATTTATCTTAGATATACCCTGTTTACTGTATTGATTTGAGGAATTAATTTTATTCCTTAGCAGTTTTCTTGGATTTGGTAAAATATTATAGTAAACGTCTTTCTCTAATTACATTCAATAAAAAATAATGTTTTCACTTAACTGTTGCCAACCCTGTATATCTACTATAAATTTTGTATACACTACACTGTGTATTTAAATAAAATCATATATTAATAACACACATTCCAACCTGAAATGCACTCCAAACAATTTCCAAGTATTTTTCGGGCCGCGGTAGCCCAGTCGGTAGAGCGCCGGCCACGTAATTGAAAGATTGCGGGTTCGGTACTCGAGCCGGTCAAAGACCGTCGTGTACATTAATGGTGGCTGGTGCACGTAAAACCTATCGTGGCCGCAATGTCCTCCATGTTCCCATTAAAAATTATACCTCTGGGGGTCACCGAAGCGGGAGAGTCATTCCTTCTGTGGAGGATCAAAATTGTGATGGCATTTCTCCGGACCACCTCTAGGAGTGTGTCCCAGACCGTCGCCAATTGCCCATCTGCGCAGCACTAGTACGACGTAAAACAGAACCATCCAAGTAATATCCCACTATATTCTAGTTATTTTGTGTAGCCCAGCAAATGAACGGAAAATGATTGTCATACGATATTCTGCATGAATAACGCTGTTATACATTTGAAAAATATATAAGGTAATTTCGGGTGAGTTGCCCCACCGGTAGAGATGCCCCACTTTATGTAATTTCGAGACGTAACGCTGGATGGCTCTGCGAGTCCGATTAATATTTCAGATAGATGTTGAATAGTGTGCTGTGGAAGTTACGTGAAGTCACTTCTTTGTTTTCTGCTACCACAACAATATTTCAAGTAAGTACCATGTTTTTTCTACTCTGTTATAAGAGTGATGTTGCATTGTAAGGCAGGCACTACTTAATAAGTAGGGATTTTTTTTATATAAGCTTAGAAACCTGTAGTAAGAAATTAGCCAGTCGACTTCGGGCATTGAGCGGCCATTTTTGCTGTCTTGTACTTTGGACAGTTTCCGGGGCACCTCTCCCATACCAAAAGGATAGACGCCCCAGAAAATATTCGGGTGAGATGCCCCTATACATTTTCAGGGAGAAAAGTCTTTTGTTTAAATTTTAAACTAATATTTTTTAAATCATATTGTTTTTATGAAATGCTTAATATTTGTAAATGGAAAATTTTTCAACTTAAAAATATTTTTTTCACCTATAAATTTAGATTAAAATTCTTCAAATAAAATTCGAATTCGCGTCATTTTTAGAAGTGGCAACTCAAAACGAAATCGCAAAAATACAGATTAAACCCAGATAAGAAAGCAGAAAACGCACAGGTATGTCAGACTGACCTTTGACATTTAAACTGAATATTGACATTTAAAATATAACATAAATAAAACTTGGGCGCTAACGAAACTGTAGGTGGGCGGTTAATTGGGCCAGTGAGTGTATATTATTGTATTTGTTCATGCAATTGTTCAGTGCTTCTTGTTTGTTTCAGGAAAGATGCCTACAGTGTACAAAAGAAAAAATACCGGAGCAGCTCCTGAAACCTGGACGGAAGACGATTTAAAAGAAGCTTTCAGGAGACTAGAAGCAGGGGAAATTGGTGTCAATGAAGCTGCTAGGTACTATGGAATTCTTTCTCGGACACTTCGTCGTCGTCGAAGAAAAACGGGTAATAATACCAAAACAAGTTCTTTTGGGCCCCAAGGAGTGTTTGGAGTTGAAAACGAAAAACATCAAGTCAAGCACTTCCAACGTTTAGAAAAATGTGGATTTGCACCTGACAGAGAGAGAATTAGGACAGTTGCATTTCAGTTTGCTGAAAAACTAGGTCTCAAGAATCGATTTAATTTAGAAGCAAGAATGGCTGGGTACGCCTGGCTATCATCATTTTTTAAGAGAAACCCAGAACTAAGTATCAGACAATCCCAGGGGCTCTCTTTAGCAAGGAGGGAAGGCATGAACAGAGAAAGTGTTGATCTTTTTTTTTTAAATTCTTTCAAGAGTGGTTGAAGAAAATCAATTCTTTACCAGACAGGGGAGTATTTATAATATGGACGAAACCGGCTGTCAGTTAAATAAAGTTCCAGGAAAGGTCGTGGCTACCAAAGGGGCAAAAGATGTTCATGTTTTGACGTCTATAGAGAGAGGAGAAAATGTTACAGCCATTGCCTGTTGCAATGCAGAAGGACGATATTTCACTGGAATTTTGTTGGAAATCCGGACAAGAATAACATTATAATTGTATGCCTGCCCAGCCATACCACATAAGCTCTTCAGCCACTTGAACGGTCTTTTTTTAAGCCACTAAAACACTACATTAAAGAGGAAGCAAGGAAATGGATTGTTAATCATCCAGGAAGGACCATTGGGAGAATACAAGCTGCAGAACTGATTGGTAGATCCTGGAAAAGGACAGCTGCTGTTGACACTACTATTAATGGTTTTCGGGAGACGGGAATTTTTCCTCTAAACCAAATAGCGATTTCAAACCACTTCTTTTCCATAAGTGAAGAATTGAAACAGACATGTGAACAGTCCCAAATTTCTGAATCAACTGAACAAACATCCTCCCCGACAAAAATATTGCAACAGATTCCCCCTGTACCTAGGTTAAAGGAAAGATGCCGAAAAAGAAAGAGACAGTCGGCTAAGGTCATTACATCCCAAGAGCACATCCAAGAAAAAAAGCTAAAATCCGCTGTTAAATTTAGAAAAGCCTCAAAACAGCTGGTGATGGACATGCCTATTGAAAATGACGAAAGTGATCTTACAAACAATTGCCTCGAATGTGAGGAGAACTATTATTTTACAAAAGAAACAGTAGATTGGATAAATTGCATAAAGTGCCATAAATGATTGCATTAATCATGCACAATGTACGGAGATCTGTGCAATGTTTGCGGAAAAGCGAAAATTACAGAAGAGAAAAAGAAAAATATTATCTGAATAAATTCGACATGTTTCGTAATATTTTTTTTTTTTTTTTTATTATACTTTCTAAGCTGTAAATATGAAAATTTCCCATATATTAAAGAAAAAAAAAATATTTGAAATATTTTTCAATAGTTTATGTGTTTTATTCTAATTTTTACATCTTGTCTATGGTAGCTAAATATTTTAATATTTTATAAATTAATGCTGAGGTCGTATCTTTTTTTTTTTTTAAATAGCTTACGTTTCATATGTTATAAACTACTGAAAAATTGTTATAAACTATTTACCATTGTTAAAACTTTTTATTATGTTTTTTACAGGCAGGGCATCTCTCCCACGTGAGTGGGGCATCTCACCCGCAACTTCGGGAAGGATGGTCAAATATAGTAGTGCGGCAATTTTACTTTTTTCTTTGGAAAATTTACAATACGGTACAAAAAAACTACTTAGTATTAAAAAACAATATGCATTATGTATTTCCCACAAATTTTCGTTGTCATTGTTAATACCCAATTTATTTTATAGCTCCCTTTCCTTAAGTGGGGCATCTGTCCCGGAATTACCTTATTCATTTCATTTTGTTTAGAGAAGCCTATAGATGCTAAACTCTACTTACCCGCACTTCTGCCCATAGACGTAATATATATGAATTCCCTTGGACATCTCTGTACACGGACCATTTACTTCATCTGAACGAAAAATTTAGTGTAGCATCTCTATACGATACACATTTAGAATGCCGAGTTTGCACTTCCTGTTACTATTTGTTCCTGAGACACGTTGATAACAGACAGATACACAGACACTCAGCGACAAACACAGAGACCAACCGCTAAATGCCTGGTTTCAGATTTAAAGGACCTCAAAACGTGTAAGTATAACAAAAGCTGAATTTCGAAAATTTCACCAAAATAATACCTTCTCTACCATATATATGAGTAAGATAAAAAAAATAATAATAACAATAACATAGATGTATTTTATAGATATTTAATGATAAATTCGACATGATATAATCAACTGATTTGTTTGATATTATTTAAAAAAAAAAAATATTGATGATTTCGCTAAAATTTATTTTTATAATTAAAAAAAAATTAATTTGCATTAGCGTGTTTAATTATTTATAATTCAAAAACCATCATTTCAAAATTATTCACATTTTATTATCAATATTTCCTATTAATAATGCATTAATTACCTAATAATTACATTAATTGCATATAGATTAACCTTTTGCCGGCCGTAACGCTCTAAAGTGCTATAAACGTTTGTGTTTGTTGGATGCCTGCAGAATCATGCAAAACGGCATGAGTGAGTGAGTGACTTTATGTCGCACTAGTGCTACACTATGGGCAATCAACGAAGGTGTGCGTGCGTTTTGGTATTAGGGTTACGGCCAATTAATTGTGGAAGGGTCTCAGGCCTGAGGGGGACTGCCTTTTGTGAGGATTTTTCTAATAAGTCGTAGCTCGTATTTAGTTTTGGAGAAAGATGGACGGTAAGGAGACATGCTAGCACAATTTTGATCTTACGTACAGAGGACCAAAGTGAAATGAAAAATCTTAATATGTGAGGAAATTTACTAAGTTCGTAGAAGTTATGGGAGCTTTGCAAAAAAAAAAAAAAAAAAAAAATGTTCGTGGTCAATTTTATGATTGGATCCAGTTAGGATGGATTCTGGAAAGTTGGACTAAGGTGAGGAATTGGATCTAGTTATTAAACAATTTTTCTCGTTTCGAAGGTACTCTACAAATAATCGGCTAATTTCATGGTCTCCTGAATGGTTTGAATGGTCACCTATACATTAATACACAAAGATAAAATTTGTCGTACGTTTTTAGCGTACTTTTAATATGAGCTTAAAAATAATATTGTTTGAAAGGTGTGAATAATGTGGGTTAAAGAAAAAAAAATATCATCTGAAGCCAAGAAGGCCTGCAAAAGTACCTAAATTTTTATACACTTTTCCGTTTTATACACATAATCTTCTGTGTCTCATCCTTTGCTGGTGCTATTTAATCACACATCTATGGGTCAAAATGGCTGCATTTTTTTTTTTACAACCATGAATGTTTTGCTTTCCTTTAGCGAAAACCAAATCCGATATTCACATCTCAACCCTCTGCTGACCGTAACGCTCTAAAGTGCTACAAACGTTGTTGCCAAATTTAGAGACTCTGTTACTCAACTATCACCAATAACTTTGAAGAGTGATATTTGATATATATGATGGACGAATAACCTTCGAAGTGATTAGGCAGGCATTGCAGTTAAAATTTAGTGGTAGAAATTCAATAAAAATATTCAACACTGACCAAAGGAGTGAAAATAAATTGGTCCTGCGAAAAGTTAATATATTTTTCATTTAACACTTTCACGACCGCTGATGTAGATTCACGTCATTTGGAAATCTGTAACGAAGCCAGTGGCCTTTTTTTTTTTTTTTTTTTTTTTTTTTTTTTCCAATTTGAATGTTACTATATTTCTTAAGGATATTCCTAATATTCATATTTTTACAAATAAAATACCATGGATATAAATACTTTAAGCCATTAGTAGTCGCTATAGACAGCGCCACCTATTACAGATTGCGCACTTTTTATTTAACTGTCACCAACAATTTTAAAAGTGATGTGATCGACGTTTCATCGATTTTATTCGCCTAATATGTATATCAAATGCCACTTCTAAAAATTTTGGTGGCTATTCAATAAAAAAATCTGGCAACACTGAAGGATGGGGCGGCAAATCGACCAACTAGCGATTACTAACGGGTTAATTAGAAAGATTACAATTATAAAATATATTCATTAGTAACATAAATATGGATACAGAAAACTTATTCTTAAATAACGTAGCTTAAAAGAATAACGCCCATGGGCGAAACTTACGCTCAGAAAGACAAAAAATATGCGGTCGCGAAAGGGTTAAGTGCATTTATATTAACAAATTGTATGTGAGTGTTTACGCAATTCCAAGACAGAACTCATCCCATGTAAAATTATAATAAATTGTGTACCGATGTGTGTATCATATTCAAGATAAAAACGAATTTACAAAGTAGACTCATGATATAAATAACGGTACATAAATGTATCCTAAAGCAAACTACCATAGTAGGAAGAAGACGATAGAAAAAGTGCACATACATAAAAACTCCGTACTTGTCCATCATGTAACTTCCTAAATGTAGACGTAGCTATAGCAGAAGGCATGCTCTTATTTTTAGAAAAAATCATCTTAATTAAATTTCTACAAATAGAGCCACAGTTGTTTAAAAAATAAAAAAAAATCTAAATTTTCTGTCATTTGCCTTTTAATGGATTTACCAAGATTGTAACAGCAGCATTTAAGCATTTTAGAGCGTTTAAGCTATAAGGGAACATTTAAATTTAAAGCACATTAAAGCGTTAGGGCCGGTAAATAGTTTTTTAATTCCTATTGAAGAAAATTTTAAAAACGCATGTAGAATTTTTTTTAAACTGTATACAACGTGCATCATTTAGCTTATTTTCTAAATTTTTTTTTTTTTTTTTTTTTTATTTGTCGGGAAATAGAAGTGTGTACATATATTTTTTTCAAAGTATCGATATATTAATTTTTTCGTTATAGACAGTATTATTTGTCATGTAAATTCTCTGAAGAAGAATTTTGATATGTCGAATATAGAGGCGAATAGATAGAAAAGTTTATAGAGATATGTATCATCATGTTAATAAGATGAGTAATGGAGAGATATAGGAAAGCATTTATTTTTTAAATGCTTACTTATAGAAATTGTTACAGTTTCCTGCGAATATCCTAATTTATATTCCTTAAAATTTTTAGTACCGCCCCTTTTTCCACACCATTTAAAATGTAAAGTATTTTTCTACAAATGCAATTGCGATTAAATAAGAAAAAAAAAAGACTAAAAGAAGACTGGTGATAAGAAAAAAAAAAAAAAAAAAAAAAAAAAAAAGGCGGAACTAAAAAGTTTACGGAATATGAATTAGAATATTGGCAGGTACAGTCTGTAACAAAAGCGTCCGAACACTAGCAAAAAATCCTATGTAATAAAAGTGCACTTCATACTGTTTCGTTAAATAAATCCTTGTCGAATCATGTTCTTAGTCAGTGTAAGAACATGATTCGATAATGATTTATTTAACAAATCCGTATGAAGTGTATTTTTTCTACATAGGAATTTTTGCTAGTGTTCGGACACTTTTGTTACCGACTGCATGTATGAGATACTAATACTACATAAATACACGTAAATATTCCAAAATATTAAGACTCTTATTATCCTAAATTTATTGAAGAAATTCATGACTTAATTATATAGTTTTAACATCAATTAATGCCATTCAAATGCACGAGCCTTTGAAATGATAAATATTTAATATAGATAAAAATACTTTAACAAAACTATAGTAATACAATTCAGTGATTAATATTATTTGAACTGAATGCAGCTATAAATCAAGTCAAAACCGACAAATAGTTCACATTGCCTGGCAAATAGGGATTTCAAAATTGTGTACAGTTTCGTTCACCCGTTCAAAATCCTTCGGTCTAAAGTAATTTCCGTTTTCAGCCTCCAGGGATTCGCAATTATTCATCGCTTAAATATATTCTATGTCACTCGTTAAAATTCATTTAAAACTGCATACTAATCTTTGCCATTAGCTTTAATTAGAAATTTCACTATAAACATGCATATGCATGCACTTCTGTAAAATGTACGCGTGACTAAAATGTAATTGAGATATTTTAGAGTGTTTTGCTATTTGATATTCACAAATATAATGCGTTGGTCAGTAACTTTAGAACAATTGTTGAGAAAGGAAATATTATACAGGAAGTAGCATGTAAAGAATGTTATTATATTGACAGTAAATTAACCGAATATGTTTGTTTTGAGTTTTTGCTGTACGGTAATTATTTGAATACTAGAAATAGACTTTAAGTAGTAAACCAAGATTTACTACATAAAATCGATTTTCTTTAAATTATTTTAATTACAAATTTAATTAAATTACAAAAAAATAATTAAAGAAGAGTAAATAATAATTAAAAAATAATAATGACTTCTAACAACCATTCTTTAACTGAACAGTTTCTTGAAGCATCATGTTGAAGCGTTTATACTCAACATTTTTATATACTGCAGATTTACTGTTGATTAATTAAACTTAGATTTAAAATATATTTATGTAAAATTATTTTATTCATTTAAAACTTTATTTTCAATGAAATATCTAATAACTTAATGCATGTTAATAATAATAATAATAATAATAATAATAATAATAATAATAATAATAATAATAATAATAAATGTCATACATGTGTTTCTTCAGATGATCTACATTCCCAAGAGAGAAAGTTTCCATAAGCAGATAATAAAAAAAAAAGAAAAAAAAAACTTCTAGTGCTTTGTGTATGTTTTATTTTATTTTATCCCTCTTTTTTGAAAAATCACAGGAAATCTCTGACGTAATAGCACAAAAGAGACAGCTACATTAAACAAATTGTGTATGTTTACTACAACTTATACAAAAGAATATTTCTAAATAAACTTGTTGTAACCAAGACACCAGATTAAATTATAGTTGTATTGTCTCGCTGAGTTAAACTAATTTTTGTATTAATTTAACAGAATTAATTTGAGTTATTTGAGTTGATTTATTTCTTAAATGAAATTAACTAACTTAATTCTAAAACAGTTCAAACTGTTTTACTTTTTATTACACTGCTTATTGGAACAGTAAATTTATTTCATTTTTAACTTTCCGAAACCTTACATAATATCAGTTAGATATGTATTATAGCTTCAAATGCAGTTTCCTCTAAAATTTGAGAAACTTTCCATATAATCCTTTACTTACATATTTAAAATTTACCAAGTATAAACAATTAATTACGATATAAATGAACTAAAGCTTACCTATAAAGTACTTGGAAATCACAATTTTTTATATGTTATGGATATACGCTGTTATAAGTAAATACGTATATCATTTATAGCATAAAGCAAAACAAAAATAATATTTTACATTGTGCGTTTTTGTCTATTATTGTAAATAAATATTTCACTTTACATATGGATTTACTTTTATTCAACTATGATACGTAGTGATGTTTTATTATACTAAATAATATTTTGCTATTATAATATAAGGGAAAAAAGTCTATATATAGGAAATTTTAAAAATATAAATAAATAAATAAAAGTGGATACTTTTTTATATAGCAATGTGTTGCAATCACAGCCTCCTTAACTAGATGCCTGTCACGTATCTCGAAAACTAGGAAACAGTTGAAGCGGTAGACAGCGCCACCTGGTACAGATTGCGCGACTTTTTTTATTCAACAGCCACCAAAAAATTTTAAAAGTGGGATATGATATACATAAAAGGCGAATAGACTCGTAGAAACGTCTATTTTATATATCATGTATCACTTTTTTAAATTATTTGTGACAGTTGAATAAAAAAGTACCATAATCTGTACTAGGTGGCGCTGTTTACCGCTTCAAGTGTTGCCTAGTTTCCGAGCTACGCGACAGGCATCTTGTTAAGTCGGCTATGGTGCAATAATACATTTACAATATTAATAAAGTGTGGTAGCGTAAGTTTCTATTTAAAAAATAAGCAAATATCTATATCAAATATTATAAACATATAAAACATTCTTTCTCTTGCACACTTTTTAAATTTATCTAATTTGGATGAAAATAATAATAACTGAGAAAATATTTTTGCATTTTAATTTAAATTTTATTTATTTATTTATTTATTTTACCATATATTATTTATTTATTTTACCATTTATTTATTTTATCATAAACATTTTTGAATGAAGCGTAAGCTAAATGTGTTAGCGAAAACATAAAAATACTAATTATAAATAATTATTATATTAAAAATTAAATCTAATACATTCTGAAATTTCGCTTTGATCATATTTTATACTATACATTAACAACGTTATGAAATGACAGAAATGGACATTAATTCCATGAAATACAACTACACATGAAATATGTCGCAAGCTATCGCGATTACTTCAGCCTCAGAACGAAGGGGGAAACAAATGAACCCTTGAATTGATGAATGGTTTATAGTGATCCGTTGGTTTATTCCAGGGCCTCTGAATAGGTTTAGAATACAATATTATTGTCAGAACCTTCTATTTCCTTCTTGCACATTCAAATATAATTGAAATTTTATCGTAATTCTGAATAATAATAATAATAATAATAAAAATTCTGTGACTTTATTTACAAATAAATTATTAGGCAAGCATAAATATATCTCTATTTCTTTCTTTTTTTTTTTTTTTTTTCATCCATATGTATTTCACTATACAATCTTTTTATGCTGCCAGTGCTTTATTTCAGTTCAAAGTAAGATTATTTTTATTTAGTTTGTCATTCTAGTGTCATTTTTCTTGATTAATTAGAACTTATTTATGGGTGAAAGTTAATTCTAAACACTGAAAACATGCTGGAATGAGATGCCATGTCGCTCAATGCCAACCTCAATGCCAGGTCACTAATAATTCGGCTACTAGATGAGTAATGATTCATCATTGATTTCTTTACTATTTCTGGTAATGCCATTTGTTTGTAGTTTACGTTCTGTAGATCTGTATATTCAGGCTTCGTATTATTTTTCTTAGTGCATTTCACATATTGTGCGTACATATCATGTCGTATACAAAGCAGAAATTTCAGAGAGGTTTTTGTAATTGCGAAATGTTAAATTAACTCTTTGAGGAGCAAGGTATTTACGTTCGTTTAATATCAATAACCACCAGAATTTACGAACGAGGTTAGAACAAAAGTAATACATTCCTTTGTTTGATGTAGGATTATATGGATATTTTAGCGTCACCTGGGAAAAATGAAAGTATTGGTCTATGTACGAGATGTGTCTATTAAATAACGCGACTATTGCTGTAAAACATTTTATTTTAAATTTATACATATTTAGTTATTATCACCTTCAATATACACCCCTCATCTATCCCTACAACACTCCACGCGAATTTTCCATTGTTCGAAAGAAATGGAAGTCTTGTTCTGTGAGCTCCTGCATGAGGCATGCCGCTTTTTCTTTCACAGCTTCAACTAACTCAAATCTTGTTCCTTTTAATACAGATTTAACTCTGGGGAACAGATAAAAGTCACATGGGGCCATATCAGGCGAATAAGACGGATGGTCTATAACTGGGATGTTGTACTTACTTGGCTAGAAACGTCTTGACAGACAATGCAATGTTAGCCGGCGCAATGTCTTGAACCCATGACTTGTTCTTCCACAATTCGGGTCGTTTTTTCCTTACTCTTTCACGGAGTTGAGCAAGCATATCGATTTAGTAATGATAGTCAGATCGAATCAGATTAGTGACTTTTTCGATATTTTCATCCGTTTTGGACGTGGAAGGGCGACCCGGGCGGTCATCATTTCCAACGTCGTCTCGACCATCTTGGAAACGCTTCAACCACTCAAAAACTCAAGCACGTGGTAAACATTCATCGCCATAAACTTGTTTTAATAAAAGGTAAGTTTTACTAGTGGTTTTACCAAGTTTCACGTAAAATTTCATGACAATACGTTGCTCTATAGTATAACCACGTTTTTCCTATGCCTAGCAGCGAGGACGAGTCCAAAAGCTTTGAGGGGTGCGAAGTTCACCGTCAGGTTGGGAATTAGTAAACATTCAGTTATTCGGCGTTCCCTTATCGCTTGTTTTCTCTCAACGAAAATATTATCTCCCCTATTTTAACAGTGGACTCGTTGAATCTATACTTGCGCAGAAGCTTCCATAGTCACAAGAAATGTGGTTAAAGAATACTTTTATACTTATCATGTTTTTGGCAAAACGAAACAAATACCTCTTACACAAACGAGGGTTACGGCCAGACTGATTTCTCTAGAAACACGAGAGGCGCTGCAATCGAAAGAAAAGGCTTTACCCTGCACAGCTGTCGGTCGTTCGGAATTGGCGCATATGCAGTTCATCTGTAGCAGCAATAGTCTCGTTATTTAATAGCCACACCTCGTATATATATATATATATAAAGCAGAGCCTTGCTTATCCGAGGTAATGTGGACTGAGGGTACCTCGGATAATTGAAAACTCGGATAACATGGACTCTGTCGTAAATCGGAGGGGATACACGGCAAATTTTAAAATGGAGGAAAAAGTAGTCAATGAAGTAAACTAATATACATATATTACATACTTAAATGTAGTCAATTAAAAATGCAATAAAATGCATACATATATAAACCATAAAATACAGTGATGTATAGTAAAATTTCTCAAAGTTATCTATGCCATTTATCAAAAGCCATACGTCATCAGAGGCGTGGCCTTTTCGGAGCTCGTTTAGTTAACCCGGAATTCGGTTAATCGAGGCTCGGGTAACCGCGACTCTACTGTATTATACTTTTCAATATGTTATTTTTTCCCTAATGAAAATGAATATATAATTCCTTAATTTGAAATAATTGAGTTTCTATCTATACAAAATTTATTTTAAAGAAAAGACCATAGCCTCCTTAACTAGATGCCTGGCTAAACTTGGCAACAGGTCGAACGGTAGGCAGCGCCACCTGGTGCAGATTGTGCGACTTTTTTATTGAACTGCCTCCAATAATTTTAAGAAGTGATATGTGATATATATAATCGACGTTTCTTCGATTCTATTCACCTTTTTTGTATTTCAAATCCCACTTTAAATTTTTTTTTATGTTAGTTGAATAAAAAAAGTCGCGCAATCTGTACCAGGTGGCGCTGTCTACCGCTTGAACTGTTACCAAGCTTAAGAGCCACGCGACAGGCATCTACTTAAGGAGGCTATGGGAAAGACAATGTAAAATTTTCGATGATTCTTAAAAAAAAAAAAAAAAAAAAAAAAAAAAAAAAACTTAATTTTACGAGGAATAAAGTCACCTCAAACATAACATCTCCTTCTTAAATCAAAAATCGTATTGCAAATGTTTAATTGAAGACAATCATGAAATTTTTCGTGATTTATTTAAATACTTAAATATCAAATAACTTTTGACAAAAAAATTACTATCATTTTTGAATTGCTGTACAAAATTTGTTTTAAAGCTGAGACAATGTAAAAATTTTGAAGATTGTCCGACAAAAATCTAAATTTTTTGCTAGAAAAGAGATGCTTCAACGAAAAAATATCCTTTGTAAATCACAAACCATATTGCAAGTGTTTAATTGAAAACAATCATAAAATTCTTCAAGATTGATTTAATTATAGAAATTTTAAACTGCTTTTGAGAAAATTGTTACTAGCACATATGAGTAGCTGTTGAAAATTTATTTTAAAGCTGAGGCAGTCTGAAACTTGCATCAATTGTCAGAAATATCTAAATGTTACGATAAAAGAGATGATTGATACAATATTTCCTTTATACACAAACATTACTGCAAATGTTTAGTTCAAAGTAATCATGCAGTTTTCAATGATTGATTTTCTCATGAAAACCTTCAATGCTATTTTTGGGATAATATAATGACCAGATTTGCAAACTTGCTTGATTATTGAATACAAGTAAAATTTTATAGAAATATCCGCTTTATATTTTAATGAAAAATCTGTGATTAAATAAACTGGAGAATACTTTGAGAGAATAGTTTTATGAATTAATCCGAAAGAGTTGGCAGCTCTGAATATTTGATGCAGCAAAGTTGCCAAGATATCTAACATATTCCGTAGCATTGTTAGTACCATGTGTATTTCATATAACATTTTTTGAAGGAGTAGTATTTTCCTTTTTATATAGCCCGAGAGTAGTCGCGTCTTTTTTTATAACGCTAGTAGTCGCGTGTCGGTCTTTTTGCCGCCGCTGTTTAGTGTTGGGAAAAAGCCGAAAGAAAGCCAGTAGAGAAAGATGAAGTGTCTTTAATTCACGCGAAGTTTTTCCTGCAAATCTCTAACCTGTCTGAAAAACCGGAAATGGGGAGAAAAATGAATCAACGTTAGTGGTCGCGTCGCAATAAAATAGACTGATTTGAGAAGTAAAATGTTTTTAACTTCTCAAAAAATAGCAGGAATGACTTGAAAACATAGTATGTTAGAGGACATCTACCCAAGGTCAGGTGCACAGAGTTTCCCCACTTTATTTTTAAGGGGTGATCTGCAGGAGGAATTTATAAGCGATGAGCGGCATAAAGACCGATATGCGACTACTAACAGGTTAATGGTAGATATACAGAATGGTTATAATTAAACTTCCCCTAGTATATATTTTACATTCCACGGTTGACAGTTAAGTCCTTTAGTAAATTCAGAAGTGCTGAACAAAAGTAGTGGTAACTTGTGAAGTCCGGTGATGGTTGGATCAAGGAGCGAAGAAAAAGGAGTGGAACTTTCATGATCCAACCTTCACCGGACTTCACAAGTTACCATTGCTTTTGTTCAACACACCTCAATTTACTATAGGATTTAACTGACAACTATGAAACGTAAAAAAAAAAAAAAAAAAAATTGCTCATTGGAAACATGTATTAAAACCCTGATGATGCTTTGATTTTTCAAAGCGAAATGCTTTTGATAATTTTAAAATGTTTTTAAATAAAGTATAATTTTAGAAAAGTGTTTTTAAAGTGTTTTTAATTTAAATACCAATGACACATGTTTTAACAAGATTCTCTTTTATAGATCATTTATACGATACAGCAAAGTTGCCAAGATATCTATATTATTCCGTAATATTTTTAGTACCGTGTGTATTTCATATAGCATTTTTTGAAGGAGTAGTATTTTCCTTCTTATTTTATGGTAGATATATGTTGAAGAAAATTTCTTTGCAAAAAATGTGTTATGAAAAATAAATTTCGGAATAAATTAGGATTTTTTTTTTACCCTTTTTTTATTGTGCTTTGATTCCTCATTTAATTTAAGTTTATTTCATTTAATTAAGATATATGCCACATAATCAAATATTAGTACTTACCAAATCTTCTTATTCTTTCCTTGTATTGTACTATTGTACATCTTTAAGATTCCATTATTTTATTTTACAAAAATCCTTCTCCCGTGCAATTTGTACATGCATAAATATTATTTAAAGCTAGTTTCTTTAATTACTTAATAAACTTTGCATTGATTTTCAATTTTATTTGATGCAGTAATTTTAATCGATACTCATAACACACGTCTGCATATACATAAGTATATATCCGTACATACATATTTTTACAGGCTTTAACTTGGTATGATGTATATTTATATGTGGAATGCTGTTTGTTTATAGGTGTGGGTCAAATCTAAGAATTGAATTTTCACTCACTTTTTATCACCATTTATAATGAAATTTTTCTCGAGGAAAATGCATTCCCAAGCAGTAACGGACTAAGGAGGACCCTGGACCCCAACTCTAGTTCAAAATTCGGTTTCGAAATTTTGCCCATTTCTTATCGTTCGATTGAGCTGAAGTTTTCTATACATTCATAACTTCGACGACAATGCATGTTAAGCAGTTATGGACTTAGGAAGTGAGAGAGGATGAAGGCATGTGCCCCAACTCTAGTTCAAAATTTATTTTCGAATTTTAGCGCATTTCCTGTTATCTAAATGAGCTGAAATTTGACATATATATGTATTATCTACATCCGCTGAATTGACGTTTTAGTACATTTTGGAATAAATGTGTGCTTTTATTCATTTATTATTTTTATTTATGAATTATTTGTTCAGATAATTATAATTAATCGTGTGTTTGTATTCGTTTTGGGTGATAATGCAGAATTCTGTATATATGTGAGTGTTTTGTATATATATATATATATACATTCAAATTCGAATGTGTACACATGATTTTTTTATTGAAAATTTATTTTTCCAATTGAGTGAAAATAATGCCTGGACCGGGAGTTGAACCCCGGATCTTTGACTTACAAGGTCAAGGCTCTACCAATTGAGCTATCCAAGCTGACAACCGGTGGGCATTACTCACTCAGAAAACCTTTAGGCAGAGCAACTGGTCTATCATGTAGATAGCTCGACAGAATAAGCCACAGGTAAAGAAAAACACCATTAAACAATAGGAGGAATAAATTGTAAGTCAAAGATCCGGGGTTCGACTCCCGGTCCAGGCATTATTTTCACTCAGTTGGAAAAATAAATTTTCAATAAAAAAATATGATTTTCTTCCCAATCTGTTGATTGTGTTATATTCATAAATTGTGTACACATGACTTATCTTCATTTACATATCTGAGGTATAAGGAAGTAAATTCTTCGGAGAATGCTGAAAAATGTAAAATTAAGTTATCCCATCTTCCGGAGTCATCAGTAATACCAGTCAGGTATCCGTCGACAGACATATAAATATTTTTAGCGGTAGTTCATCAGTGACTTAGTATACTTTACCTAAACTACTATAATTCACCTAAACTACTATAAATACCTCCATTTAAAAGAGTGTTACGATCCTTGTGCTCAAAATCCATAAAATGTAGCAAAAATCTTCCGGAAGTACAGCGAATGGTATTACAGGCCATTACCCGACCAGTATGAGTTATTACAGATGGGCTTGGTAGTGGTGAATAACCTATAATGCAATGAAAAATGGAAAGCTACTGAGTTCAAACATTTAAAATTCATTTAAAACTCAGCTAGACTAATATCTAAATCAGACCCTGAGTTTGAATATTTTCTACTATTCAAACTTTGGCAATACTGCGGGTCTGTAGGTACTAAGAACTGCTACGAACTGCTACGAATCTACTAATCATGCATTATCGTCATTTTAATTAAATAAGTAGAGAAGTATCATAAAAACAAGATGCATGTGCAGAAAGAGATAGGTGCTGTAAGAAGAATGCAGTAGGATATTGCCAGTTGGAAGATAAAGTAATTTATATAGAAGAAAAAAATTCATTTAGCATAGTATTTTTTTAAGCTTGATGAAGATTGCGAAAGAGAATGAAGGATAATTTCAAAAGATAAAAGAATCTAGGAAATGGAAAGAGAAGCTTTTGATTTAATACAAAGCATAGAAAAAAATGTAAAACGACTCAGACTAATCTTCTTCTTTTTCCATATTTATACCAATTACATGTTGCAATGGTTAAAGTTTTATGAAGACTGCTGTCATTACCCTAAATTCAAAAATACGATCTTAATAGTACATAATTACAATATGGAAAAAGGAATGAGCAAAAAATATCAAACTTTCTGTTAAAAAATGCACAAAAAATGTTTTTTGACTTTTATTTCATTTAATTGATTCTGGAAGTAGAAAAAAGAGAAATATTTAGCTCATCGACTATTTAATCAATGCTAAATAACTGAAAACATCACTTAAGGATGTTAAAAAATATATTTTCTATAACAACACAAATATGTTGATACAATATCCAAGCAGTACCAAATCCTATTAAAGTAATGCCAGGAAGTTGTGATTCATTGCCATCATGAAACATTTAACAACAAAAATGCAGGAAAAACTCTGAAATACATTTTGAGTAGAATAATCATTTAGGAAACCAAAATACATACTGAAAAAGAAAGTTACATTTATTACAAAAACTTTGAGATACTTTCTAACATTTACAGTTGTTATTTGTCCCAAAATGTATTACTAAAATCTATCTAATTGCAGTCTCATCTGAACTTATACTGTTGTGGCGTAATGGTAAATGTATGCCTATTATAGAATTTTAAAGCAAAATGCGATGCTTTTTTTCTTTGCTGCATTTCAGGTGTTTAAGAAAATTAACAAGCCTCAAATAACATTAGTACATTTAATTTTGAATATTCAATCAAAAATTTCAATATTGCTTGAAATTATCTATAATGTTATTTTTCGCTGTAATTACAGATTTGTTTTAAAAACTGAAATCCATTTATTGCTAAAGAAATAGGCATTTTCTTAAAATATTAATATTTATCTCATTTAACTGATTTTAATTAATGAATACGTTAATTTTAAAATGCATGAAACTTGCTGAAAATTCCATGCCACTGAAATGTGCAATTATATCAAAGAAATTCTTCCATTTATGCACTGGAAAGTGACTATAAATTTTAACTAAGTATATTGCCTTAATAACTCTATTACTAATTTTGAAAATTCTTAGACATTTTTTAATTCATTTGTAAATTAAATTCACTTGAATGAAATCTTTTCTGATGTGTCTAAATCCAAAATCACAATAGGAGTCTATTTAAATTAATAATGAAAGAAAAAATGTTAAATATGTTAACTTCATTAATAAAATGACGTAAAAATTAATTATGGTTTATGTTATGGTATTTTAATGCACTTATAAAATTTTGCAATACTTATAGATTTTCTTTAAGATCAAAATTTTAATATATTGTTAAAAATATTTTTCTAATTAGTTGGATCTCCTGCCTTTAGAATGCATTTATTATTTATCATTTACACGAATATATTTTTATTTATTTATTTATTTATTTATTTTTAATAAATAAAACAAAATTGGTTGACAATTTAAACATTACTCGAGAAAAAGTATAAGTATAAAAACCGCTAACGCTACGGTATAATTATTATTGCTATTTGGTTTATGAAACCAGAGATGCACATTCACAGAGTCTGTACGGAACACAACTTGAAGAATCATAGATTGTCCACAAACTCATAAATGAAAAGATGTATAGTATTAAAAAAAAATACACTTTATATATATTAGAAATGGCGATCAAGTCTACTAACTCATAGTGTATCAAATAAATGATTCAACAATGACTATAATTATACTCAGGTTGCGTATAAAAAAGCTCCATTGGCTTTATAATTGTAATAATCACGAAATTACAATGTACTGTTTAATTATAGTGCATTCTATAAATAACAACGTGCAAATACACTGTTTCTTTGCAATTACTACATATTACTACACATACTATTTACATTATGAAAAACAAACAAAATTAAATTTATTGAATTTAATCTGAACATAAATTTTCAGTTATTCTTGTAATATTTTGCAAATTAAATAATAAATTAACAAAGAGCATTCTAAATGTGAAAATAAAACGAACAAAGTGCATGAATAATATAGAAGTAGCATAAAAGAATAAAGAATTGATGTGCAATATTCTAAAATTTTAATAATAAAGAGCTTTAAAGCATAATGCATTGACAACAATAGACATAAAATCATAAAATGTTATTAACAATAGACATTAAACACAACAAATTATTAACAATAAAATAAAAACACACAGGTAAAACATATGAAATTATATAAAAAGCACAAATTATAAAATTAATTGTAAACAGCATAATTAAAAAGCTTTTGTGAAAAATGTATTTCTTCTGTAAGAAAACTATAAGAAAGTTTATTATATTAAAAATACTTTAAACACACGTAAAATTATATTTCATTTAGAAAATGTTAAAAAAAAAATATCCGAAGCTTTTCGCTTTAATAGTAAAGCATCAACAGGGATTTTTATTATTCGTTTCCAATGAGCAGTTTTTAAATATTTTTTCTTTTCACAGTCAACAGTTAAGTCTTTGCTGATATTCACGTTATTAAAAGACTTAACTGTTGACTGTGAAAAGAAAAAATATTTAAAAACTACTCATTGGAAACGAATTATAAAAATCCCTGATGATGCTTTACTATTAAAGCGAAAAGCTTCGGATACTTTTTTAAAATATTTTTTAAATAAAATTTAATTTTACGTATGTTTAAAGCGTTTTTAATATAACTAACAAATGACACGTGTTCAATTTAACTCTTTTTTTTTATAGATAATTTATTATAAGAAAGTTTACTGAAATATAATTCATAAGTCATTTATCCAGTGATTAGAGCTCATTTTCATATGTCAATATCAAAATTTGTGGGATATATGTTGGTAATATTGTCACTACATATTAATACTTACTAGAAATTGTCCCGCATTTTAGTAAAACTAGAATTTTTAGTAAACGTCCTATATATTTTTACTTATATTGATAGTTATTATTATTTATTCCTTATTATTATATATTTTTTCTTCATTTAAAAATAATTTTCACAAAATAACTACGATAATAAATTTATTTTGTATCCAGTTACCTATCAATACAACATATACAACGCGTGCATTTACTAGATACGATGTTTAATATATATTTTAAAGGAAAATGAAACATTACAAAAAGAAAAAATAGTGTTCACGTGACCTTCTATTAAATTTTTGGATTTGAATAAAATGCCAGCACACTAGTCACCAGGGTTCTCAGCAACCAACATTTTGAATACACTTTTTATATGAAGCAACATTTTTATTACTTTTTCGAAGATATGTACAATGGCGATTACTAAAAGAAAAAAAAAAAAAAAAAAAAAAAAAAAAAAGAACAGTGATTTTCAAAATAATGACTTCTAAGAAACCCGTAGTTACAATACCTCGATTTCCAATGAATTTTATATCATATTATTAAAATAAAATTGTATTTTTTAGCTCTATTATTTAAATCGTTAAAATATTACAAGCCCTATGTTAAATTTTATTTATTATAATAATAATAATAATTTCTTTCGTTTATTTTTAAGTTTCCAGTCTCATATTTAAAAAAAAAAAAAAAAAAAAAAAAAAAAAAAAAAAAAATGTAATCACTCTATAAACCTGTTACTGGTGGAGTTTCATTTTGTATATTTCAATTCAAACACAGTAAATAGAAGCGTCTTAAATTCAGACAGAAATGTGTCTGAAATACCAATTCAGACACATAAATGTCTGAAACACTTAAGTATGCAAAATTTCAGACGCACGTGCTGTTGAAATTAAGACACCTAAGTGTCTTTTTATAAATGGGCTGAGATAAGTGTCTGAATAAGATTGTTTAGACACATAAAAATTCGAACATTTTACAATTTAGGCACTTAGAAATTCAGACATTTCAAAGTTCAGACACTTAGAAGTTCAGACATTTGTGTTACATAACAAATTTTCCGTAGGAAATCTACTTTAAGCAGCATGCATATCCTGTTTTAACATATTTTTTCACATTAAATAAATTTAATATTATTTTATATAATAAGTAGTCAACGTATTTAAAATGCTTAGACGCGAAACTTATTCGATTAAAAATTAAAAAACAAAGTTAATTTTTATTTAAAGTTCTCACATGTTATAAAACAAAAAAATATTAAGGTAAACGAAGCATGTAACTTGTAGCTAAGTCACTTGTAAAAAGTCACGCAATCTGTACCAGATGGCGCTGTTTACCACTTCAACTGTTGCTAAGTTTCCGAGCCACGCGACAGGCATCTAGTTAAGGAGGCTATGATTACTATTAAAATTTTTAAAAATTGCATAGGATATTTGTAAAAAAAATGTATCAATAATGCACAAAATTTACATAAATGATGCATTAAAAAAATTGTATAAGCAGATAATATTTCTTTGAAAATGTAGACTGAAATAATTGAAGAAATTTCTTGGAAAAAAAAATAAAACTGTAATTTAAAACAGAATTTAAATGGTAATATGTCAATCTCGACTACTTAATTTCTTATTATATTTAGTGTAGGAATATAAAGGAGAATGGTCAAAGTTTCACTAAAAACACAGTGCTAATTGAGGCCAACTTAACCTAAAACAAGTTTTAGTTTTTAAAAATATTAGCTGCTACTAAATTAGCATAAATTGGTGCATTTATTTACATTTATTTATTTACTTATATAGTAAAATATTTAGCTTTATTTTTAACAAAGTACAAGACACACTCAGCCATCAGAAATTATTTCGCAATTCATTTAACAACATATAACAAGTTAAATAAAACGTTCTATAGATACAGATTTGCCAACATTTTAATTTATTCCGGAAAATTACTAACTCCGCCTTTATTTCACACCACTTTATTTATAGAATAATTTTCTCCAATATATAATCACGATAATATATGAAAATGCTACTCTTAAAAAAGTGCATAGCTGCCAAAATTTTAATTTATTTCCGAGTATTTTTAGCCCTGCCTTTATTTCATACCAATTATCTTTTAACACTTTCGTGACTGCATGTTCTTGTCTTTTCGACAGTAAGGTCCGCATGTGGGCGTAATTCTCCCAAGTTACAATATTTCAGAACAAAATTTTCTATATTCACATTTATATTACAAATGGGATATATATAATAAGTATATTCTTCTTAATCAAAATATTTGTATTCATATTATATTTAATTGTACAAATTTGAATATTGGTTATATTCTTAAGAAATAAGTAACATACAAATAGCAAAAGAAACGCCCACTGGAGGAGTTACGGATTTTCAAATGCCATGAATCTACGTCAACAGTTGCGAAAGTATTAACCCTTTCGTAGCGGTAATACAGTAGCGGTGGTATATATTTTATACCACCTAATTTCAGTTCTGAACTGCGAAAATTCATCCCAGAAATTTTATATAAAATTTTACTTTTTAACCTTATCTGAAAACATTCATTTATTATTTTTCTTCTAATCTTGATCTCACGGTGGCATTTGATTTTAAATTAACTTAAATTCATTGCCCCTAAAGGGGTTAAGAGTATTTTTTTTTTCTTATTTTATCGAAGTTATATATTGAAGAAAACTTTTCTATAAATAAAGGGGTGTGAAATAAAGGCGTAGCTAAAAATACCCCGGAATAAATTGAAATGCTGGCAGTTATGAAAAGTACTATGAAATAAAGGCGGAGGTAAAAATGTTTGGAATAAATTAAAATATTGCATAGATGTAGATATAATTTCACGTTTAAAATAAAGTTATATATTTTAGGTGCAGTGTTCTATAAGTTATTAAATTTTTTTTCTGAGAAATGGTTAAAAGGTTTTGTTTGCGCTCTAGTCATAAAACATATGATGAAAATTGGGAAATAACTTATAACTGAAACTCATAACTGTATTTGTTTAATACTAGCAAATTCAAAAATGCATTATGTTCAATGCAAAAAAACTTTTTTTTTTTTTTTTTTTTAGTAATTAAATAAGTAATTAAATATTTGATACGTTTTCTTTCAAAAACATTTACCAATTAGGCAGAGTGTTGTTAAAAACTAATGAAATATTCTCTAAAAAATGAAACTAAACCTTTATTTTTATTTATTTATTTATTTATTTATTTATTTTTTATAAAACTCTGAAAATATTTTTTACTTAGTATTCTGCTTTACCTCCAACGTAATAAAATTTCGCTGTTTTCAAATATTATTTTATCTTTTCAGTATCAAAAAAAAAAAAAAAAGAGAAAAAAGGAGTTATAAAAAATCCTTTGATATTTGAACACAAAAAAAGAGAAATTCTGGAGAATTGTTCGGTCTTTGTTTCATAAAGAAAGCGAAAACATTTTACGACCAGTAACGTAAAATTGCGTTTACGTCAGGAACTCTGATGAT
Organism: Salticus scenicus; assembly: GCA_963930645.1. Taxonomy (NCBI): domain Eukaryota; kingdom Metazoa; phylum Arthropoda; class Arachnida; order Araneae; family Salticidae; genus Salticus; species Salticus scenicus. The sequence goes on from OZ005654.1 coordinate 25,344,148, forward strand.
TTACTGATTCCTTTCGCATCGCAACTTCCTTTAAAAGTCTAAACATACCCCAAACTGTACCTTATTACGATTTAAATGAATTCTACTCGAGTCAAAGAAACATAAACAAGGATACATCCGAACTCAAATATTTTTATGAAAAGGGAAGGGAAAAATCAGTTCTCTTGGTTTATGCGGCAGTAATCGTGGGGAATACAAATGGGGATATAAACTAGAAATCTTGCATTCTATTTCGTTTTTAGATAGAGAAAAGGAAAAAAAAAAATGGAAGCGAACAATGTGGCGTCTCAATTTAATTCGCTCCAGCCGGAGACCCCAGTAATACAGTAGCAGAGTTAAGTTTGCGTGCTGTAGAAAACAGTGTAAGAGAAAAAGAAAAAAAAAATGTAGAAGAGGTGGTTTTAGAATTGAAAAATGTAAGAATTTTTGAATTGCGATTTTTTTTTTTTTTTTTTTTTTTTTTTTCATGGAGAAACTATATTTTGAGAAATTTAAAAAATATTCATTTCCCAGCACGTTTTTTATTTTATTAAATAAGAAAATAATGTTTTATTACAAAAGAACATGATTCTTGAGTACTGCATAGTCAAGTGCAAAAAATTTGATCTCTTAGAAAGTTAAGGTTAAAAGATATAAGATGGAATTAAAAGTGTGATTTTTCTTATTTTCATACTATTTTTTAACTGATATTTAGGATTCTATTAATGAATATTCAGGCGTAAAAGCGTGATACCTTAGGAAGTTAAGATTGAAATATATAAGTTAAAATCTAATAGTGAAAGTATTGTCAAATGTAAAAGTGTAATCACTTAGAAAGTTAAGGTTGAAAGAGTTAAAATGAAATTTAATGCAAACTTAGACTTGCTTATACTAATTTTATTTAATATTTAGGAGTCTACTGGCGCCTATTTAGGTGTAAATGTCTGATCTCTTAGAAAGTTAAGACTGAAAGACATCAGCTATAATTGACTATTGCATGGTTAAATGTAAAAGTTTATTTTGTTACAAAAATAAATTTAAAAGAAATAAGATTGAATTTAATGACAAACGAAAGTGTTTCTAATTAATTTTTAATAGATATTTAGGACTCTACAAGCGCACCGTCAGGTGTAAATATGTGATTAGAAAACTAAGAGTAAAGTATACAAAATACAATTAAATGACTATTATATAACCGAAGTTTCATTCCTTAGGAACTTAAGGTTAAAATATAGAATATACAATATAATCATAAACGATAATTTTAAAACTAATTTATATATAAAAAATACATATAAGAGAGAACTAAAAATCAGCATGTCTGTTGGTTTACAAACAAAATACGAACAAAAACCTTTAAACATAATTATTCATTTGCATTTTTTTCTTAGCCAGAGAGCCTATAGGTTTAATTATTTTCAACTATTATCACAATATTTCTAAGGTTTTAGCGTTTGAGAATAGAGTATTATATTTAGCTTTGTAAATTAGCATTTTCACACGGCAGTTGAAAATTTTGGTAGATATTAGAGCTGTTAGTAAATTAAATCATTGTAAGAAAAAGTATGGCATCAGATTCTTGTAGTACACCATGTTTTAGAGAAAACCTAGGCTACAATTCGGATAGAAAAAAAAATCGTTTCATATTCTGGAATATATATATATATATAATTTATAGAGTTTACTTGAATGTAAGTTGATATAAATGCTGTTCCATTGTTTAAAAAAAAATAATAATAATAAATTATAATAATGGTAGTATTTTTGCTTTGAATTTAAGGAATGTAGAGGGTTTTAAATGTCATATTTTATGAAAATGCAACAAGTTGTTTAAAAATATCTTTTTTAGTCTACACTCACAGCACATGTGTGATAATTGATACACACCTTATAATGTTCTTCATGAGAAAATTAAAAGTTAAAAAGATTTTAGGCATTAAAAAGTTTTTGAAACATATAGAGTCAGAGTTAGATAATATATATATAAATATATATATATATTGACTATATGCCACTATCCATAACATATATTACTGTAAAGATAACCTATTTGCATTATATAAAACAAATATATAAAAGTATAATTCATAGTACCACGGCGAGTTTTTTTTTTTTTTTCTTTTTTGTGTTAATTCCTAAGAAATATTAATACTGCAGCTTTTTATGCACGATACTACTACTATTACTACTACTACTACTACTACTACTACTACTACTACTACTACTACTACTACACACACACACACACACACACACACATATATATATATATATATAATAGATATCGTAATAAAATTTAATCTTAAAATTTAGCTATTAATAGAACTAAAACAGTAACAGCTCACTAAAATATAGAACTGAATTTAACATAGAGGAAAGAATTACACAAAAAGTTGCGATATATATTAAGAACCAATGAGTTACGATAGTAACTTTAAAATAATTACGCCGACCTGAATGATAATAAAAAAGGACCATTAAACTTATGAGAGGGAAAACAAATAATAAATCACAGAAATAATTGGATGAAAATGCTTAAACTTAGAAGCATACATATCAAGGGGTGCATACTTCATAAAGCTTTAAAAGCTGCAACAATTTCGTAAAACGATATTGCTAATCATAGCAATTTATATCATTTCACACCCCGATCGATGCAGCAAGAACTATAAAGAATTAGAAATAAAGTGAAATATTAAATTAAAACAAAGATTAAATAAAGATTAAATATAAACTTAATGGAAACGAAAGTGATAACATGAATGAAGCAGAGCAATATATATATATATATATTATAAAATCATTGCAATTTGTTTATGTACTTTTAAAAAAATACAAAAAGGTGCCATATGACACATTTGTAAGAAATCAATGAATCCTTGTGTGAAAATTTGAACATTTCATTCTATTTTTACCCTCTTATTATTTTCTTTTCTCTTTGCTGCAGCTGCTTCAACAGGTATTAAGCCATGGTGTTACAAACCGATTAAGTCACGGGTTAAATTGACAAAAAAACCTTTTCACACGCGTTATAAAAAAAATATAAAAATGTAAATGCGTAAAATCACTAAGCTTAAAAAAGCAACATAAAAAGTACAAGTATTAACTTAATTACGCAACTTCCTTTTATTTGCACGATAAAAACATGCACTTTTTTTTTTTCATACTATTAATCTTTACTGAACGTATACAAATAAGTCAAAAACCATGGTCAAACATGGCTCGTGTTGAAAACTAGTCAGTTTCTTTTCAGCATTCACTTTTACTACCATGCGTGTAAAAGAACAGTCCATTATTATCCGCCAAATATGGTGAAAGCTTGCCTCAGTTCTTCAGTACGTTAAATAGAATATCGATCATAGTACCCTTTTTTTAGCACGGGAGGAGGAGAGGAAAAAAAATTAATGTGAAAAAAGAACGAGAACGAGCTTGATGATTAAAAGCATTTTCTTTTTTTTTTTCTTTTTTTTTTTCGCTCTCTCTCTTAATTCTCCAGCAAATGCTCTTCCTTTAATTCCGTGTTTGTTATTCCAATATACGTGTGCTTCTTCTTCGTTTGTGAGCATTATTAATTTACAGAAAGAATAAAGAAAAAAAAATAGACAAAGAGAAAAAAAATAATATATTTTTTCTTTTCTCTCTCTCTTTTTTTTTTTTTTTTTTTTTTTTTTTTTTTTTTTTAATTTTATTTTGAATATTTTTTGGGCAAATAGAAAAGTCCGTTAAACAATTAATGAATATTTCTAAAAATGTTTTCTGATGGCTAAAGGAATAAATCAAGTTTTCTAGCCATTCTTTTTCTTCATATTGTAGGACTCTTTCTCTTTCTTTTTCTCTTTTTTTTTAATTCTTTCACCAAATACTTTTTTTTTTTTTGTATCTGTCTTCAAAAAATTTCATTTCATTCTATTATAGTCGAAATGGATTTATAATGGTAGTGTATGCATACTGACAAAATCTTTTGTTTTTCTGAACCAAGTTAATGGCTTTTTTTTTTTTTTTTTTTTTTTTTTAATATTTTTTTTTTATATGTAAACCATTTGAAATTTCGTTGATAAAATAACGGAAAGAGAAATCTTTAGAAAGAGTTTTCGATTTTCAGTTGAGAAAAATTTCTTTTTTTTTAGCGAGGTATATCCATACGCATGTAATACTTTTAATTAGATTTTAAATGTGAAATATATGCATATGCATTTTTATTTTTTTCGTAAGAACAAACGAAGAGACGATAATTTTGTTTTTTATACCACTGTTTTTGAACAGTTCTATTTTGTTAGATGATTCTACAATTAAATAAAAAGAAGACTGCTTTCCAAAATTATAATTGTAAAACTGGTCTGCTTAAACCGTAGGTGGTTACTTGAAACCTAAACAATAAAATGAATAAAGTCGCGCCTACTTCTGATTTAGTGTCGTAATTTACGTAGTCCGCACCCTTTGTCAATAAACTAAGAACTATTCTTCAACCACATTTCATGAAACCATGGAAGCATCTGCGCAACTGCTAACTCAACGAGTCAAATGCTAAAATAGGGGTGACAGTCATCTAACTCAGAGAAAATGAACAATAACAGATCACGGAATTATTGGATGTTTTCCAAATTTCAAACTGTCGGCCAAGTTGGCATCATTCCAACAGTTTGGACGCGCCCTTACTGCTAGTTTTAGGATATGCGGTTGCCCTGTATGCTTGTTTCTTCAATAAACCAGTACAAGAGGGCGCTATTTAATCATTTTCTCTGATTTGGGTTCAAATAACAACCTAGGATTCAAGTAACTCGGTTTTACGGTTTTTCTAATAAATAAGAAGTTTTCATTTGTATAATTCTGAAAAGTTCGAAATATGAGTATGTCTACTTACAGATATGCATATACATGACAAGAATATGAGGATTAACTCGTACGTCTAGTTGCCCATATACTATTATGGATACATCGATGAAAAAATCAGTATGGAAATTCGACAAAAATATCAGCAGTTTTACCTGATATTTGCGTAAATTGTGCTAGGACCACTTAGAAAAACACACGCAGACACACACAAAGGACATTCTAGTCAGGGCAAAGTCATTCAAGTACACAGAACTTAACCCACGAGCCAAAATTATCGTTATATAGAGATGAAGATCTCAACAGGAAAATATCACGATTCTTGTTTAGGATTTAAAAATTTCTCGAAATTTGTTCTCAATTACGAAATATTTTTTAACATCTGATTACTTACATTTTTTTTAAAGTAAAGTGATTTACTAAATAAACAATATGCAAATAATTAGGTGATTTAGAGTGGGAATTATATGCAATTGCCTATCTGCAAGTATATTTTTTATATTTAAGCATTTTTTTATATTTTTGTTTATAAAGGCATAAAAGGCCATATTTGCTTTTTATTTAAATGAATATTTTGACTGAGGAAATTTTTTCTAAGAAAAAAAAAATAAATCTGAGGAATTTCTTTTTATTTCCTCACTGAAACTTGCATTTGGCATTCTATAGCTTCACTTTTCCACATACCTTTCATCTCTTTTGTCACTTGTTTGTATCTTGTTTGTAGGTCACTCTATCTTCAACAGAAAAGGGGAAATGATATCTCACCTCAAAAAGATCATAAATTTTCAAAACCCACTTTTATTTGCTATTAAAATTTTAGCATCTCAGGGGCTTTCGTTAAGTTATTTTAGGACATTAAATAAGTTCTCACTGCTTTCCTTATTTCTTATATATATATATATATATATATACACGACACCCAATGTTCTTGCCTCTGGATCATTCCTACTGTTTTCAAACGTTTTGCAACTGTTGGGACATCTACTCGTAATGATTTTGCAAGCTCAGCTACGTCTGACATTGGTATTCCTTAAGTAATTTCTCCAAGTCTTCAAACTTTTTTGGTGAACTAGAACGTTCTTTATCGCCAAGATCAAATCCATTTATAAAGCATCGAAACCAGTCTCTGCTGGTCGTTGCTGGCAGAGTATGCTCGCCATAAGTGTCAACAAGAAATTTATGCGTTTCAACTTCAAATTTCTTTTGAATAAAATAGTACGATAAAATTATCCGCAAATACATTATGTTGCAAAAAAATATATGCACCCAGGAAAAATTGAGCTTCAGCTATAAAAATCGACATGAGGTTAAAGTAGATAAACAAATGTTAAAAAATTGAGGCAAAATGAACGTTATATTTCGAGTAGCAATAAAAATAATGTGAAAATGAGTAGATGGTAAAGCCACCCTTATGGCAACTATACAAGCCGATACTTGGTGGGGCATAGGATCAATTAAATGGTCGAGGTATCTCTGTGATAGATTTTGCCAGAAATGTTGAAACTGTTCAGTCAATGGGGATGTATTCGGAGACGACTGGAGTTGCCTACTCAACATGTTCTAAACATATTCAATTGTCTATAAGTCTGGAGACCTGTCAAGCCATTCAAGGACATTGATATCGTGGAGACATATTTGTGATAGTCGTGCAGTATGTAGCCAGGCGTCGTCTTGCTGGCAAACAACACATGGACGACGTGATAGCATTGAATGTACCACGGGCTTCGAAATGTAGTCAACGTACCTACGAGCTATGGGAGTACCTCAAAGCACGACTAAAGGTGAACGGCTGTCTCAGTTAATCGCCCCCTAGACTGTTACACCAGATGTTATAGCTGTGTGTCGCTTGGTAACTAATACTGATTTGAACCTCTGACCTCTCCTCCCTCTCCCCGTCGTCTTCCCACACGTATGTGATGATCATCAGCACTGAAAGAAAAATGGGATTCATCGCTAAAGATGACATTTCTGCAATCCGACACGGACCAGCTTCTCCAAGAGCCAGTCCAGACGACACTACCTAGGTGAGGTGTCAGTGGCAAGCGACATCGAGACCTGATGGACGTTAATTGACAACGAGACTTGAGCCCAGACTTGATCACAGAGTCGTCACAGACTGGTATCCCTTGATATTATTGGATCCCTGAGAGTGGACAGCTGACACTGAATCGCTGATAGCGCCATTGTTGGTGAGGACATGACTGCTCTTCTGTCGATCTTCGCGCGCATTAGTGGCCAGGGGACGTCCGAAACCATTGCGACGGTTGACTTTGTCTTCTTTAAGCCACTGATTTTAACAACAACCATATCGCTCCGACCAATATGCCGGCCGATCCGTCTGGACTCTCTGAGGCCTGTGATGCGACCCCTCTCAAAGTCAGACAAATGTTTGTACTGGCGGCGAAAACGTCTAAAAGGTATCTTTAGTCGCTGTGTCGTGTATCTAAATGATATCCAGTCCTGTTCTAATGTCGCGTCAGTGGGCACATCGACCCGTTTAAATGGTACTCATGGCACAGCTCATATGTGCGTTGCATGCTTCCACATTGCTCACTGGTGCTGCAAGTTAGACCATTTTCATAACACTGCGAGCTACATTTGAATGTAGAGTTTCTTCGTGGAGTCTGATCTGTTTCCAGGAGAATATATATATATATATTGCAACAGAGTGTACTCTTTACTTGGCACGAAACTTGGCAAAACTTGGCTCTATTCTTGAGGAAATAAAAAAAGGATTATTTACACTGTGACGAACTAACATACACAGAAGTTCAAGCTTACTGACAGTACTTTCTTGAAAATGCATTACTATCTGAAATTAACATGCACGTGGTCCTGATAATGCTATCTGTTAGGAAACTGCAAGAGCTTATTCAAGATTCTAATACGATTTGTGAGATAAATAAATTCAACAATATATTAATACGATACCCCATTCTGTAGCAGGAGATGTGAAAACAAAATTAAATACCATTTTTAAAAATATCAAGGATTTGCTGCAGTAAAGGAAAAAAAAATGATGAACGGGATGAACTGTCACTAAACATTATAAATATCATTCTTTGGATCATTTTGAATATATTCCGGGGTACTGTTAGCTCCGCTAGTTTTTCACACCAGTTTGAGTTTAAAGAAATTCTTTTCCAATATGTAATTACAACGAAATAAGAAGAAATATGCTTTTAAAATACACTGGTGTGGAAAAAAGTCGGGGCTAACAGTACTCTGGAATAAATTTAAAATGTTACCAGGTATGTAAACATACTTCATTTGCATCTGTTTATGTGAAAAGAAAATTTTCTGTTCAAAATTGTTCCAGAGGAAAAAGAGGCAAAATTTCACAATCGAAAATTCGGAAAAACCCATTGTTGCTTATTTTAACATGAATTATAAATATTACTATATATATATATATATTTATGAATATATATATATATATATATATATATATATATATATATAATTTAATGGGACGGGATTAAAAAAAAATCTACATATATATTGCTTTGATTTGTAAAGTTGCAAAAAATAATGACTTAGATACCTGAAAACCAGGTAAATAGTAATTTTATGAATATTTTAAGTGCATATTTCCTGTTTTTAAGTGAAAAGTTTTTAAGTTTTAGAGCATGTTTGTACTTGTTTTTTTTTTTTTTTTTTTTTTTTTTTTTTTTTTAAGTGCATATAATCCGCTCGCTAATGATAATATATTTTTCTTTAGTATAACTGTTTCAAATTAAATATTTCTTAATCAAAAATAATTTTCTATTTTCATCAAAATTAACGAATGGAATTTTAAGAAGTGATTTTGAAATGTATGTAATCAAACATTTTGTTATACAGAGTTGCAAAAGTGCGTACTCGTCAGATTTACTATTTGTGACCAATATAATTTAGTCTTAGGAAAAAATTGCAAAAAAACACCATAATTGCCAACTTTTACCCTCTTTTTTTTTTTTTTTTTTTTTTTTTTTTTTCGACAGAAATTTTTTTAGTATGTTTTAATTATTTTTATTTTATTTTTTTTTATTCATGTAACAGTTTAAATCATCATCATCATCAACAACTTCAGGGATTAGGCATAGTGCCTGTTCCGGCTTCATTGTTCAGTCCACCGCTTTCTCGGTCGTCCTCGATCTCTCCTGCCCTTTGGGGAGTAGTCGAGGGCAGCTCTGGGGAACCGTGTTTCCGGCATACGCTGTACATGGTCTTTCCATTTAGTACGATATTCTTGTATTCTATCACATAAGTTGAAGATCTTTAACTCCTTCCTGATGTCTGTAAATTAAATGTCTCCTAAATTAAGATACTATTGAAAAACCGCAAATATTGACAATTACGAATTACTTATTTAGGATTTTTTTTTTTTTTTTTTTTAATGGAGGCGGGGGTGAGGGGACAGGCATTTACCACACTGATAAAGTATTCTTTATATTTCGACATCTGAAAAATCTAGTAAACGTGTCTTTTATATATAATTACGTAAAGTACAAATTTAAAATTCTAGACATTTACCACTCTGATTAAGTATTCTTTATATTTCGTCATCTGACAAATTTAGGAAACTTGGCTTTTAAAAATAATTACACATCGTACAAATTTAAAGATGTAGGGATTTACCACTCTGATAAATATTATTTATATTTCGTCATCTGAAAAATTTAGAAAACTTGTCTTTTAAAAATAATTACATAAAGAACAAATTTTAAATTCTTAAAAATTTTTTAATTAAATATCGGCAAAAAGTTTTGAACGAGAAAAAATTCATTTATTATAAACATATAATAACAAGTTAATAATAGGAAAATAAATACAACTACTATTGATTCATTGTAAAATAGCAATTTTTATGACAATTATTAAAATACGGTTTCAACGTAAACACTTAAAAAAAAAAAAAAAAAAAAAAAAAAAAAATTACTTTTTCAGAAAAATGATTATTTTACTGATAAAGAAATAAATGATAAATTCTTATTATTTTATGTCTTTTAAAAATATATTTTTATCTTTCCTAATTAACGTATGATCAGTTACAATGTATATAATTTTTAATCAACTCCAATAAAAAATAATCTATTATTATTTTAAAATTGCATGTAAACAAATGCAAGACTTAAATAAATTACATTTTTAAAAATAATTTTTCCCAAAGTTACAGAATTTAATTTGTTATCTGATTTAAAAACAACGTATCTTTTAAAATGAATAATAAATATTCTATAAAGAAAATTTACTAGATAAAAGTACTTAAAAAATGAAGAATAAATCTCATAATTAAAATAGAAGTCTATTTTTATTTTTTCCTTAGCGGATTTAATTTAGTCTTTGAGAGCAAGAAAGTAATTTTAAAAGGCATTTTTTTATAATTTTAAACGAATCTATGCGAAAAAAAAATTATTTCATTATAAATCTGCATATTTAAAATTGAAATAAAATTTCTATAAATAGAAGTATTTTTAATTATTTGACTAAAATTTTTTCATGGAAAAAAAATTGCTGTTTTAAATGAAATGATAATGATTTCGTGTGAGAATACATAGATAGTAAATAAACAAATCGATAACATATATTAAAAAATTATTATTATTATTATTATTATTATTAACTTATTTTTTATTTATGTCTACAGAGTTTAACTCCGTCTGTGGCTGAGAGGTTCTGAATATATTCTCGAAGCTATTAGAAGAAATGTTCTGGGTTGAATCAAAATCGCTCTCGTTCTCTTAGCTTTTCGGAGTTTTCTGTACTTTTCTCTGAAACTCACGTAAATATGAATATGGACTAGGATCTTTGAAAAAGACTCCTCGTAGAGAGCATTCCACTGAGGCTTTGAGCACACCTGTAGTCATTTGGGCTTAACCACCACACCAACACAATCTTCGCACGTTTAAACACCTTCCTGAACAAAGTTCAACACTCTTTCTGAGACTTATTTGCAATATTTCTATTTATTTATTTAAAAACTTGAATAATTCGGTATAGTTTAATGAAGTTTTCAAATAAAAGTTATTCTTACTAATTGAGGCAGTTTTAATTAAAAAATAAAAATAAAAAAAAATATTTTTCAATAGACTAGGTACGCAAGGTAATGTAGATACGTACGTCTTGCGTACGCAAGATAATGTACTCAAGGAATGTATCAGAGAAATTATGCAATCCAGAGTTCTATTAAATGAATCATAGACCCTTAAGAACACATTTCTGACGTTTTTATTGTGATTTGAGATTGCATACAAATTGCATTTATGTGATGTTAACATTACTGGATAAAGCCATTATTGATAAAGATATTTTAGATTATATATTTTTGCTTTTCATTCTGTCGTCATCAATGATTCTATTCGGCTGTCAATTGTCATTTGCAGTGAAACGAATATAATGGGAAAGTTTTCAAATGTGTAAATATTTCTCCATATAAAAAGACGTTTTTTAATCAATTATGTGGCTTTTATTTAATCTCGTGTCTTCAGACCAAGAGAAATAATTAGATAAATTTATATTCCTTTTATAGAAATCGTCTTCTTCAGAATAATAATTTTGTAAAACGCATTGATGTACACCAATTTTTTCAATATTTGATAAAAATTCAAAAATTAATTATGAAATTACGAACCATATGTCATATATCTATATATACTGTGTGACCATAAATGTATTTAAAACATATGTATATATATATATATATATATATACATATCGTGTGTCCATCAAATGACTTATTCATTTTGTATATAAATAATAAGAATACGGCAAATACGTCGCTTATTGCAAATTTTGAAGAATACGTGTTTTAAAATCAGTAAGTTCGCCGGTCCAGGACGTTGTAGAAAATCTGCTAGTGTAACAGATAAAGAACGCCTAATTTTAAATTTATGGTCCTTGAGTGCGTTCATACTGTTTTTCTTTTTTATTAAAAAAGTTTTTTAAGGATGAGTTAACTTTCTCGGTTTAAGTTAATTTAGTGAAGAAGATTGCTGTTTGCCTTTCCGATATTATTTGCTAAATTTTACTGTGCAAAGGTGGTGTATTCTATGGAACAGTGAATTTTTCTCTTCTTATAATTTCATCATCTGGATCATAGTGTTGTGAACAGAAGGCGAAGTTTTCAATTGAAGTTCAATGAGACTAAAAAACCATCGAAACACACACACACACACACACACAAAAAAAAAAAAAAAAAAAAAAAAGTCTAACTTGAATGGACTGGAATCTTTAATGAGGATCGTGTTCGACGTGTAGGGCGACCACATACATCAAACCCTGATGTCAGTATCCAGACAGCCCAACAAGCAATCGGCATGGGGACTCCTCTATCCGAAGGAATGTAGGTGAGTGTGAACTACGAAAATCCTCAACGCACAAAATTATAAAAAGGGTATTGCAATTAATTCTGTACGAGATTCAGGCACCTCAACCTTTCAATGTTTACATCGCGAATCAAATTGATTCGCGAACGACATGCTTTAAAAGATTGGTGGTTGTGGGAACACTCGAAAGAAAAAATTCCGCAGATAGTGTAATATTTGCTAATATAAAAATCATTGAAGAAACTGAAAATTACACCTGCAATTCATGTCTTATATTATTATCATATATTAAGCGAGACGTAGCGAAACATCGATGATAGCCTCAGGGGTCCTAGCCCAGAACTTTCCCCAGCTTCAGTTACTTTTCCATGTCTATCTTGACCTTATTTTCTTTCTGGTGTTAGCCCCCTCCCCCTTTTTCCCCCTTTAAAACAATTGTGATTGTGCGTTTTTTGTTTTCATCCTATTCTACTTTCTATGGATTTTTGGCCATTTTTTTAACCCGTTTCTTACATTCTGAAGTGCACTATATATGTAATATAATATAGTCGCAATTATAACCGAGACATTGTCACGAGTATGTGCAAATTTTGTTTTGAGATTGCTACATATAACTGCTGTAAAGGGCGGCAATGTTGAAAATATTGTTATTCAGTTTCCCGCCGAGTGTACCACCTTGTTGTGAAATTCGTAATTAGTTTTATCAAAATATACTTTTCAAAATTTATCGCTTTTCTGATAACAATGCAGCAAACGAAACATTTTTCATTACAAACCATGTCACTCTTTTACTAAACACATGATATAATTTTAATATGTAGCGGAAAAAAGCAGAGCTACACACACACACACACACACACACATATATATATATAGAAAGAGAGAGAGTGAAGGGGAGACAAAGGTAAAATAATTTCAGACATTTTGAAAATCTAGATATATGTACAATATATATATATATACATATATAAATTCTATGGAATATAAAGATAATATTAATGGATGTATGTCTCGTTAAAGATTTTATTAAAAAAATATTTCTGTCACCTGCAACAAATCTAAGAAAATAAAAATGTTTATAATCATGCTGTAAAAAATAATTCTGGAAAAGGCAGTAACTCTAATATGTAATTTTATGATTCTTTATACTTTTATGTTCATTTTTATTAGAGTATCATATATATATATATATATATATATATATATATATATATATATTAAGAAAAATATAACAGTTACTTTATAATATATATAATATATATATATATATATATATATATATATTGATGGCATGATTATTGCTTATTACAATAATCATGTACAGACTTTTCTATTTAATATAATGCGACATTCGCAAAATGTGACTATTTGGGATCACTGTTCTATATATCACTGTTGCACGAACTATATAGATTTTGGTGAATACAATACTTGTAGAGTTTTTCGTACAAAAATTTTGAATAAACATCATAAGATATAAGAACTCGCAACAATTGTTTCGAGTCGAAGGAAAACACGACTCTTCGTCAGGCGAATAAAGTGTTTTCTTTTTGTGCGTTGCCGCTTTGTTTGCAGCACTCGTGCCCTCTTTATTCGCCAGCCGAAGGGTCATATTTTCTTTCAACCCGAAACAATTTTTGCGAAATCTGATATTTTTTGGTGTTTACTCAAAGTTTCGTACGAATTACTTTCAAACGACAGCTCTGTGGTGTTTTCTTGTAGTTTAGAGTGTTTGACATGGACACAACGAAAATTTCTTTATCATTATAATCTATGGGCCTAAATTATTTGAAGGACAATTGCTTTAAATTAAACAACGTACTATATAGAGAAAAATATTCAAACACCCTAGTATAATTTTCTCTTTTGCTTATTTAACGACTACTCTTATTTTAATTTATTTATACTGAGAAAAAAAAAAAAATATATATATATATACCGCCTTCCACTAGAATGAATAAGTGGCTATTTTCTAAATCCCTTAACTAGAAACATAGATTTCCGAGCTATGCGCATAAGGCACGCCAATAAACTGAATAGACGAAATGATTGAGAATTTCTAGTACGCACATTTCTAGATCGTGAAACAATATTCTGAATACTCTAAATATTCTGAATCATTTGCATTGCGAAAAATTCTCGCTTGATTTTCTAAAATTAGGTAATAAACAAAGATTATAGTTGCTGAAACCCAGCTCTTGTAGTCTCATTTATTTGCAGAGATTTTTAAATAACTTTGCCCTCGAGAATATAGGCAAACGCTCTAGAATTCTAATAAGGGCTTCTAGAACTCCCTTTCCAAAGGAACTAGAATTTATAAGGATGACATGGAAGTATTTTTTCTAGAGCCACAATTTAGATTCTAGATGTCAGTTAGAGAATTTTTTTTCTGTTTATACAACCGTTAATTACTTAATGTTCTAAAAGTCGAGTGGAGTTTCTCCAGACTTTTTTTCCTTCATTTGATATACTGTTCGAAATTTTTATAAATATATTTATATGCTGACATTAATGATTACAATAGGAACTAAAAGCAATTAGCAATAAAATTACTGCACATGCACGTGGCAACTTTATTTAAGATAATTGATATTTGGTTGGTACATACTTTCTCAAAAGTTATATAACTATTTTCCCAGATAAATTTTCGATATCATTTTTTTAATTTAGTATACGACAGAAGTTTCCCACCAGTCTAATAATTTTTTTAAACATTAAATAACTTAAAAATTTTTATACAAAATGTCTGGTACGAAATCTCCTGGGAGAAACTGGGAGGTTGATAACTATCATTTTAGAAATTCTGCTCATTAGTAAAATGAATTCTAAAATTATCTTAAAATAAAAGAAAAAGAAAAACCTTTTTTTTTTTTTTTTTTTTTTTTTAACATAATTCATCGGAAGAAACAAAATTAAAAAATACCTTTCTCATTGTTTATTATAGTTGTTTAAAAGAAAAATCATCTAATGCATAAGTAAATCCTTAACCTAAATCTATACATTTGAGAATATATATATATTAATATTAAATAATGAGACTTTTTATGCTTTTTCCTTCAATTTCCTCTTTTTCTTTTCTTTGTTGAAATAAATTATTATGGAAAAGGAGACTACTTAATAGGAAAAAAAAAAACTATATATTTGAAGAAAATAAATAAAAGTTAAATAATATTTGTAAAATATATATTTTCGTTACTTTTTTAAAGAAGTAATAATTAAGCTTTTTCCAGTTATTTCTTCAAATGGGCGTCTAGGCTTTCTTTCTTTATTCAGCAATACGTTATTTAAATTTACATATGTAATTTTTTTTTTTTAATAAATTTTTATTTTCTTCTTTCGAGACAAATGCATATATCTGTTTAATTATATTAAAATGGAATCTCGCTACTATATATACATAATAGATAAAAGGTAAGAGAGATAATAATATTCAGTATTATAATCCAGTATATTATGGATTTAAAAGAAATTTTTTTAATAAATTTGTGAAATTTATTATAGAAAAGATGTTATAGTTTAAATGGAAAATAATTTTATAAATAACTGAAAATGGTCTTTTGAAGTTTCGTTTAAAGGGACGGTATGGTAAATAAGTTAATTATGATTTTTTTAATAACCATAATAATATAAATATTAATTAAAAATTGTATAATTTTTAGAATTAGCGAAGAATGTCCATTATAAGAATTGAAACTGAAGCTATTATCTGAGCAAGATAATATTGCTTTTAATATCATGGGATTTTCAGAGAATTTCATATCGTTATATAGACCTCAAGGTTGCTAAGATTATTTCATTTATTATTTTAGCAAATCTAAATATGACAAAAATGAACCATACAAATTCCAAATGCCGCTATATACTGTAAGTTTTGCAATACTCTAATCTTCATTTGCTATAACTACTAAAATTTAAGAAGGAAAACATGAATGAATTTTCTAATCAGTTTGATATTATTGTTGCCAACATAAGCAATTTCTGGCTCCTGGAAACTTTTAATAAATATTTTTATTTGATCATAGAAAACTGTTATAGAAATATATGAAATATTTCAATTAAAAATTTCCGAAATATTCATAGAATTTTTTTATTTTAGTTTATAAAAGAAACTGTTACAGAAATATTTGAAATATTTCTGTTAAAAATAAATTCCCGGTAGCCAAAAAGTGCTAAAGCTGACAACTATGCTTGGAATTACTTGATGCTGGGAATCGAACACAGTAACGTATGGTGTAACGTATTCATGTTCTCAAAAATAAAATTATGCTGAACTATGATGACCAACACCATTTTCAAAATTTTCTTAAATAAATTTATGCTGTTTTGAAACTGCCCATTATAATCCTGTCGTACGTTTCCATTGGTATATTCAGTCAAAGGACGCAAGTTCCACTTCTGGTGGGCACAATTTTTACATATTAAAAATTCCTGCAACTTTTATTTCTTAACTTTCTCTAATGTACGACTAAAGATCTAATATCTAAAAATTTACGACTAAAAATCTATAAGAGTTGGAATAGTATAGGCATCAGAAAAAAAAAAAAAATCAAAGGTCTCAGGTTTTGATTAATGTGGAAGGTGACTGGAAACTGACCCAGGAGTTTTTGACGTAGATGACCTGAAATTTCATTTAAAGTTCAAATAGCATTAATATAAAAATTCTCTTGGAAATAACATTTCACAAAATCTTTACTTTAGAAATTAAAATTAAAAGTTTTATTGAGGTAAAATTTTACTTAACTATGAATTTTTGGGAAAAATATTGAAAATGTAAGAATTTTTTCATATAGTAGTTAAAACCATAAGAAAAATAAAAGCTAAGAAGTCCGAATGCATAGTATATCAGAAACTGCACAGTGTAAATTTACTACGAAATTTATTCAGAGTTTGATGATGTATTTCGCGGAATAAATTCAATAGTATACAGAAAGATACAGGCTTGTATTGATTGACTTCCATGGGATCCGATATATAAGTAACTAATAATTAAAATATTATTTATTAAAATATAGATGCTAAAAAAAAAAAAAAAAAAAAAAAAAAAAAAAAACATATTTCTATACATCTTAACTTTCTTTTAGCATTAAAGAACAAAGAATTTGCAAACATTAAAAGATAGAATTAAAATAATATTTACCCTTAAAATGTATAAGGAGAATAAATTTTTTAACTTTCTTGTTTATTTTTCTCTGTAGTTTTACAGAATATTTAACATAAATAATTTACAATAGTTTTACTCTTGCAAGTTTTAACAGTGTAAATGCAATGCTAGGAAGTAGAAAATACTTGTAAATAAAATAATATTCAATAAAAAACAGATATTGAAAAAATTCTATACCTATACATTTTTAACTTTCTTCCAGATTTAAATAATAAAAAAATTGCAAACATAGCAAATGGAATTAAAATAATATTTACCATTAAAATATACTTAGAGAATTGATTTTTAAACGTTTTTGCTTACTTTTATCGCTATAATTTCACTAAATATTTAAAATAAATAGTTTAATGTAAGTTTTTTTTTTTTTTTTTTTTTTTTTTTAATGCTGCAATTTTTAATAATATAAAAGACTGTTAACTAGAAAATACTTGTAAATAAAATAATATTTAATGAAATATAGATGTTAAAAAAAAAAAAATGATAATAATAATTTTCCTATGCCCGTACATTTTCAACTTTCTTCCAGTTTTAAAGAACTAAAAAAGAAAAAAAAATTGCAAACATAGAAAATGAGTTTCTAGATTAATTTTTCTCTTTGATAGTATCTTTTTTTTCTTCTTCTTTTTGAATAATCTTTTTCATCTGAAGTTATTAATATGTAGAACAAATATTTTTTCTTCTCAATTTCATCTGAATGTTCCGCGATTCTTTAAAAATATTCTCAGATTTCTTAATAATGAAGTGGAGAGTTTTATTTAGTAGACAATGAAGTTTTCGCTGCGTTACATTTTTTTTTTTTTTTTTTAATCCAAGTTTCTTTTAATAAAGTATGCAATTAATGAACAGTAAAAACATGATTTTTTTTTTCTTTTTCTTTCGAATATTTTATGTTAACTGTTTAGTCTCTATCCAAGAATCAACGATTACTTCACATGGATGAACTGGGATTATTTTTTATATTATTTTATATACTTTTCCATAAAATAATAGTTTTAAAAAATACATAAGAATATCTTCTATGTTTATTATTTATGTGATTTTTTCATTTATAAAAGATGCATATTT
This sequence comes from Salticus scenicus, assembly GCA_963930645.1. Lineage (NCBI taxonomy): Eukaryota > Metazoa > Arthropoda > Arachnida > Araneae > Salticidae > Salticus > Salticus scenicus. The sequence continues at coordinate 25,362,490 of OZ005654.1, forward strand.
GTTGATTTAATTATAGTTTTTGATTGCCGATTATGCTTGCTTGAATATATTACATATAATAATAATAATAATAATCATATTTTTTAAAAACAGAAAAAAAAATAACTCCAGTGTATTTTCGCCATATTTAATGTTTTTTGTTTATTTATTTATTTTATTTAGTTTTTGAAGTAAAATAAACATTTTCAAAATAATATACATTGTTCCTCCCAGTCTTATAATACAACGCTGTCTACGTTGAGCGTTGATATAATTGTAGATTTAAGCACAATCAGAAGAATAAAAAAAAATTAAGTAATTTGAAGGAGAATTTGCCATATTTAAGACTATTACTTAAAATGTATCTGCTTCAGCAGAATATACAGTTTCAGAATAACGTAAATTATTCTTCCCAGTTTTATAAAACAGCTGTCTACGCTGAGCGATTATTATAAACATGGTTTTATGTACAATCTCTTAGGTCTATTATTATTATTATTATTATTATTATTATTATTATTATTATTATTAATATTATATAATATAGTGTATAGATTATACAGTCTATGAGGAAAAATTTATACAATTAAAAAATGTTTAAAATTTTGATCACCATGAAAAAAATTGCTTAAAAATTTCAGGGCAGTTATAAGTTAATATAAATATAGAAAACACATAACTTTTTTTGAGTTTCCGATCACACTATAGGTATGGAGTACTTACGCAATTATAAAAAAAAAAAATGACCTCTTTTTCTTTTTTTTTTTTCTTTTTTAACTTTTTTACAGGTTTTCAGGTGTGAGGAATCCGAAAATATCAAAACAGGCATGGTGTCCGTCTGCAGGGTGTCTGTTAGTATGTTAGTCTGTTAGTGTGCTAGTGTGCTAGTGTGTTAGTCTGTTAGTGTGCTAGTGTGCTAGTGTGTTAGTCTGTTAGTGTGCTAGTGTGCTAGTGTGTTAGTATGTTAGTTTGTTAGTCTGTGTACATGATATTCTGAGGAACAAATGATCGAAGTGAGGTCGATCAGTTTCAAAATATTATTTGTGACACTGGCAAGTGCCCTATTTATCTACAACACTCTAATTAAAAAATTTTAGAAGTTATTTGAGATTTATGATTTTTTTAACATGGGAGAATAGGACAAAAATTCACTTTAACGTGCATGAAAAGAAATGTTTTTATCGTAAAGATGTACAAACAGCTTTTAAATATCAGTTTTGATGCCAGGATGAATATCATTAACTATAATTATACTATTTTGAAAATTTCACAAGTTATTGGAAATTTTCGAATTTCTTAACATGGCGGAATAGGGCAAAATTTCACATAAACGTCAATCTTGTGGGATATTTTTATCGCAAAGGTGTCAGACTACTTTTGAAATATTATTTAGAATACTGGCATGAATAGCATTGGCTATGAATTTTCTAGTTTAAAATATGCAAAAAATTATTTGTTTCAAATGCAGCTTTTCACCGCTTAACATCGTCTAATTTAAACTTCTTCATAAATTTACAACAAGATTATGTGTTATTTCTATCCTTTGGATAGTGTTGTTCTTTTTCTCTACATTATATTTGAAAATCTGTAAGATTTTCATATTTTTATCATTATTTAAGTACAATCATATCCCAGAAAGAAAAATTATCTTGGAACTTTCACTACCCTAACAGCACATTTACACATAATTCATCCTGAGGACGTCCGTTGGACGTATTTTCCTCCTTAGGATATTCTGAGGATGTCTTGTGGATAAGATGTGCTGTTAGAGACTCAGTTCAACGTTTTGAACAATTGAATATTATTAAAAACCCTTGTACTGTATATGAATATATATTTTCTGTATGAAAATAAATTTTACCCTTTTTTAAAAAAAAAAATAAAAGTACGCACTGTATAGCACATATTCTGGCTGAATAGTTGCCCAGAGCAAAAAAATATTGTGAAAAGCCTGACTTTAGAGTTGAAAAACAGGCTAAACTAAAGTCAGCAAAAAATTACTTTGTTTTTACATAGTTGAATCTGTTTGGCTACCTTTCTTAAATTTAGATTTTACTTAAAATTCCACATAAGTTATTTAACGGAAGGTAAATTTATTGTAAAACCAAGATCTATTGCTCAAGCTCAATACTAATCCCTTCGCTAGAGGAGATCTAATTTTAGAATATTAATCTAAAATTTCAGGTAATGGCAAAAGCAAAATTTTACTAATAAAAAAATTACAAAATAAATTTAAATCATAAATAATATTTAAAGTAGCATTAGTGTGGAATATTTACTTTAACTTAACTTTTACTTAACTTTTTATATAAGCAAAATATATTTGTGAGCTTTTTCCCTTTCTGAACATGCATATGTAAGGAAAGTTTTGTAATCATGTCAAAAATCCGATTACGAGATTTTAGTGTTTGTACACGTTTTAAGGTCCCCTGAGTTCATATTTACTACTTTTACGATGATATAGGTATGTACGCGTGTATGTATGTGATTAAACACGATAACGTCTAAACACTTTGTTCGAAGGAGCTGAAAGTTGGTACTTATGTTATGGGTTATCGCAGGGCTAACCCTATTGATTTTGCTTAATCTAGCACGTGTAGTTTTTACAGGGACACGCAAAAAAAAAAAAAAAAATCACCATTATGGTCTATGGGCCCAAATTTTTAAAAATGCGATAGTCTTACTTGATTGAGCTGAAAATTTATGCACATATTATAAGTCACCGTCGCACAAACTGTACAAATTTTGGTAAATAAAGCACTTATAGGTCATTTTTTTTTATATACAGGGACACAATGAAAAACGCTTTATTATTGTAGGGTGACAAATATGTTAAATTGCGATAGCGTCCAAATGTCTTATTGTACTGAGCTGAAAATATACACATGCTATAGGTTACCGTTGTACGACTTTGTTGCATCTAGCACTTATAGTCTTTTCACAGAGACACAACGAAAAATTATTTATCATTAAGCTCTATGAGCTCAAATTTTGTAAAGTGCCATATCTAATTGAGCTGAAGATTTATATGCATGTTATAGACCATCATCCCACTAACTGTACGCATTTTGGACTATGTATCATTCACAGTTTTTGAGAGGGTATCATTCACAGTTTTTCAGAAAAATTCGTCATTATTATGGTTTATGGCCTCGAATTACTTAAGATGCGATAGCGTCTAACAGCATCATCTAATTGAGCCGAAAACTTAAAGACATATTACAGGACATCATCGCTCAATCCGTATGGGTTTTGGTGAGTCTAGCACTTATAGATTTTTGCAGGAATTTTCTTTATCACTATGATCTGTGGGCTCAAATTATTTAAAAGACAATATCGTTAATTTCTAATACATGCTACATAGGAATAATTATAAGATAAAATCTTTTTATATACAATGTTTTTAAATTTTCTGTTGAATTATAGCTATAGAACTACATTAGCACTTTATCAATGCGTATAATATTTTTAAAGTGATAATGACGTCAATTTTTGTGAGATGCATAATTTAACTTTTTACAATTTTTTAACGTTCACGTATAATTAAATGTATTTATTTTTATGTAAAAAAAAAATAAACTTTTTTTTTTTTTTTTTTTCTTTTTTTTGCAACAATTAAGTTAGCTAATATTTTAATGACTATTTTTATTGCTACTAGGAGGTTGTTATTTTCATATTTTAATTAGTTAAAAGAAAACTAATTAAAAATTCGAAAATCAGGCTTCGAAGTATCGTGTTGTCATCGGGTTCTGAGATATTCTGAATATTTCAAACGTCTAGCTGGTTGGGAAGTCAGTTAAAAACCGATTGCAAGGTTTATACCGGTAAAACAAACAAGAATCGAAGTTAATAAAAACATGTTAAAAAATACTCAGATACCTTATTATAATTTTCTCTTTTGTTTATTTAACGATTTATCTTACTTTAATTTATTTATACGACCGTTAACTATTTAGTGTTCGGAAAGTCGAGTGAAGTCACTCCGGATTTTTTATTGGTTAAATCGATAAATTTTAATCTAACATCTTTTATTTGAAAGATGACTTATATTAATGTTGTTTATAATGATAAACTTATAAAGTGAAAAAAAATAAAGGAAATGAATGTAAACAAACTGTAAATGAAAGAACTGCCTATATTTGAACACAATTTTCTTTGAAGAAAAGAAACAGCAGCATGCAATTACGGTGCAGAAACACCCTAAGGCGGGGCATGTTGTTTTCTCATATGGGTGGTCAGGATTCAATCGAAATCAATAGATTGTTTGGGGGCATGAATGAAGATGCAATTATCGCTACAGTGATTCTACAAATAAAGTTTATTCTGGAAAGAAATTGAAGTTTATTCTTTTAGTTTTTCCTAAAGGAAGAAGAAAAACATCATTTGTTTACCTGATATCACACTTTCGAGTTTTCGTGTAACATAAATTTTACTATTAACGTTTGCGAAACAAAGCTCCTTTAAAATTGTATTTTGATCTGCATTTTAAATGAAGTTATGTTTTATTTAATTTATATCATTTGAATGGTTGATAACATTTAAAATATTCGATGGTTATGATAGTCTCTGTTAAATACCCGTTAATTAGAACTCTGCCCGTAATCCAAAACTTGTGATATGATGGAAAATATAAAGTCGCATCAGAAAAAAAAGTATTTGTCCATTTTATTGGTAAAAAAAAAAAGAATAGTTTTGTCAATAAAATAAATGGACAATAGCACATAAATTTACGTTTATTTATTTTTTTCCTCTTAGTATGCTAAATTATAGGAACAATCAAAGTTTGTTAGACAGGTTAATAGAAGCGTATATAATTTAAAATATATTTTGGAAAAAACAAATTGTAAAACTTATCTTTAAGTGAATTTTATTATATTCCCTTAATTTTTACAAAAATTTGCAGTTTCAAAATAATAATAATAATAATAATAATCTCTATCTCTCTATAAAAGAATTATATATTTATATATATATTTATCCATTCTTAACTAGATTTTTTTTTTTTTTTTTTTTTTTTTTTTAACACTTATATAGCCTTAATATAGATTTTTTGTTAAAAAGATGTATGCACAAATAACTGGTCATTTATCAACATTGACTGTCATTGACATTTACTGTTAAATTAATAGATCATATTTCATCAAATACAAATGATGTAATTTGTCTTTTTTCCAAATTATAATAAGTGCTTAAATGTACTTCAATTTTTGTGAATTATATCGTAAAATAATAAAATGTGTGAATGTTTATATATTAAAAATATTGAAAATATGACTAAATATATCACTGAAATATTATTTAAAATATGATAGCAAATTTTTAAAGAAACTAGATTTATTCACATCATTGGTTCTGATCTTAGCGAAGAATTTTAATTAAATATATTTTGAAGGAAAATATTTTTTTACACTGATTAATGTGGGAGCTCCTGAGATTAAATAAAAATGTAGCGATACTTGAGTATATATATATATATTCTTTCCTGATTCAATGTTGGTATGAGTAATCGAATTCTTTAAATATAGTTGTTTCCTTTTTAAATTCTTCGAGTTTTCTCGCAAGATAGGTGCATGAACTGTACTTTTGCTTGGTATAGCTGTACAGTTTTCCGAAATCTTGCGATATTGCGGTTCTATATGAATGACATGTTCCCTGATGAAGGAATCCTTCTAATTTTGAGTATTTCCAATCAAATTCTAAATTCCAGATGTCTTTGTTCCCCATTTATATAAAATTCTTGGTTTCTGTTGAATAACTTTCTTGAATATCGTATGAAAAAAAAAAAAAAAAAAAAAAACTTGTAGGCTTAAGTGTAAATGCTCCTAAGCAGTAAACATCAGCGTAAGTATTTAAATTAAAATTAATCTCTCAAAATGTATATGGTTATTTAATTAAAAGAATGTAAAAATGAAAATTATAAGAACAATAAGAATGCTGACATTTAAATTGATTTAAAATAACTTTTTATTTGAGTGTTGTTGGTTTTAATAATGCACCTATTATTAGCTAAATTTTATGACGTTCTAAATTTCTTATATATGTATGTATACTTACTTATGTAAATCTGAGACTGACTTTAAAAACACTACTTTACACACACAAATATGAATAAACTGACATACATTAAATTTTTTTACAACTCTTAGTTTTAGAATGTTTTCAGAAAGTACTGTGCTTAAATTTTCTAATTTCCTAAAATTAGTTTCAAGATTATATCACTAACTGCTTTTTACCCCAGCTAAATGTTTTTCATAACTTTTTGTTAAAGTTCATTTTTTTAATAACATAATTTATTTTCCGGGATTTTTACATCACATTCATTACACTTCTTGTTTGGTTTCAAAGAGATAGTGAAACTTTGTCGCTAATATAATATTTAGCTTCTTTCTCAGTATATATATATATATATATATATAATAAAGATGATCTATTAAGCATAGTAGAAGCCAAGCAACAGATACAAGATCACTGAAACACCAATGACCAATAAGATAAAAAAAAAAAAAAAAAAAATCATCAGTGGATGAAATACATTAAGGTAAAGAAACCAGATCTATTAATTAACAGTCTGCAAAACAAACGAATCAATAAAATAAAACAACAAATCTTAACTTAAAACCATAAACTTATCAAAATTAATGAAAAAACAACCCAAGAGACACAAGATAGGAAGAAGGAGGCAGGCGGCAAGACTTGTGACTTGCCTGTGGGGTTAAAAGCCATGATTTCAATTTTTTTAATCATTTATTGCAGCTGAATTGTAATTTATATCATTAAAGAGAAGAATGCAGTTGAATTCCTAATGTTACCATTATAATTGAAATACCGCATTTCTGAACGTCATTCATAAGGAAAAGCGAAAAAAGATTCTAATGAATAATACCATTTTTAGAGATACATGATTTTCGACGATCTCGCAAGAACCAATTTTCGTACCCTCTAAATGAAAATCATTAATATTTATGGTAAATTTTGCATAATTTTGTTACAATATTCTTTTGCAAAACCTGAAGTATTACATTTATTCAAATGAGGAAAGAGGGAGACTGATTAAAATTTCTGAAACCATTGATATCCAAATTAAGATAGAATGCTTACTTTCTAGCACTATATTTATACCGGGGTTATTAAACTTATAACTCGCGTTAGATATTTTTACAATGTAAGAAGGGATATAATGGACGTATTTGGATTGCAAAATGAGTAAAGAGATCTTTAAAGTTTTACCTTCCAGGTAAAAGAGAATTACAAAAAAAGTTGTACATTATTGTAATTGAAAAAAGAAAATCATTATTAAGGAGTTAGGTACATGAGAATGGTTAAAATTATTGCAATTTTACTTACAATAACTAGAGAAATAATTATTTTTAGAATGAGTAAATTTTAACAAATATTAAAAAAGATTCTATCTATCTGTTACAGATTTTTATACAGTTGTACCATTTTAATTTTTTTTTTTTTTAAATGTCAAAGCTTTTTTTTTTTTTTTTTTTTTTTTTTTTTTTTACTGATACAAATTAGGGTTACAAACAAAGGATGTATCACATGGACCGAAAATAATTTATATACTTTGGCAAAACCCAAAAATTAAAATGATTAAAAATACTTTTGTTCTAAAGCTTCTTTTTTTTTATATAAAAAATGATTGTTCTAAAATTTGTCGCTATTTCATTTAAAGTATTTATAATTGAAAGTATTTTAATGTTAAAAGGTTAATAATTTCTCATTTCATATATTTGTATGTATGCAAAATATGTTAACTTTTTATCAAATTCTAGCTGAAAGAAAGTTCTACTGTAAAAAAAGAAAAAAAAAAAATCTCGAAAAATTAACATTTTTTTTGTAAAACTAGCTTTAACACCTTAGTTTTTCCAAAAGGATTTTAACTGATGGAATTCACCTCAAATTGTGACTTTGCATTAAAAACCAAAAAAAAAAAAAAAAAAAAAAAAAAAAAAAAAACATTTTGGGAAAAAGAAAAAAAAAAAAAAAAAAATACAAAGGAAAGTATAAATTTTTGAAGAAAAAATGTAATGATTAATATAGACTATGATTCTACATGACTGCCAACTTGTATGTTTTATTTTTATTTATTTATTTATTGCTACTCGAAATTTTTAATATTTTTCTTTACAGTTTTCTGCCATGAAACTTATTATTATTATTATTATTTATTTATTTATTTATTTATTTATTTATTTATTTTGCTTTTTACAAAGAAATACTGCCGTAAAAAATACCGTAAAAGTTGGCATTTATGATTCTATGTTTAATGTTTCCGCATGTATAACTGGGTTAAAAATGTCTTCTCATAAGCAGGTATTTAAATCTGAAAAAATATATTACGCTGTGTATCCGAAGTCTATCATGTATAATTAAGAAATATAATTTTATTCATAGCTGCCAACGTTTCAATTAATAATATTCCGTCGCACTGTTACTACCTCCTATTTTCTGCACCACTTAATTTTTAGAATAATTCTCTCTAAATGCAATTACGATTACATAAAAAGAAAAATACTCTAAAAAATGACTTGTGTGAAAAACAAATATGAGTAATAACAATACAACGTATATGGAATATTAATCAGAATTTTGGCAGCTATGTTAAATCAACAGAAATATTAAAATACTATATTGATAATATTGTATAATAAACATTTTTAAATTTTACTCCTGTTTGATATAAATTGAGCTCATATTACTGTAGATTATATGTTTGCTTTACACAAATTAAAAAGAAAACATTACTTACTTTTTGGGTTTCAGAAAAATATTTTTATACAGTAAAAAATTACATACCTGAAAAAGAAAAAATAATATTTATTAGATATTTCGATTATAAAATTTATAAAAGATTAATAATTTAGAAATTTCAAAAATGTCGATTTTAAAGTAATTATTATATATGTAATTTAAATTTTTTTTGTCTCTTATTGGATCATAACATGTATCGCAGCATTTCTGTGCTAGTTTTAGCATTGTGATACAATCAGTTTTATTTTTATTGTGCTGGTATTGACATTTAAATGCTAAAATATTAAGGTTAAGTTTTATTAAGATATCTATCTCTTATATATATATATATATATATATATATATATATATATATTTACAGACTTTGTTATTTAAAGGAGGAAATTACCTTTAAACTAGTTTTTTCTCATTGTACATATTTTTGCAATCAGTGGTGAAAAAAAATTTAATTTACTGAGTAGCATACAACACCTCTTCCCCACCACATTTTATAAAAGACGATTTTCATTTTATTAAATCATAATTACACATTTACAAAAATTACTCTACAGGGAAAGCGGTGTGAAATAAAATACTGGCACTAACAATGGTTGCTTACGTACGTTAGGTATTGATCCATATAGTTATGAACAATTTTAGATTAGTAAGACTTTACAGGTATTTCTTAATTTACTGTTTTATAATTAAATATATGACGAACTAGTATGGCTAAGTTTCACGAACCTTAAAATAGTTTTTTCGTAATGAGATGGGAATGTTTCACCGGGTCAACTTTCAATTTAAAACACAGATTATTGTTTGTTTGTTTGTTTTTTTCTTTCTCAAACAAATTGATTAAATATTACTGATTTCAGAATTTTTTTCCAAACTTTATTATTTTTTTTCCTGGAAAATTTAGAGTAAATCTTAGGCTGGAAAATTTAAGGTAAATCCTTCTTTCTTCCTACCCATGTTATCCTACGGAAATTTTGTAGCTTCGTTTAATAAGGGTATCTCATTCAATGTGGGTTTTTTTTTTTTTTTTTTTTCTTTTGAATATTACTAATTTTTAACATGTCTTCTTTTAACATAGTGAGCAATTAAAAAATAAATACTTTATATCATTAAATAAGCTTAATATTCTAAATTTAAATCTATAAAAGAATTTGCTAATTTATTTTTTGAAAAAAAAAAAAAATACTTACAAGGAAACATTCAAAAGTTGTCGTCTTCAAAAAATACTGAAAACAATATAGTATGTAATTCTACTCTTCATAAAACACCAGAAAGTGAAAAAAAAATATCGGCTGAAATGAATTACAGCGACCACAAAAAAATATCAAAATTAAGCATTTTTGGCGATTTAAAGCTATTAGGCGATAAGTTTGCCAGCACCGAGATTGCCGTGTACGAACAGAACCGTGTTTTGTTTCTCCGCCAAGTGCTCAAAATGAATCGCCTAATTATGTGAAATCGCCAAATATGCTTAATTTTGATAATTTTTTGTGGTCGCTGTTATTCATTTCAGCCGATAATTTTTTCACTTTCTAAAGTTTTATGAAGAGTAGAATTACATACATTTTTTTCAATATTTTTAAAGACGACACCTTTTGAATGTTTCCTTGTTAGCTAAAATGTGACACGAAAATTCAAACAGATTTCGAAAAACTTCATTTTTTAATAATAATTCCTTAGAAAACCGTACCGGTTACCATTATATTTAATACTGCATAGTTTTGTTAGTACCTGCCAATTTTCTGCAATACATTTTTTGTACAGTAATTTTCAGCAAATAAAATTACTATGAAATAAGAAGAAAATTATTATTCAAAAATACCGGAGGGAAATAAAGGCGAGTTCTAACATAACTACGTAATATAAATTAAAATGTTAGCAGGTATGTAAAACGAAGCAACAGAAAACCCGTAAGGTAACATGGAAAGGAAGAAAAAGTGAATATGACTGATATGACGCCTCAATGTGTATGACAATGTATTTTCAAAACACATGAATAATTGTTTCTTTAATAACTTATATACATAATAATAATTATATAAATATATACATAATAATAATTTATAAATACATAATTGTTTCTTTCAGTATAAATTAATTCCAAAATAAGTTTACCATGAGGTTATAAATTCAGACATGCCATATTGGAACAATGAAAAATTAAGACCTTTCATGATTTTCTAAGGTCTATTTGCTACTGTAAAAGGTATTTGTAAATACTTTTCTTCATTTGCATAGCAGCCAACATCCTAATTAATATTTCGTAGTGTTGTTAGTACCCGCTTTTTTATTCCTCACCAGTCTTTTTTTTTTTTTTTTTTTATTCGTAATTAAATTCGGAGAGGTTCAATCTAAAAATTAAGTGGTGTGGAAAAAGAGGGGAAGACTAACAGTACGACGGAATATTAATTAGGACGTTGGCAGCTATATAATTATATTAAGAATAATCGTAATGTATTAGATGTAGCGGAAAGTGTTGTCGTTTTGACTCCGAATTTTTTTTTTTTACAACAATGTTACATCACTACATTATACCATAACCTCCTAAACTAGATGACTTCCGCGTGGGTCGGAAACTTGGCAGCAATTCAAGCGGTAGACAGCGCCACATGGTACAGATTGCATGACTTTTTTATTCAACTGTCACCGATAATTTTAAGAAGTGATATATGATATATATAATCGACGTTTCTTCGTTTCTGTTCGCCTTTTACGTATATCAAATCTCACTTTGGTGGGTATTGAATAAAAAAGTCGCACAATATGTACCAGAGGGCGCTGTGTACCGTTTGAACTGTTGCCAAGTTTCCGAGCCACGTGGAAGACATCTAGTTTAGGAGGCTATGATTATACATATGCTTTACATAACATACATTATGCAAAATATACAAATGCCTTTTTGAAAATTACATAAATGTTGTCCAGGAAGAATTTCCGGTGTAAGGTTTTTAAATTAAAAGTACGGATCTTTTCAGTACACCTAAATTTTTTAAGTTTTCTGAAAATTTTTTACCTATTAATCCTAAAGTTTAGAGAATTAATTAGGAATTTGGAACGTCTTTAATGTAATTATGTATGGAATGCACTTGTTGAACCTTATCATATCCTGCAATGTACGACAACACACATTTAATATATTTCTATACTTATATAATGATTATTATTATTTTATTCAAGGCAAGCATGTCAGGGCAAATTAGCGTACAGTTTCTTATTACACATACAAAATAAAAATAGCCATACAAAATAAAAAGTGAATTTAAGAATTTAACACATATATTTTGAATAGTACAACATTATATTCTAAATGACTACTATTAATATGAAATTTTATAGTTATGTTATTTTTCTTATTATTACTTTTTTTCATTCTATATGGTTATACATAAAAATTAGGAGTCCTGAAGATTAGTTTTACTTTGGGAATTTAGACATGAAAATTTTACAAAATACTTTATAAATCTAAATAAAAAATTTAGTTAAAATTTTTCACCTAATTAAATATTAAACTATGCAAGATACAAATATTACATTTTCTTATAAAACTACCATTATTTAAAGGTAAATTTCTACACGTTTCTAACTAATTAACATTTTAAAATAAAGCCAAATGAAAAATTAAGTTAACTTTTTCACTTGATTATGTATACATTACGTAAGATATAGATATAATATTTCTTCATAAAACTAACCATTATATAAAGGAAATTTCTACACCTTTCTAATTAATCAGCGTAGTCTAGCCTACGTTTCAACGATTCGCAATGCAAATTTTTCTGCACCACGTTTAGACTTTTTTAGGGTGCATTAAAAATAATTTATTTCGTTAAATATTTATACATATATCTTTTTATTCAAAAAGTTCTTAAAATTTTATATTTAATCCGAAGAATGTTTTAAAATTATTGCACTTACTTATTTTACTTATTTTAATGTGTTTTACTTTTTAGGTTGATTATCATATGGTTATAAATTTAATTAAAATTTTCTTCTTGATTATCTGTATTAACATAATAAAAATTCATAAATTAATAGTGAATATATTTAAAAAGCAATTAAATATTTTATAGATAATATTTTATATACAATACTTGAAATATTTTTTCCATTAAATTTATTTCCCATTAAAAAAAAAAAAAAAGTGAGGGAGAAAGAGATTATGAAATAGATTTAATTTTATACTGAGCTATTCCTTGACAAAAATAAAAAGTATATAATATAATGTATTCTATACCAGATATTTAAAAAAAAGTACAAAAATATTAAATGCGTCTCAAGAATTCCAATTACATAAATATTTATACCCAGGAATTCATCCGCTACATTAATATTAAAATATTGAAATACGTGTATTAAAATATCTAAAATGCATATTTCTCTCATAAAACGGGCAGAAGGAAAGGCATTCCTGCGATAACAAAAACCTTTCTACGCAAATAATATGCAAATTATAACATTTTATGCATTAAATGTGGTTTATATTTTTTTGCCAGAAATATGAAAATTATGAGATTTTGTTCATGTTAGAGGGATTTCAGAGATAATCGAACTTTATCGAAAAGTATGGAAAACATTCCGGATTATATTTGTCATCTTACTGTTCTGTTATTATTGTTTTTTTTTTTCTAATTAAAGAAAAAAGTAATTATATTTAAGCATAAATTTATTGTATCTAGATGGTTTTGTCATGAAGAAACTGGCTAAATTTTAAATAAACTAATTAAATATTTTTCTAAATATTTCAATTAAAAAATCGGTATTTGTAGCATTATTTTTATTTTTAAAATTATTTAGATAACGTTATTTTTTACATGTTAAAAATAATTTTAAATATTGAAGGTATAATTATATATTTTTCATATATATTGTACTATTTGTAAATAATGTAAAACATATGTCATACAAACAAATTAAATCAAACTATATTAACTTTAGACTTTTCATACAGAGACCGAATAGATTTTAACAAGGTAGAAAAATTCGCATGGGTTCGAAACCAACGCGGAATTCAACCTAAGACCCTTTGTGTTAATGAGTCAATTGATTCCGTTTCGAATGCGGATATTATACATTATTGTTTATGTTAAAATTTATTCTGTCAATTTGTAAAATAAATCAAATGATACAAATGTCGAAAGTTTATTCATATATGTAGATATAGTTATATAATGTAAAGCATATGTTTTTACATATAAATAAACTAAATTAAATTATCGCAACTTTAGACTTTTGATATACAGACCAAATAGATTTTAACAAGGTAGAAAAATTCACATGGGTTCGAAACCAACGCGGAAATCAACCTAAGACCCTTTGTGTTAATGAGTCAATTCATTCCGTTTCAAATGCGGATATTATACATTATTGTTTATTTTGAAATTTATTCTGTCAATTTGTAAAATAAATCAAATGTTACAAATTTTGAAAGTTTATACATATATACATAATGTAAAACATATATTTTGTGCTATAAACAAATTAAATTATACTATCATAACTTTAGACTTTTGATATACAGAACGAATACATTTTAATAAGGTAGAAAAATTCCCACGAGTTCGAAACCACCGCGGAATTCAACCTAAGATCTTTGTGTTAATGAGTCAATTGATTCAGTTTCGAATGCGGATATTATACATTATTGTTTATATTAAAATTTATTCTGTCAATTTGTAAAATAAATCAAATTATACGAATGTCGGAAGTTTATTCATATATGTAGATATAGTTATATAATGTAAAAAATACGTTTTATCATATAAATAAACTAAATTAAACTATCGCAACCTTCGACTTTTGATATACAGACCAAATACATTTTAACAAGGTAGAAAAACTCGCATGGGTTCGAAACCAACGTGGAATTCAACATAAGACCTTTGTGTTAATGAGTCAATTGATTTAGTTTCGAATGCGGATATTATACATTATTGTTTATGTTAAAATTTATTCTGTCAATTTTTAAAATAAATCAAATTATACAAATGTCGGAAGTTTATACATACACACACACACACACACACACACATATATATATATATATATATATAATGAAAAACATATGTTTTCTCGTATATATAAATTAAACTATCACAACTTTAGACTTTTGATATACAAACCAAATAGGTTTTAAAAAATGTAGAAAAATTCGCACGAGTTCGAAACCACCGCGAAATTCAACCTAAGACTCTTTGTGTTAATGAGTGAATTGATTCAGTTTCGAATGCGGATATTATACGTTACTGTATATGTTAAAATTTATTCTGTCAATTTGTAAAATAAATCAAATAGTACAAATATCGGATTTTTAAGTATATATATACATAATATATATATAATGTAAATCATATGTTTTGTAATATAAATAAATTAAATTAAACTATCATAACTTTAGATTTCTTATATACAGACCGAATATATTTTAACAAGGTAGAAAAATTCGCACGAGTTCCAAAACACCGCGGAATTCAACCTAAGACCTTTTTGTTAATGAGTGAACTGATTCAGTTTCGAAAGCGGATATTATTTATACGTTATTGTTTATGTTGAAATTTATCCTGTCAATATGTAAAATAAACCAAATAGTAAAATGACGAAATTTTATATATATACATCTTATCAACATTCTAATTAATATTCCGTAGTATGCCTTGTTTTTTCCCTCCAGTATCCTTTTAGAGCAGTTTTTTTCTTACTTAATCGCAATTGTATTTGGAGACTATTACTCTAAAAATTTACTGGTGTGAAAAAAAGGGCGAAACTTACAACACTACGGAATATTAATTAGGATGTTGATAAGTATGATATATATATATATATATATATATATATATATATATATATATCATCGCTCTAAATGATAATAGCTCCAAATGTTCTCATATAATTTTTTTCTAAGCTTAATTAAAATGACAAAACATGAAAATATAAATCAAATATCGTCTATATTTTTTAAAGGTTTGATATTTTTTTTAACCTCTTGAAGGACAGTGATGCCCTTCACTTATTTAATTCCTTACTGCAAATTTAATCATGGAAATTCTCTTTAAAATTTTACTTTTGTAACTTAAAGAGAAAAAAAAAAAAAAAAAAAAAAAAAAAACGTTTATTATTTTCTATCTACATTCTGTGGGCTTTTAATATTATATCATAGCTGCCAATATTTTAATTTATTCCGGAGCACGCTTAGCTCCGCCTTTATTCCACACCACATATTTTTTTAATAGTACATTTTTCTTATTTTATCATAGTTATATATTGGAGGAAAATATTCTAAAAATGAAGTGGTGCGAAATAAAGGCGGAGCTAAAAATGCTCCAGAATAAATTAAAATATTGGCAGGTATTTTAGATGGGTGGAATTACACATAGCAATTTGAAATTAGTTATCGTTATTAAAAAATAAATACATAAACTATGAATTGGGAATTATATTGATTACTGAACTTGCCACAAGAATAAAATATTTCATTGAAGCATGTGTAACAAACAAGACATCATTCATATTTCAATTTCAATGACTAGGAATCGCGAATTATGAAGCATGAAGACAGTATTAATCATCCCGAAATTACCTAACAGCCTCAAGCGGGGGTGAAAGCATCTGGTTGCTGCAGATCATCATTTGCACGCGCAGATGCTTAAAGGTAGAATGCATTCCTCTCATTTCTCATTCAGTATAATTTTCAAAAGGAGATTGCAGAGATTTTATAATTCATAAAAAAATACAGAGCTGCGAGATTTTTATTTTATTCCCTAGCATTGTTAGTGCCTACCTTTTTGTTCATACCACTTTTTCAGAAGAGTAATTTTCATCCTGTTTAACCATAATTATAAGTTCGAGAAAATTACTTTATAAAGAAAGTAACGTGACAAAAAGTCGGGTAGTAAAATCTCTATAGAAGAAATTAAAAGTTTAACAGTTTTAAAAAATATGATGAACCTAATCAACAAAGATACATATGCTGAAACTTCTAAATTATTCCGGAGTATTTTTATTTTTCTCCCTTTATTTCTCAACGCTTCTAATGAAGCGAAATTTCTTGTTTTTAAAGTGTAGTTTTATGTTGGAAAAAATTACTTTTCATGATAAGGGATGTGAAAACAAAAGGTAGTTATCAACAGTGCTAGGGAATAACAATACATGATAATAATAATAATAAGAAGAAGAAGAAGAAGAAAAATAAATCTTTGCATTCTGCATAATTCACGTATATTTTAATGAACTATGTTACTTAAAAAAAGTAGCAACACTGTACTTATTTATTTCATAATGCACAAAAAAAAAAAAAAAAAAAAAAAAAAAAAGAAGAAGAAAAAAGAAATCTTCTCTAAATTCAGGGACTTTTTTATTCAATATCCACCACTAAATTTAAAAAGAAACTTTTGGCTAATCATTTAGAAGGTACTTCGCTCAAATACGTGTCAAATATCACTCCTCAAAATTATTGGAGAGAGATGAATAAAAGTTGCATTGTTAGCAGCCACACTTTTCCCCTTCATAAAGAGGCATGAATTATTCGGGTACTAAGATTGTTAAGGTGTAAGTTAAAAAAGTTCGCAGCTTTATATAAATATATGTTTATTTTATTCATAATCGCGTCTCATGAACCGTCTACATGACAAATTTGTGTACAAGACGCGTAATTGTTTTAACTGCAGAATAATGTTTATAGCGGGATGTTTTCAAACAACTTGCAGTGAAAACATTAAAAAAAAAAAAAAAAAAAAAACTGAATTTTTTGATACTTTTTAACTGCGAAACACACATTATAATTGTAATATATCTTATTTATTTATTTTTGTTTTGTATTAAAATTATTATTTTACGTTCATTTTCGTTTCTCAGTTTTACAGAATTTCTTATTTTATTACAAAAATATAAATCCTTCTATTCTCAATATAATATTTTCTAGGAAAGAATAAAATAAAGCAAAATACGATGCTCTGTGAAACCTATAATCTTTATGTCGGCATATAAAGTAGTTTCAATGTAACAGAAAACTGCGTTTCAAAATTTCAATTTCCTATCCTTCAAATTTCTTCAAAATCGATATGAACTTGGTAGATGGAAGAATATTTATTATGCAGATTTATTTTCTCTAGAGATGAAATTTCCTTGGAAAATTTTGATAACTTTTAATAGTATAATTCAAGAAACAAAAATAATTACTGTTGTGTTGTGTTATAAACTGTTTTTAAACAGGACAGATTTTTGAAAGCTAAGAAATGCAATAAATTTTAAAGAAATCCGCAAGGATTAACTTTATTTTATTTGATACATTTATCTTTTAAACATGTTTTTATATTTGAGGCTTCTTTTAAAAAAATTTCAGAATTCTAAATTACCACTCATTTTGAATTTTTAATTTTTTTAATGATAAGTTTAATTTATTTATACATTTTCTTCAATTAGAGTAACCGTAGGTATTTAAAAGTATAGAAAAAAATGTCAGTTTTCAAGCTTTTTGGCAAATGGAAACAATTTAAAGAAAAATTTATATTAGTTAATCAGTGAAAATTGTTACAGTCATATATAAAAATTTCTCATTATTATTATTTTTTTTTCTGGTACCCAAAAATATGAAATTTAGCATCTGTGAATAAGATTTTTTCCCTTTATCTACCAACAATACTTTAGATTAACCATTCTATTAAAATGCATGTAAAATAAAATTAATAGAAGGAATGACATATGCGCTTGTTAGAATCCAATATATATATTTAATTATAATTTCCGTCTATGTAACAAGACACAACATGAAGTCGTTTTCATCAGAGAAAGTTTTTTCATAACGTATTCTTGTTGTTTTTTCTTCAGTTATGGAAAATTTGGGTACTTAAAAATCTAGAAAATTAGATTATAACAAGACCTTTGTTTTAACACTTTACCTACCGACACAACTTTAATGTACCGTTACATTAAAAATCGTATAAAATTGCATTTATAGAAATAATGTCAAAAACAGTTTTGAAAACGGAGCGTATCTATTTCATTTTAATCTCAGACTATGACACTAGACGCCATATGAACCTTTTTTTTTTTGTTCTAGAAGGGCAATTATCGCGTGCCATTGCTGTTTTAGATTTTAATACTCATGACTTTTATCTGTTTTACAATTAATTTATATATTATCATAATAATGTACCACTAATCCTGGAAAAAATATAAAATAATAATAAATACTTTTTGTTTATATATTTTTTTCTTTCTTTTTTTTTTATTATCTTTGTGTATCTACAATATTCTTAAACACTACTTCATTAAATACATATTAGTTGGTATAATGATGTCATATGCAAAAATTTCATTGCTTGTACCTTTAAAATTTGTCTTAAGTAGCTTAATAAAATTACATTTTAAATAAATTTCTTGTCTTTTTTCATAATTTTGTAAACGATGTATTGGAGAAATTACTTTCCTTAGCATATTTCTTACAAAAGCTTGTGAAAATAATGATTATCTTCATTTCTATGTCAGTTTTGGTTTGAACGCTCCATTAAACTGTCAGTTACGTGGGATTTTAAGGCGTCACTGCATTATCAATCAGCAAAAGGCTAAATGCTGAATTATCTCTGGCTTTGATGTGTAAACATCTGAACTTTTTGCTGTAATTTTTATCAATTGAAAGATATTTGATTCTATACAGTCGGTAACAAAAGTGTCCGAAGACTTGCAAAAATTCCTATATATAAAAAGTACACTTCATACGGTTTTGTTAAATAAATCCTTATCGAATCGTGATCTTACACTGACTAAGAACAGGATTCGACAAGGATTTATTTAACAAAACCGTATGAAGTGTGCTTTTTTCCCATAGGGATTTTTGCTATTGTTCGGACACTTTTGTTACCGACTGTACGTTAAACATACACGTCAAATGCTTACAATGGCAAAATTTTTAAAAAGAAGTAAGTAACATATTAATTATTACTATTCATTATGAATTATCACTGTAAATGGAATGATAAAGTGATAATTATCCTTAGCATATTTTTTACAAGAGCGTTTAAAAATAATAATTTTCTTCCTTTGCATGTCAGCTGCGGATTGAATGTTCCATTAAACTATCTATTATTTGGGACTTAAAGACATATCACTGCATTATCAATCAAAAAGAGACTAAATACTGAATTATCACTATCTTTCTTGTTTAAACTTCTGAGCTTTTTGCTATAATTATTATCATTTTAAATAAATTTGATTCTATACATTAAGTATATGCCTCAAATTACGTCAAATATGGCATGCTTTCCGATAAAAAAAAAAAAAAAAAAAAAAGTTTTAAAGGAAAAAATAAATAGATAACATAGCTGCCAAGCATTCCGTATTCTGAATATAGGCTTTTTTCTTTTTTTCTAATGGAAAATTTCCATTTTTTAATCATAAAAAACAGCTACAAGTGTTTATGTATATATATGTATACATACATAATTTAATTTTAAAATCCCAATGAATCATCATTAGTAGATTTTCAGTAATAATGTCACAACAAGGTAAGGAGATAGAATTGTATGAAACTTGATAGAACATAAAAAAAAAATAAAACTGTCGCAGAAGCAGCTGAAAATTAAAGGCTGAATACACTATTTATAGTAAAAAAGAACTTTTTATTTTTTTCTAATGACAATTCTTTTCCTTTTTGGAAGTTTTATCATTTATCTTCCTTATTATTTTCATTGCCTTTTTTGATAATATGCGATACTATTTGTAATTTTAATTCCCTATGTAATCCATATGTGTTTTCTGGAATGATAATTTGTTTTATTTTATTTTATTTTATTTTATTTTATTTTATCAATTATTTATTTATTTTGCAATGTATCTCATTTTAACAACCTTTTGCAATTATTTATAACATATATATTTCATTGTTCATTTATCATACGTATTATACTTTCGCTTTTATCCTTCACTCTTTCACAACTATTTATTTATATATAGACAGGAAGTCCCTGAATTTATGGGCCAAACTTTTAAGGTAAGTAAAACATACATAAATAAGGTAAGTAAAACATACAAAACATACATAAATCTAGCAATACGAAGTCGGAAGAAATGCACCGCATTTCTGAATGGTAAGAAAATGAGGAAATAATCTATTTAAAAAACTTTTAAAACCCAAATTCTTATAGCGTATCATATAAACGTTTTCAAAGTTAGATTTAAATTTAATTTGAAAAAAAAAAAAAAAAAAAAAAAAAAAAAAAGTAACTTTTTTTGTTTATTAACCAAAATTGGAGAAATATGAACTGTGTTAGGAAAAGAGAAATTATTTCTTAAAATTGATAACAGATGGCAGCACCACATGATTGCCTATAAGTTTTGTGATTTCATTTTCTGATTAAGGGCCAATATCTGCAATTAAATTATTCGTTTGAGGCACCTTTTCACTATTATTTTAGTTTATTATTATTTTTTTTATATTATAACTTAACATTTTGCTGATTTGGTTAACGTTTATGTGTTTTTTCGAATCATTTTTATTTTGTATTGCTAATTGTTTCATTGACATTTTAGTGAATATTCCGCCCAATAGAGGGCACTTGTAGTCCACAAAAAACCCTTTTTTGCTTCTAAAAAGAGATGTAAGAAAAAGACTTCTTAAAAAAAAAAATTCTTAGTATACTGTGCAGTCAACGATAAATTTTCTTTTATCAATTGACATCTTTTCTACTAATTGTCCGCAAAAATTAACACTCCGGACATTCAGAGTATCGAACGCGGGACCACTTGATTACTATCATCTAACCACCTGAGCAACGGAGAAACAAATGAAAAAGCTTGTATTTACCTTAAAATATAGGCGCATTTTTTATTTGGTTGAAATTCACAAACATACCGTAATGAATGACAGTAAGTACATAAGAATATGGGAAAAGGTTAAAAACGTATAGAAAACATGTAATTGCAAGTGTGGGAAAAAGAAGAAAAAAAAATCTGCTAACAAAACTGCTACGGAGAAAATTATTGCTATATAAATTTAATGGCGGTTGAACCAGGAAAAAAAATAAGGCCTAACCGTAGCATGTATGTTATAGAGCTAATGTTAAGTAAACATTAAGGGTAAAATATTTCTTATGGTTGTTGAATTTTATATATTATACATTGTTTTCATGAAAGATAAATGATTTTTATACGATTCTCACGTATTAATGTTTCGAAAAATTGGTCAGGAATAAAAATTTTCACTAGTTACAGCTTTCAAAAAATATTTTTTTTCCTTTTTAGAAACTAAAATATAGAAAAACTTTGAAACGTTATGACGATGCAGTTAAGAATTGATAATATTTAAAATAGATATTTTATTAATATATTTTAAAAGCTTAAAAATATAAATAATTAAATTATAGTAATATATCAGTGGATAATACGCTAAAATGTTCTTAAAAATTTCTGTAAATTTAATGTAAATATTTATCCAGAGTCTCTGTAAATTGACAGTAATTCTTAGTTAAAAGTCAATAATCGAGATTATCAATCTTTATTCTGTATTTTTACGTATTTTTATTTTTTAATTAGTTAATTAAAATTAAAAATGACAGTTTTTACTTCAGAAAAAGCATTCCAAGTCCGAAATATGTTCTCACCAATAATTAATTAAATTAATATTAGTTATTAAAATGAATGTATAAAATAAGTTTTTTAACATCTCCGTTTATTTTTCTCTGTAATTTTACGTAAGACTGAAGGTAATAGATTACACAGAGTTTTCTGTTGAAATTTTTAACAGTGTAGAAATGAATGATATTCCCCAAAAAATTTCGATTACACTGAAAAAATTGTTTTTACAGAAGGTAAAAACACTGTATAAAATAAAGAAATGGCATACTATACTAAAACAAAAAAATAATAAAGCCTAACCATAGCATGTATAGTCTAGTGTTAATATTAAATAAACATTAAAGGGGAGAAATATTTTTTATGATTGTTAAATTTTATATGCTATACATTAGTTTTATGAAAAATAAATGATTTTTATACGATTATCTCGCCTTAATGTTTCGAAAAAAGGGTCTGGAATAAACATTTTCACTAGATACAGTTTATTATTATTATTATTATTTTCCTTTTGAGAAACTAAAATTTAGAAAAACTCTGAAACATTATGAGTATGCAGTTTAGAATTAATAATATTTAAAATGGATATTTTATTAATATTTAATATAATTTTTAAAAATTAGCTTCCTTCTTTTGTATTTAAAAAAAAAAAAAAGGGGGGGGGTTAAATTATAGTAATATATCAGTGGATAATACGCTAAAATGTTCTTCACTGTTAAAAATTTCTGTAAATTTAATGTAAATATTTATCCAGAGTCCCTGTAAATTTACAGTAATTCTTAGTTAAAAGTCAATAATCGAGATTCTCAATCTTTATTCTGTATGTTTATGTAATTTTATTATTTAATTATTTAATTAAAATTAAAAATGACAGTTTCTGCTTTAGAAAAAGCATTCCAAGTCCGAAATATATTCTCATCAATAATTAATTAAATTAATATTAGTTATTAAAATGAATGTATAAAATAAGTTCCGTTTATTTTTCTCTGTAATTTTACGTAAGACTTAAAATAATAGATTACACAGAGTTTTCTGTTGAAAATTTTAACAGTGTAGAGATTTTAAATAAACATTAAAGGAGAAATATTTCTTACGATTGTTGAATTTTATATTCTATACATTATTTTTATGAAAAATAAATGGTTTTTATACGATTATCTCGCATTAATGTTTTTAAAAAAGGATCAGAATAAACATTTTCACTAGTTACAGTTTAAATTTTTTTCCTTTTGAGAAACTAAAATATAGAAAATCTCTGAAACCTTATGGCTATGCAGTTCAAAATTTGATGATATTTAAAATTGATATTTTATTAATATTTAATGTAATCTCTAAAAATTAGTTTTTACTCCTATGTATTTTAAAAATCTTATATATATATATATATATTAGTAAATAATACGCTGAAATGTTCCTAGAAAAGAATAATAGTCCTAAAAAATTCGATTACACTGAAAAAATTGCTTTTACAGAAGGTAAAAATCGAACACTGAACAAAATAAAGAAATGGCATACTATACTAAAAAAATTAGTAACATTAAACTTTCATGAAATAGCTACTTCAATATTTGTTATTCGAAGCCCGCATTTACTTCAATATTATGCATCGCAACAAGGTAAAGAAATCACCTTTCATTTAGTAAAGTGGTAATCTAAAATTTGTTTTATCTAGCACACCATGATTTGAGCTGATAAAAAGCGATGAAAGAATATGTTTTATAGCCTAGCGTCACGCATGAAGTTGACTGAAGTGTTCATGAAAATAGTAACATTGTAAATAAACATCGTTAATTTTAAATAGAGATAACAGTTTTGAATAATTAATGTTCTTCTCCTGTTTTCAACGGCGCGAACATACAAAACTGCCCATAAGAATTAATGTTAAATAAACATTAAGGGAGAAATGTTTCTTTTGATTTTTGATATTTTGATGTATTATACATTGTTTCCAGGAAAGATAAATGGCTTTTATACGATTCTCAAGCATTAATGTTTTGAAAAAATTGTCAAAAATAAATATTTTCTACATTTTACAGTTTTGAATAATTATTTTCCCCTCTTAGAAACTAAAGTAAAAAAAAAAAAAAAAAAAAAAAAAAATCTGAACTTGCTAAGTAGTTTATAAATAGAAATTTGCTAACATTTAAAATTGTTATTTTATTGGTTTTTAATATCATTGTTGAAAATTACAATGTTTTCGATCCTCTGTATTTTTGAAAACTAAATTAAAATATATATATATAAAAAAAAAAAAAAAAAAAAAAATCTCAGTTATGTATCAGTAGAGAAAACCAATGGCGCAGAAATTTCCATATTAAGACACTATTCTTATAAGACTAGTTTTTTTTTCTTTTTTTCGATAATTTCTATCATATTTGTATTGTATTTTTTTTTTTTTTTTTTTTTTTTTTTTTTTTTAAGAATGAATACGATAAAAATTATTAATCAAAAATGGTGGTGTAAAAGTTCCATCTTGAGAAGGAAACTATTGCACCCTTATATTAGGCGTAAAAAAGTTCTTACAAGTTATTAATATTCTTGAATGGAATGCGGTTACATTGAAAATTAACTTTTACAGAAAGTGGGAATCAAATACTAAAAAAAAAAATAAAAAAAAATAAAAAAAAAATAAAAAAAAAACTTCACATTATACAAAAAATAAATAAATAAATAAAAAGGACAACATTAAACTTTCATAAAATAGCTCCTTCATCATTTGTCATTCGAAGCCCTCATTTACTTCGATAATATGCATCCGAACGAGGAAACAAAATCGCCTTTCATTTAGTAAAGTGCTAATATAAAATTCATTTTATCTAACACAACATGATTTGAGCTGATAAAAAGCGATGAAAGAATATGTTTTATGGCCTAGCGTCACGCATCAAGCTAACTGAAGTATTTATGGAAATTGTAACATTGTAAATAAACATCGTTAATTTTAAATAGAGATAACACTTTTGAATAATTAATATATATATATATATATATATTTCATGTTTTAGACGACGCTACTTTACAAAATGTGTCTAAAGGAATTAATGTTAACTAAACATTTTTGATAAAGTGCTCCTTACAATTTCAAATCAGTATGTGATTCTTGTAAGTTCTTTAGAATGCTGCTTTGTTTATTTTTGATTATTATTATTATTTTTTTAATATAATACATGTCTCATTTTAATGATCTTGTGGAATTCTTCAAGACATACCTCAAATGAATTTAACTGGTCATTTCTTAAAACATTAAATTTGAATAATTATATGCGCATACAATGTATAAACAAAGTGTACACCTTTAAGGAGATTTGAATAATATTATGTTCTAAGGCGTGGACTTACTGTTCTAAATACAAGGGTCGTACTCAGAGTTCCCAACTTTTATAATTTATGCACGAACATTTTTAGCCCCGCCTCTTTTTCATACTGGAAATTTTCAAAATTGATTTTCTTCTTATTTAATCGTTGTCAAAAATTAAAGAAAGATAATCTACAAAATTTCTGGTGCGAAAAGAAGGCGGAACTAAAAATGTTCGTGAATAAATTATAAAAGTTGGGAACTCTGGTCGTACTCTTCACCATTTTTAGGGCACTTTCGGGAATAAAAAAATTCCACTTTTTTTTTACTACCACTATTTTTTTTAGAAAAATCTCTATCCTGTTTAATCACAACACATTACTATGAAAATACCAGACAAATTTCTCTATTAAAACAGTGGTAGTAAATTTTTATCTGCGTTATACTATAAAACTAAAATAAAAATATTAAATATTATAAACTTGTGAGAATTTTTTACTAATTTAACACTGGTGAAGTTTTTCTTTGGTTATTTTATATTTTCGGATTGGTATTCCCAACATAATTTAGAAATTTCTTTTAGTAAAACGTTTTACTGAAAATAATAATTTCATTGCTGGACAGATTATGTATTTATTTATAATACAGTGTATCTTTCCTAAGTCTCACTACAGAAAAATAAGAAGAGGTGGAAAAGAAATGAAACAAAAATTATAAATTTATGAGATGGATTTACTAGTTCATTGCTTTTGAAGTTTGACTGAAGTTATGATTTTACTTCCGGTTGCAGCCAAACTGTCGCCAGTCTCGTCATAAAATCCACGTACTATTTTCCAAGAGCTTTTTGGTGGTACGCTCTTTAAATTTAGAATCGAACTATCAAATCCTTTTAGACTACAATATAGAATTTTGGAGGCATAAATTTCACTCTGGATTCGCAGTGAAAGTGATTCGATCACTTTCTAGGTTCTAGGAATTCTGGGAAGTAATCATCATAAACACTTCAGATATCTCTCTTTCGGCAGAGATTTGAGAACCGGGTCATAAAACTCAACTCAGAGAACTTGAGAATGGGTAAAATGTTAAAATAAATCAATTCACTGTATTTGGTAGAAACCAGAATTTTCATTTCCAATCTGTCTTTCAAAGATTCCGACTTTTGGATGAGATACGTTGAAGGGAATCATCATCGTTCGATCTGGCAATAAAAATCTGAAATAACTTTTGGGTAAAATGTATTTAAATATAGATTCAAAATTTCCTGAAATAAGGTGTATATATAACATAGAAGTATCGGTTGAAAATAAATCTTTCTTAAACGTATATATTTTATGATATTTCATTATTATTCTTAGTAAATAAAATTAATTATCTTAGCATCCTTACCAACATACTAATTAATATTCCGTAGTATTGTTAGCCCCGCCTTCTTTTTCACAAGAGTATCTTTTTAAAGTATTTTTCTTCTTATTTAATCGTAATTGAATTTAGAGAATATTACTCTAAAAATTTACTGGTGTGTAAAAAAGGGCGGGACTAACAGCACTACGGAAGATTAATTAGGATGTGGGCAAGTATGATCTTAGTGAATGAAATTATTTATTTTATTTACTTTATATTTATTTAGATCCATTTGTATAAAAAAAGTATTTTAAAATATTATTATTAGTTTTTAAAATTAAAGTTATTATTATTGAAATTAAAATGAGATATTTTTAAAATTATGAATCTTAATTTTTAAATAGTTTTTTTTTTAGTTTTTCTTCATAAAGTAATATAAAATATATTAAGTATTATTATTATTATTGTTATTATAATTATTATTATTATAATTATTTATTATTATTGTTATTATAATTATTATTATTATAATTATTTATTATTATTGTTATTATTATTATTATTATTATTTTATCATCATTATTATTTTTGAATTTTCTTTAAATATAGTGACCAGCGAAGCGGCAAAATCTGTTAGTATGATCAAAGTTGTCAGATTTTCCGTCTCCAATTTATATCATATTTGTAGAGAAATATTTTAAGATGGAATTCTTCCAGAAAAATATATTTGCTGAAGTTTCAATTTAAAATAAATATGTTGAAGGGGAAAAAAAAAAAAAAAAAACACTGTTTCTATCAAGAAAGACTCGACTACAATGAGAAAAAAAAATATACCGTCTTTTTCTAGAATTAATAAGTGACCATGTTCTAAATTCCTTAACTAGAAATATAGATTTCCGAGCTATGCGCATAAGGCACGTCAATAAATTGAATAGACGAAATTATCGAGAATTTGTAGTGTACACATTTCTAGATGGTGAAACAATATTCTGATTACTCAAAATATTCTGAAACATTTATATTGCGAGAAATTCTCGCTTGACTTTCTAGAATTAGGTAATAAACCAGTATTATAGCTGCAGAAACCCGCCTCTTGTAGTCTCATTTATTTGCAGAGATTTTTAAATAACTTTGCTTTCGAGAATATAGGAAAACGCTCTAGAATTCTAAAATGGCTTCTAGAACTTGCTTTCCAAGGGGACTAGAATTCATAAGGATGACATGGAACTATTTTTTCTAGAGCCACAATTTAGATTCTAGATGCCAGTTACAGAATTTTTTCTCGGTGTAAATACGTTTGTATTTATGCAGAATCCAATTTTTAACTCCCCCCCCCACGCACACACTGAAAATGTATAATGATGCACTAATAAAGTAATTACAATCTTATGAAAACTGTAAACATTAGATTATTAAAAAAAAAATGAAAATAAATATATATTACTAAAATTAAATATTTGTTTAAAATTTAAATAGCACTTTAGAACAATTAAATATGTGATATAAGAAAAGTAGACAAACTCAGTTTTACTTATTTAAATGTAATACATATCATAAAAAATCTCGTATAAAACAACCACACGAATTCCATCACTCACTATTAAACGTACTATATACACATTTATAGAGATAATGTGGTCAGAAGACATAAAATTTACCCAACAAAATAGACACCACAAAATTTTCTGATAAGAGAAAACTTATACAAGGTGTAAGAACATATAAAACAGAGTTTACAGAGCGAGTTGAAAGAAAAAGAAAATCGATAAAGCTAATTTTTAAACACTAATTTCTGAGAAATAAAACTGTCCTACCTATACAGGATGACTATTCATTTTCCTGCAATAACACCATAATACTTGAGAAAGGATATATAAAATGGGTTTATGTAGCAATTTTTAAGAAAATCGTTAGAGCCCTTTTTGAGGTGTCGACTTTTACCAAAATTTGGAATATTATATTGTTGACCGGAAAACAACAATTACATAGAAAAGGATATCTATAGGGGGGTAATATGGTGAGTTTGAAAAAAAAAAAAATCGTACAGCCATTTTAAAGGAACGCACTTCTGAGACCTGAAATTGAGCTATTTTTATACGGTGCCAATGAATTTTATTGAACTAACAAACTAATTCATACCGAAGGGCATGTAATAGAGTGTTTATACAGCAACTTCGGAGAAAATCGTTACAGCTGTTTTGGAGAAATGAACTTACGGTTCCAATTTCGGTTTCCGATGCCCCACTTCCGTTTTTCCAATTTTTCACCAAAAGTTGAAAAAAATCATCTGTACATCAGACTTGTCTCAGTTCTGAAATTTCGTAGTTCTACATTTATTAGTTTCAGAGATATGATAGTCAGAAGATTCCACCCATGCACACACACTGACCAATTTTCAAAAACTACTTTTTTTGGTTTCAGGAGACCTTAAAACATGTAAATAAAGTGAAAACTCGATATCGAATTTTTGGACCGAATGCAATACTTCCATTACTTACAGCAGTCGGGTAATGGAATGCAAAAGTATAATGATTAATTTTTGCGTGCCATAAAATGTTCGTGTCCACGACTCATGTCCCGGTTGTTTGTACACATCAGGTACACGCGTCACAATGATAACGTAATTCATAGGATGATTTCGTGAACGCAGAATACGTAATAACATTAATGTATTTTATAATACTTTATAATTCTAACAAAAATCAACAATCTCACAGTTATTTTCTACCATTCGAATAAACCATACGTGTTTTTAGCATAGACTGTTAAAACAAAATTATAAATATTCTGTATTGTTTAACAAACAAATGTTTCTAAATAAAGAGATTATTATTATTTTTTTAATCAAATTATTTATATTATATATTGTATATATATATTTCCTCACGAAAATTATTCATCGACTGAAAGTAAGAGTATACGTAGGAAGCTTACCCCCCAAAAGTATGCGGGAATGAGTGATATAGGGACAGAAAAACCATAAAACCTAGAACGGTCCTAAGTTTGCGTTCCTGTACTACGGTCGTAAAAGAGCAGTAAAGAGAAGAATTCCTGAGACTTCGCGCATGGGATGTTCTCTCGTGTTCGCAATTATTGACTTTCGGATAACCCTTTTCACTAGGTTTACAAAGAATCTGAGTAATTTTATTAGCTAATATAAAATGCATTTTTTTTATTATTAAGGTAAATTTAAACGTTATAAAAAAAAAAAAAAAAAAAAAAAAAAAAAAACTTTTCTTTATCTTTTTTAATGCATTATTTTCTGGAAATATACATAATGTAGTGATACGAGAATTTGTTTTTATACTACAAAACATTTTTTGATTTATACATTGTTTAATATAAGATAAGAAGGAAAAATTCTAAATTTTGCCACTTTAAAATAACATTCTAATAATAAACGTTGTTAAAATAACTGTTTAACTTTTAATAACGAACTTTAACTTTGAAATTACACATTCTTAGACTTTTCATAAGAATAAATTTATGTACGTTTTTGGTTCTGAGTAGCATTTAAATGAAAAAAAAATGTATAAATTCAGATGATTATTTTTATTATTATAATTTATATATACTTACTGTAGTGTATATATATATATATATATATATATATATATATATATTATTTTATTTATAGTCTATCACGATTTATTACAGTGTGCAATATAATGTAAAATATTTTATAAATACCATTTTCATCCATTATTATGCATTAATTGACAAGATAGATAAATCTTAAAATTTAACAATAGTAAAAAAAAAAAAAAAAAAAAAAAATCAATTTCTTGAAATTCAGCCTACAAGCCAATAGATATAATATAGTTAATTTATTAAAATGTATATATATATATATATATATAAGTTACAGGTAAGATTAAAAAAAAAAGTCTTATTTACCTCGAATGCTAAATGAGAGTGTAAGTATATTGATTGATTAAAAATATATTTTAATAATAATAATAATAATAAGAAGAAGAAGAAGAAGAAATATATATATTATATAATTTAACATTGTGTGCGCAGTAAAAATGCGCAAATTTCTAAAAAAATTATTTTCATAAAAATTTTCCATTAAAGCATTGCAATATCACCATTAGTGTTAGCAACTATTTTATAAAATTTAATAATATTTATGATAAAAGAATCACGAGATAGATATTTATCCCAAAATATGTTGATTATATTGATATATAACGCATTTATTAACGATATTATTGATTCATAACGCAATATTCATCACAAACAGCGATCAAAATCTATAAAGATAAGACAAAAAATAAATGAATAAATAAAGCAGGCAAATAAAATTAGAAAATCCCTCCCCCCCCCCCAAAAAAAAAAAAAAAAAAAAAAAAAAAAAAGCAAAACCTTCATATTGAAAGTCTGTCTTATATGCAGTTTTACATTATGCACTAAAGTACAAAATTTATTCTTATGAACACTAAACAATGAGTCAGAAGCAAACACAGGGTTGCCATATTCGATTTCTTTTAATATTGTTTTTCTATCACTATTTCCAAAAAAAAAAAAGAAATTTATGATATATTTACACAGGTATATCTTCACTTTACCTACATAAATTTATTATAATTTTTATGTTTTGGAAAAATATGGTACTACAAATAATATTATTAGTAATAAAAGTTGCCTGTGGTATCCCAGGAAATAAAATGAAACAAACATTAAAAGTTGATTTTCAATATTAGCCCTAAAGAACACATCTATTTCCGTTCAATATAAACGTATATATTTTTAATCCATAGAATTAATTTAATCCTTTGTGTAAAATAATAAGAATATTTATGTGTATCAACCACACGCCTATAATTGCCCACTTTTATATATTATAGTGCTTTTAGCGTCTTTGCCTCCTTTTTATTGATGAGCAGAAAATAAATACCTTAGATACATTTAGCAACTCTGTAAATAGCATTTTCTCTCCGTTTAGATTTTCTAAATTCAATTAGGCAAGCTACTTATACAATTTACCCAGAGTTGCCAACTTTTTGTAATTTATTCTGAGCATTGTTAATCACATTCTTTTTTTCACACCAGTAATTTTGAAAAATGATTTACTTCTTATATAATCGTTATCACCTATTAGAGAGAGATATTCTATAAAAATTCTGATGTGAAAAGAAATCTGTGCTAAAAATGCTCCGGAATAAATTATAAAATCTGACAACTCTGTTTTACCATACAGTCGGCATCAAAAGTATCCGAGAGCTAGCAAAAGTTCCTATGTAAAAAAAGTACACTTAATATTGTTTTGTTAAACAAATCCTTGTGGAATCATGTTCATATACTAATTAAGAACAGGATTCGACAAGGATTTATTTAACAAAACTATATTAAGTGTACTTTTTTTACATAGGAATTTTTGCTAGTGTTCGGATACTTTTGCTGCCGGCTGTATATAATGAATAAAATTAGTTTATTGTGTCTGATTGATTAAAAATACTGTCATTATTTTTCATTCGTATTACATTCGTTTCACAACAAAAAATTTAAATTCATTGGTAGTGTTTCGGAAGTGAAACCCGTCACAAACATTTAATTTGTCTAGGGCTAGGCTATCTTTTAACTTTCTCTTACCCATAAGGTAGAGAAAGTATTGTTTTTGGGTCAAATTTTCGAACGTGAGATTTTGTTATATTTACACGTTTTGAGGTCCCCTGAATACGAAAATCATGTTTTTAGCAAATGGTCTGTGTGTATGTCTGTATGTCTGTGTGTGTGTCTGTGTGTGTGTCTGTGTGCCTGTCTGTTATCAGCATATCTCAAAAACAAATTATGGCAGAAAGTTCAAACTTGGTATTCTAAATGTGTATCATATAGGGATGCTGCAGTAAGCTTTTCGTTAAGATCAAGCAAATGGTTCGTGTACAGGGACAATCAAGAGAATTCTAATACATGAAGTCTATGGGGGAAATTGCAGGAAAGTAGAGTTTAACGTCTATAGACTGCACTAAACCAAATGAAACGAATATATATATATTGCAATAGAGATAGCTAACTGGGAAAAAAAATTGTGTATGTAGGAGTCTCGTCTCCCCCCCCCTGGGGGGAAGTCCCCCCTCGAGGGGAGTACATTTTCATGATGGGTATCTTTCAAAAGAGCTCGCCAATACCTTTAAAACGAATGGTTGAACCATCGATCTGCGATAATTTAAAACAAAGTTATCGATTTTTTTTTTTTTTTTTTTTTTTTGTATGTTGAGAATAAAATGGACTTTTTTTGCGGGTTATACTACTTCTCTAATATGGAAATCGTCTGCCTTATCATAAAAGATAATTTTTTTAAATAATAATTTTAATAAATTATTTTTTTAAAAGAGAATTATTTTTTAATAACCGAATTAAATTCTATGTAAATGCAGGTGCATTAATGAAACGGGGAGTTAAGGGGGGCGGTAGCCCCCCTCACACAGAACTAATTATCTTATAAAACTCTTCAGAAGCCTAATATGAATTGTTTAACATAGGTTTACATAACAGTACTCGTTATCTTACCTATTAATCTGCAACCTGTATTTATAGTATTAAATTTCAGGGTAAGAGAAAGTCGTGTGAGTGACACACCAGATTATTTCAATTTCGAGATGCGCTGTTTTAAAGAACACACTTACCAGTTTCTAATAAAGGCTTTTTAGGCTCAAAACATATTCAAATATATAAAATTTGATATAAAAATTTTTGATCTAATACAATACTTCTATTGTTTACTGTAGCTAAATTATGAATACAAAGATCTGTATATGAAAATTTTAGGAGTTCCGTTATATTTCATTTAATGTGCGACAATCTTTGATAGTCAAAGTTCGAAACATTAACTACTTTGACTTTTATCTTATGTCAAGCAAAGATATCTTAAAGAGCATACGAACACATAAAAAGAAATATTTGTAACGTTTAAACATGTTTAAAAAAATTGATAGTTTTATAATTTTTAATCATCATTTAACTGTATGGCAGTTTTGTGAGTATTGATATATTTTTATTATTTTACATTATTTTATTTTTATTTTTATTACTTATTTGCTTTTTTTATCTATTTTTTGTCGATTAAGTTAGAAAATATCTTCTGTAAAAAGAAAAAGAAAAAAAAGTAAAAGTAAAAATGTCTCTATAAAGTATTTTTGTAGAAAATATTACTTGCAATGATACAAATAATTATTGTAAATCATCTCATTAATTTTTTGAACGCATAAATTAATTCGAAATTTTTTACCCAGAAACGCACCTAAGTTTAGAATAACTTAAATACCGAATTCTTCCAAACGTTTTATTATTTATAAATTTCACAAAAAGATAAATTATGTTGTTTATCTTGCAAAATGTGCCAAATAAAATGTTAAAAGATATAAAACTTACACTTTAAAAGTTTATATTCTTAAATATTTGCATTCTGTGCATGATTTTACTCAATCGTATTGTATGCTACTTATAAACAAAAATCAAAATTTTTATATTCATGTAACAATACATTTATTTTTTTATTTTATTTATTTATTTATTTATTTATTTATTTTGTTTAATATATTTCTTAACAGAAGCCTGCTTCTAAATTTGACTCTCTAAGAGATACTTATCAACGTAATTTCGGATCTGAAGTTTAACATCTCTGATAAAACTATTCCTCGATATTTTTTTTTTTTTTTATCTTAAATTGCATCCCAAACTGACGCTCTTATTGAGATAATTTATCTCCTTTTCCTGGATCCAAAATTGGCATCATAAGAGGAGAGCAATATGGGAATAAATCTGTTTACTTTTCTTCGGTAAATATAATATTTACCATGAAGTGTTTCAACCTCCGGCTGTGAAAGAGTGTCATTCAAATATTCCACATTGTTTTCCAAGGAATGGAAAATTGGGGAGGGGAAGGATCTTAAGATTTGCCTCAGAAGAATAGAAGGAATAAATATATATCCTGAGAGGGATCCATAATTCTCTCTCTAGAGAGGAAATTGTGGGAAGTAATCATCATAAACACTCAAAAGTTACGTCAGCTGGAGACTTGTGGGGTGATCGTAAAAAGGAAAAAAAATTCGTCTTTTTGGTATAAAAAAGGGAGATGCCAAAAATAATCTGATTTTGTCAATACATAAATGTGACATGGGAGGGTAAAATATGGGAAATCTTAAAATTCCCATTACAAAATTTCTTATCTTTGTTAGTCAGTTTGTTAATATATAAAATTTACGATAAAAATATATGATAAACATTCTCTTTTTCTCTTTTTCAATCTGTTAAATTTGATTTTGTGGTTAAATCTGAGAAACGAGTTTAAAGAAATTTTTGTTAGTTTAATACATACGTATGTATATATATATATACATAAAATTTTCTGATTTTGACAATATTTAAACATGATTTGTGATAATGAAATATCTGAAACTTTTAAATTCGAGTCATAAATTTTTTTATATTTCTAACCTAAATAATAAAAGAAATTTGTGAGCTGAATATGACAAAGCTTTTCTCTGTTATCAAGAACTAGTATCAAAAATTGCTTAGTAGAAAAAATATGATCACAAATTTTCTGATTTTGTCACAGTTTAAACATGATTGCAGATAAAAAGTATATGAATTAATGTTATGAAAATTCTTCTCTTTGATAGTTAAATCTTAATAAATTTGGGGAAATTATGATATAAATCAATGTAATATTTTTCTTTCTTCATTCTATATTTTTTGTTTCGTAAAATTTAATTCTGTGGTTAAATATAGAAAGCAAGTAACCAGAATTGCATGGGAAATATATATATATATATATATATATACAGAGAGAGAGAGAGAGAGAGAGAGAGAGAGAGTTTTTTCACCATTTAAATACGAATGGAAGTCATAAAATATTCAAATTTAAAAAACTAAAATTTTGTCTTTAATTGTTGGAGTTTTAATAAAGGGAATTTATCATAGAAATAAATGAAAATCATTTTTCTTTCTTTCATTTTGTAAAATTCCATTCTTTTGTTAAATCCGAAAAACTAGAATTAAGAATAGTTTAATAAATAATAATAATAATAATAATAATATTTAAAAACATATTTTATCAATATTTAATCATCTCACCAGTGAAAGGTGCTGAGTTCGAAATCAGACCGTACTCGTCAGCATAGCTGCTCGGATTTGTATTGTGATTTTTACCAAAAATTACGTAAGAATGGGCTATATTCCCTTAGAAAGAACCCTTCAGAGGGCATTCCATCCTGGTTTAGGACCAATGTGTAATTAATAAATCAAAACATCTACATACACTCGCCGATATTTAAATACGACCTGGGATAAGAAAATATGCGAAATCTTGAAATTCACATTATGTAAAATCCTGTTTTTAGTACTTAAATTTTTACTACAAAGAAAATTTTCGGTATAATTAGTTAACAAAATCATTTTTCTTTAACTTAAATTAAAGGCGTGGTAGCCTGATCAGTAGATAGACCAGCGCTTAAATGTCGCTGGTAAGGGCCCTACCAGCTGAAAACGGGTTCTATGTTTAAGATGTGTGTGTGTGTGGGGGGGGGGAGGGGTATTTCAATTTTCCTTTGACTATTCGAGTTTGTCCAGTGTGTATTTATTTTTATTAATATTTATATTCTTGTATTTTATTCTGATGTATTTGCTTATATGCTTCATTTATGAATTCATGCTTTGTATTAATTAAATTCGTTTGCTGTATGGTCTTGCTTCCATCTCTGAGAAGTTGGGGGTTAGGAACGCATTTTTTTTGGTTAAATAGCCAACGTTTCGTCAGAAACGTCTCATATTTCATTTTCTACATGGGGGAGCTTCCCTGACGAGGTCCCTGATGTGTTTTGGGATTAATTTTCATCTATCCTTTGTTATTTTGCTCATTTATTATGGTTTTATATTTCCTTTAGCTGCATTTGTGCATTGGTTTATAAATACTCATTTCTAGTTATATATTAAAAATTCAAGTTTTATTCTATCTTATATTTAAAATTTATCTTATATATATATATTAATGAAATACAAATGAAATTCACGAACCCTTTTTTTTTTTTTTTTGTCTAAGTGAAGTAACAATACGAGTTTTAGATTACGATAATAATGTTTTTGTTACTTCGTACTCTATAGAAATCCACTTTTTCAAAGCTTTTATATATGTTTTAATTATTCATTTCTAAAACAAGAGTTAATTCTAAAAATATAGATTGCACATTAAAAAAAATACTCTCAAACTATGTAAAACAGAATTCATTTCTAAATTAAAAATTATCGAGTGAATTGCATAAGTTTCTCCTTTTGGAGTCTGTTATAAAGGGTTTATTTTAACTTTTTAGCAATTCTATTCCTGTGACAGTCACAATTCATATTTTTACTTTCCGAACACTATAGTGAGGAAAGTATTGTAATCATGTCAAAAATCCGAATTCGAGATTTTGATGTTTCTATACGTTTCGAGGTCCAACGAGTCCGTTTTCACTATTTTTATGATGATGTATGTATGTGTTTGTGTATGTATGTGTGTATGTATGTGTGTGTGTGTATGTATGTGTGTATGTCTGTGAGTGAACACGCTAGCGTCTAAACGCTTTGTTCGAATAAGCTGAAAGTTGGTACGTATATTGTAAGTCACCATAGTACGAACCCTATAGATTTTGGTGAATCTAGCACTTATAGTTTTTTTACAGGGACACAAAGAAGAATTCTTTATCGTTATGGCCTATGAGACCAGCGATAGCATCTAAACCCCTTATTCAATTGAGCTGAAAATTTGTATGAATATTATAAATCACTGTTGCACTAACTATAAGCATTTTGGTGAATCTAGCATTTATAGATTTTTACAGGGACACAGCGAAAAATTCTTTATCATTATGATCTAAGGGCTCAAAGTTCAGTAGCGTTAAATAAAACCTCGTGTGATATATGGAGAAAAATACTCAAACACTCTGTTATGGTTTTCTCTTTTTTGTTTGTTTAGCAAATCCTCTTTCTTTATTTTATCTACAAAACTGTTAGTTACTCAATGCTCGGAAAGTCGAGTGGAGTCACTCCAGATTTTTTTTGTAATAAGTAATAAAATTATTGTTTCATATTAAATATAAAGAAAATTATTGACTGCACAAACACTGTATAAGGACATTTTGCCAAACGGGCTGTCACAAATATTAATTTTAAGTTTCTATGTACATTTTTTATATCACATCCAATATATTTTAAAAATAATAATAATAATAGCATGCCATACAATTTTTATACAGACTGGACTTTTTCAAGGATTTCAGTGGAGCGATTATTTTTTGAATCATGATGCTTTTTCTTCTATTTCCTATTCTGTGCCTGTTTTATATTTCCCAATTCGTGGAAGCTTTGGCTAAAAAAGTAATATATTTCTCTAAAAGACATGGTTTTTGTCCGGAAAAAATACAAGGGTTTTTCTAGGATTCATTCAGAGATCAATGATAAATTATTTGGCATTATTATCAAGCATGGAATGATGGTAAGATGAAGAAAAATGTGATATGACCAGAATAAAGCTTTCTTTTTTTAGTTTATCTGCAGATATTTATTTAAACTTTTGTTGAGTGAAAAAAAAAATGGAACAGTTCCAATAAATGTATTTAAACTCTAATCATATTTAAATATCAACAAGTGATTATTTAAATAAAAAAATGTATATCGTGTGTTCCCTATTTACAGAATAGTATTTTTCTTTATTGATTCTATACATTAATTCGAATGTAGATTCTATTTAATTATATAGGGCTAAATTCAAATTGTCTTTGTCTCTGCTTTTTTTTTTTTTTTTTAGAATATATATCTATGTTTTGCTTCACATATTAGAACCTTAAACTTTGAGTTTTGACAGAAATTACAATTTTAACAGGTTATTATAGTATAAAGTTGTCATGTCATCAAATAGTGACATTTAAGTTTTTTGTTTGTTTCTATAACTTATTATACAGCAAGATCTTTGCTTTGATCAGTACATGCAATTATTAAAAATAAATAGAAAAAACACTTGATATAAATTATCATTCAAATTAGCCGTAATCATCATGTGCCAACATGTTTAATGAAAGCTGAAGAATGAAGACAAAGAAGAACTAATAATATATTACCAATGCATACATATATATATACGGATAATAGCATGTTATCTAGTAACACTAATTTCGCTGTTTTTTTTTTTTTTTTTTTTTTTTTTATGAATATTATTTTATTAAAAGTTAATTTTTAGAACTTTCTGTTACGTTGATGATATGTTAATCATAAATTGCTGCTCTCCTTTTCAAAATATTGCTTCTCAAATCTCACCCTTCAGCCTTAACTTAAAATCTACAAAAAATGTCTATAATGGGGTTATTTTTTAACACGCTTTTATTAGCTTCACCTGTATGTATGTTTGTATGTATAATGTATGTTTGTAACCACTCTGGGAGCAAACAAAAAATCTATATTGTAAAAAAGGACTTTCCCTACGTGAACGCTGTGGCTTTGAGGTAAAGCTCCGCGCTACGAACCTAAAGGTCTAGCGTTCGAGCCAAGTCAGGAGAGATTTTTTAAAAATGGTTTTTGTTTAATTCTAAATTATTTTAATTAAAGATTTAAATGTATGTAAATATTATGGTGTGTCACTCACACGATTTTCTCTTACCCTGCATTTTAATACTAAGATAGATACTTTGTGCTTTTTAGTTCACATTTCTGTAATTGTGTTCTTTAATTTTTTAAAACTATAATATTATTTAGATATACATATTGAAATTGAAAATACTGAAGTAAAGATAGGAAAATTTTTATACAGATGTGTTCCAAATGGATTTGTGTGTCCTGGATGAGGATAAGGAACATTCGCACATTGGAGAAAAAAATAAATTTAAAAAAAAGAATAATTTTTATGTTTTGGTTGTAGTGGTAATAAAAGTGGCAACGGTTCATATATTTCATTTAGATTACGCTATTTAAGAATTAATTCGGGCGTCAATAATTCTCTCTAATTTGTAACAGTGTTTGGTTGGGAGGTAAGGGGGCAACACATTTTTCCATCGAGACACCCACGTAATTTTATTTTAATTATATTTAGACTTTTTCTTTTTGGTGGACAATGTGTATCTGATTGAAACACTTAATTTATTTTGATCTGTTTGCACCCACTGTTGAAGATGCACTTGTACCTTTTTTAATGTGTTACACTGAGAACAAACTCTGTAACTGACATCTAGAATTTAAATTATGACTCTAGAAAAAATAGTTCCATGCCATCCTTATAAATTCTAGTCCCCTTTGAAAGTGAATTCTATAAACCTCTATTAGAATTCTAGAGCATTTGCCTATATTCTCGAGGGCAAAGTTATTTTAAAATCTCTGCTAATAAATGCGAATACAAGAGCTTATATGCAAAAGATTCAGAATATTGTTTCACCATCTAGAAATGTGTAGACTAGAAATTCTCGATCATTTCGTCTATTCAGTTTATTGGCATGCCTCATGCGCATAGCTTGTAAATCTATATTGCTAGTTAAGGGATTTAGAAAATGACCAGTTATTCATTCTAGATGAAGGCGGTTTATTTCTTTTCTCAGTAAGAATTTTAATATTGTTAGATTTCATGGTTTGAAATTTGTAACGTTTCTAATTTCCCTTTCCTTAACTATTATACTTCAATTAATATACTTTGATGTCAAATATTTCTGTCATTATTTTGATTTCTACATATATATGCATATACATATGCTTATATACATACACATACACACATAAACTTGAAACAAGGGTCCAGATGTCCTATGCAGCTGATGGAGAGTCTGATTATTTTGAATGTGTGACAGTTTGAAGATAGAAAATAACGGTATCTTCTATTTACTAGTTGAGATTTTTTTTTCTTTTGAGATCACTTCCTCACGTCACAGTTTAGAAAAATTTCGAAAAAGCAAATGCACATTTTAAGCGCTCTATTTTTAGTATTCGTGTCTACAAGATATATGTATTGCTCTCATCATGAATATAGTTTGATCAGTACTAAAAAATTATCTGAACAAATATATGTCGTGAAATTGAGATGAGATCACCTATTCCAAATACTTTGGTTTTAAACTGCTTTTGCTCACCGAATAGATAGGGGTCATGTTAACACGTGAAATGGCATTAAGTTCGTCACTTGGTAGAAACTGGTATGGTTGATGCCTAAGTAAAAAAAGTGTAGAAAAAAAATACCAAAAATCTTGAAAATTGCTAAAATGCTTTTAGGCAGATTTCATTAGTCATATGTAAAATGTCAGACTTTTACGAATTTTAAATATAAACGAAATTGCAGACGGGAGAAAATTTTTAGAATTTTTTTTCAATTTTCATTTTTTTTTTCTTTCTTTCTTTCTTTTTTTTTTCCGTAGCATATCATTCACTTTTTTAAGAATAATTTGAAGGGTTATTTTAAAGAATTTCAAGGATCAATAGCAGTCACTTTTTTGAATATGATGCAGCTTTCACAGCTTTATGATGTACATTCCACCTGATGATTATTTTCTTCTAATTTTAAGCATTGTTATCCAATTATTTCTGTGGTCATTTGTTTGTTTTCTCTGTCATAAAGTTTAATGGTCTTTTTTTTATTATTATCGTTCATGTCGGCGTAAGTAATTTAAATTGTTTTTGTCTCTTATTGGTTCTTAATCTGTATCGCAATTATTTTGTGTCAGTCTTTCCTATTAGTTAATATCAGTTCTATTATTTTGTGTTGGTATTGTTTTGTATCTATTAATTGCTAAATTTTAAGATTAAATTTTATTACGATATCTATCATTTATATATATTGCATATAAAAAAAATTTCTGCATTAGTCAATCGACGATAACTACACCAAACTATTATTAAAATTTTCAGCTAAAAAAAAAAAAAAAAAAAAAAAAACACGTACATCTGAAATTTCAAGAAAATTTAAGAATGTTAATGACTTTAGTTTATCGGTCTGTCAGTTCGCTTTCATTATTATAAATATTTTATAGACTACTATACTTTTCTTTTAAAACATAATTTTACGTCAAATCATAAATCATAAGTCAAAAATAACACTCAACATTATATTCATCGTTCATTATAAGTGGAAAACTTGATTGAAAAAATAAATAAATAAATAAATAAAAATTCCACAGAATTGTTTTAATAGGAGATAGAATAATTTTGTGTGGCTCTGTGAAAGAATTATAGCATCCGAAAAATGCAAGTTTATTTCGCCTGTTTAACATACAATAAAGATGTTGAAATGTACATATAAAAACTACGTCTCATAGACTGTAACGTATGCGAATTATTTTACGAGTTCTAGTACGCAAACTAGTTATGCTGTATGCACCATTTTAAAACCAAAACATTCTACAAATTGATATTGAAAAATCGTAGAAACGCATATAGGTTTTATGGAATTAAAGAAATATTTTTATGGGGAAAAAAAAGTAGACAGGCAAATAGAGGAACGATAGTCATAAACACTTAAAAGCATTGCTGCAAAGATATATATATATATATATATATATATATATATATATATATATATACATACATATATATATATATATATATATATCTATACATATATATACATATACATATTAATATGTTTATATGAACAAGTTAAATTCATCTGAATGTTATGTGAATTATTAATTGAATGCATTAAAAAGAACAATAAAATTAAAAAATTAAAAATAAAATATTAAATAAGTAAGTTTATGATTACTTTTTCTTTTTAAATCTTCCTATTTCTGTATTTTTTTTTTCTGCTAGTGGTATTTAAGCGACGCATTTATTCATTAAGGAAAGTTATGTATATATACTTCCAAAATTGTACATTATTCCAGTATTCATGGAAAATACTTTTTAATAAGTGAAAATATATCAGAAAAAAACCCTGTTATTAAAAAAAAGAAAAAAAAAAAAAAAAAAACTCTGAAAGTTTCTGTTACTATTTTCCTAGTTTTCATTTCTGATTCAAATTCGGAATTTCAACGGAAAGCATTTTCAGTAGGAGTTTTTTTTTTTTTTTTTTTTAGAAAAGAATCCTCTCAGACTTTATGATGATTGCTTCCCACAATTCCCACTCGACTGTGAACTAAAGCTTTCTTCTTCTCAGTCTCTGAAATATTCTAGGGGAAATGGTATTTCTTCGAAACATATGGTGCAGCGAGGGAAAATGTAGGGATTTTGAGGGAAGTTCTTTAAGAGATCGAGTAGAAAAAAAGAAAAATATTTATTTGACATTAAATAGAGAGAAATAGTGAAAAGTGGAGGAAAAGAATTACCGTTTTGATAGAGAAATGCGATATCTTAATTCACAGCATTTAAATGATTCTTCTCAATCATTAGTTTGGAAACGGTAAAGAAGTATAATATTTCAAAAGTAGAAGCAAGTTTTTTCTATTTTTCAGCTAGTGTTAAGGCATATTCATATAAGTGTTATATATATATATGTGTGTGTGTGTGGGTGGGTGTTTTCAATACAAATACATATTAGTTTCGAAAATGTAAAAAAAAAAAAAAAAAAAAGACTATGGAAAACAAGAAAGGAGATTGTATATCTTGAACAACAAAACAAACAGGTAGACTGTAGAAGAAAATTCCGGAGATTTCCCAAAGAATTTTGGGCGTCTGAATGTGCTCAATTTTTACTAGTAATTGTTCTAAAGCATAACGATAACTATCAAATATATGTGTCATACATAAAACATGTTTTATAGAAAAAACAGAACTATTCAATTTTATGTAAATTGTGCAAATTGTAATTGCAGAATGATACATCACAAATCATAATATGTGAACGTGTGACTGGTCTCAACTTTACATTAATTTTTGGAGGAGATTTTTTTTTTTTTTTATACTATAATGCTCTATTCA
Organism: Salticus scenicus; assembly: GCA_963930645.1. Classification (NCBI taxonomy): domain Eukaryota; kingdom Metazoa; phylum Arthropoda; class Arachnida; order Araneae; family Salticidae; genus Salticus; species Salticus scenicus. Next base: position 25,406,279 of record OZ005654.1, read on the forward strand.
TCTAAGATGAGTTGGAAACAAAAAAATCGATCTCTCGTAGAGTTTAAAATACCAATAAAAAAGAAAAAGAAAGTTTTAGAAAATCTGTCAAACAGATATTTATCAAATATAGCTAAGAAATTTTCCGATTAATTAGCGTTCTAATAATAATAATAATATTTCATTGAAATTGCTTTTTTACTTTTTAACTACAGCGCGAGATACACATGCATGTATAGAGAAACAGAGAAAGGTTTCAGATTTATAAGAACACATTTTTTAGGGGGGTGGGGATCGAGGCTTTCTAAAGCTAATATATATATATATATATATTGAGGTAAGGACCACTTTGCACATTAGTGCACAATATTAAGGATTTAGTATTGTGATTAAACCGTGCAGAGAATATTTATTATTAATTTCGAAATTTTTGTTTAAAATTATGCATATATATGTCGTTTGTTTTACTCTTCTATCAAAATAAATGTACATTTTTTTTAAATTTGAAATGGGATATATTGAATATGCATGTGAATCTGTGTTATAAACAGTATCAAATATAACAGGCAATATATTTGGCAGCAGTTAGAACTTATCGTCATAAGTACAAAATTACCATATTGAATTTGTACTTTTATAAGTGAAAAGAGAAACGAATTGCATTGCCAGATTATACACCGATAGAATTATTGAGATTTTCAGAAGTAAGCCAATGCGAAGTTAAAAAAATAGTACAGTGAAAACTGATCACATAAATCATAAATACCAGTTTATCTCATCGCTTAAAAGACAACAGGATAGTTTGGAAGAAGGAGCGTGTGTTTTAATATACGTAATACAGATTTTATTATGAAAATATGAAGATAAAATACATATATAACATACACTAATTGAAAAGGTAGGTAGTAATATGAATTTTAATTGCATACTTAATACACTCATATTCATTAAAATTTTATTTTATTGTATTTATTTATTTATTTTTCAAATGCCGCAGCATTTGCCACTAAGCATTGGTCGTGAGGTCGCCGAATTGAATGCCATTTGTGAAGAAGCACCCAATCTGCGGCCATCGCTAGCCCTAACAGAGACAACTCATCCATGTCTTATCTGGGATTCGAACCTTGGCCTACCGTGGGGGAGTCAGATACGCTGACTGTCTGAATATACGGATAGAAAAATAAAAATTTTAATTACATGATTTTATCAGTAAACAAGAATAACATACTTTATATCTCTGACGTTTTTAAAACGTTTCGCACATTACTCCAAGTTTATAATTGTATTCTGTGGGAAATTGCTTATATTCTAAAGTGAAATTCGCAGAAAAATTAGGAATGAGAAAGCAACTGAGAGGGTAAAGAGTCGATACTTTATTCTTGAATGCAACAGAAAAAAAAAAATTAGTAAGAGCCGTAAGAGCCTTTGCAAAAGTGTGAATAATAATAATAATAATAATAATAATAATAATAATAACTATAAATGAATAAAATGAATTTATACATAAAATCCTTATTTTTTAAAAATCTTTTACAGATGCAGAGATATACATGTATTCACTTATATATTTATATATACTTTGATGCAGATGTGTTTATGATCGAGAGAATAAAAGATCGTCGAAAAATTTCCGAACAAACCGAGTCTTGATTGCCAGAAAAAGGATATGTACTTTTGTGCTATATATTGCAAAAATATTTCGGCAAAACTATTCTACGTATAAACAAGTTTATTCTAAATTCAAGATTACAACAGAAATAAAGTATCGCTCAAAAAACAGATGTTGCATCTGTAGAAAAAAAAAAAAAAAAAAAAAAAAAAGAGCCATGTTTTTGCTTTTTGTTTCTTAAGGAAACGCAGAAGAATTCTTATAAAATAAAAATGGAAAATAACAATGAAACAGGAAGTTACAAATCAAAACGAAAGTGCTATACTTCTATTCATAAATTTTCTTTTCGTGTGTATATCTTACTTTTGGCAAACTATTTTTCGCTATGAAGTTTTGATGAAATAATACAGCTGTATACAAAATAAAATGAAAGTGAGACGACTGGTATGAAATAAACATACAGATTGATTTTCAGCGAAGTGATGAAGTTGCTTGAAAGAAAAAAAAATATATGAAAACTGCAGATTTTCCTTGATAGAAATTTTTTGACTACTTTATATAAAAATATATATATATAAATTGGTTAAATGCTTTTGTTGACATGTAAGACATGTAGACAGTTATTATTCCGTTATCTTCTTAATACAGTAAATTTCCAATATTCTAATAAATTCTACAATGATTTTTCTCAATTATAAAATATCTAAGAGAAGTTTATTCTTAAAAAAATAAATGTAGTAAAGTGAAATATCATTGTATCAGTTAGTGGTTCTTATATTTTTCCTTTCTCTCATTAAAGTGTGAATAACCAAAACGTTTGTTATTTATAGAAATTAGACGGTTGGTTGGTTGGGTTTTACGTCGCACTAGTGCTGCGCAGATGGTTAATTGGTGACGGTGTGGGACACACCCCTAGAGGCGGTCCGGATACATATCATCACAATTTTGATCCTCCACTGAAGGGATGTCTCTCCCGCTTCGGTAACCTCCAGAGGTATAATTTTTGATGGGATAATGGAGGACATTGAGGCCACCAGAAATTAGACGGACTTATTATTATTACTTGCATAGTAGTGAAGCTCACTCGTTCGAAATCGCTCTGAAATTGCAAGTGTAATTTTTTTTTTGGAGAGTTTGGTTAGTTGAGGGTAGATTCGTTAATTAGTTGGATTTCAACATCGCGCTAGTACTGTCCAATGAAGTTGAGGGTAGGATGACTATTCGAGTCTTCGAGTTTCGTTTACTTCGATTTGGTTTCGGAAGAATTGTAAATTGTTCATGGAAAGTTTGGTTAGTTGAAGATGAGATGTCCATTCAAGTTTCGTTTAGTTGGAGCTGGTTTCGTAGAAAGTGTGAAAAGTACATGGAGCAACGTCATAGAAGTTGGAAGTTTTAGAGTTCACTTTTATGACAGTGTTTACAAATAAGATGTTTTATTTAATGTGAACGAAGTGAATTATTTCTCCAGTTAAACAAATTAAGTAAACGTCTGTAAATATTCTTGTGTAATTTTTGAGAGAAGGAGGGCGATTATGTTATTTTATGGAAATGCATGTATTCTTCTGATGTGACTTATTCTAGTCCACGAGTTAATCAAGTTTAAGAAGATATTTGGTGATCTCGATTTAAAATTTACGAATAATGACACTGAGTATTGACTTTAAAGACATTTACAGAAACTAACATGGGGGATAATGAAGTAGCTGCAATTAATCGCCTCTTACACACTCATTACTCAGTCGTTATGTTTTTCCTCTGATATATAATCTCATATTATATATATATATATATATTTCAGATATGTCCAGGTTAGGTTCCTATGATATCGCCTTTTCCCTTGACATTTCCCCCACTATATTTATGTAGAAAATTTCCTTTAACTGGTCCTAGTGAAAAACTGTAAAATATTACAAAATATATATATAGTGGTGGAAGTGTCCAGAAAAAAAAATATATATCGACCGTAGAAACCCCGTTAATTTTACAAGTCATGCATAAATTAGTAGCAGTGAATGCTAAATTTTAACAAACAACAATGTAATTTATTAAATTAATTTATTAAATCTCGTTATTAACCTAGAAAATTTACACTCTTGTTTCAATTTAGAATTTTTTTCTTCAGAGAAGCGATCTGACAAAAGAAGCAGTCAGTTTTATGAGCATTTTTTAAAAATAATTACAAATGAGATAATTCTATTTAAAAAAAAAAAAAAATCTGTTTTTTTTTTTTTTTTTTTTTTTTTTTTTTTTTTAAGGTTTAACCGTTTTTAATTTTTTAAATTGCTTTATTTTAAAATGCTGATTTGAAGAAGAAAAGGAAAACACATTTTTAGAATTTAGACATTTTTAGAGCATGAATTGATTGCTCTGCGTTTGAATGTTTTATTTATCAGAATTTCTGACGATAAATCTTATTCATTTTTAATTTAAAGTCTTTTGTGTAAAGGAATTCGTTCTTGAAAAGATTTAAATACACATTTTAATTTAATTTTAGGAAAAGTTCGCCTAATTTTGATGCTTCTGATATTGCAAATATTTGTCGTATGAAGAAACTATTTTTCGCTACACACCATTATTGTAACTGAAAATTATTTAAAAATGAAGAAACAAAAATTTTCAGAATTTTTGGGGGTAAATTTTTGCATTAATAACGTGTTACTTCTTATTTATCTTTTTAATTATAAATTATTTTGCAAAATATTGTCAGCAAAATATTATCTTTCCATCCTTTCAGATTATTATTATTATTATTATTATTATTATTATTATTATTATATTATTATTCTATAAATTAAAATTATATTTTAAATAGTTTACTGAAAAATAATTATCAGTATGCTGATTTTTTTTTTTTTTTTTTTTAAAGTCTTTAGTCAGTTTAAATAAGAAAATTTTCGATATACATCGCATTTTAACGTTTAGTAAATTTAGATGTGTTACAAATATGGTTAAAATAAATTTTGAATCAGAATAAAGAATAAATATTAGTACTTAATAGAATATCATTTAAAATAATAGTTTATGTTGGTCAATTTCATTCATTTTTTATAATAAATTGAAGATTTCATTTATTTAAAATTTTATTAATTGAAAAATTACATGCAGTTCTTTACTGGAATTGTCGATTTTTTTAATATTGCATGAAAATATATCACTACTCTCGAGAAAACTTCATTATATGGAATATTCTTTTCCCAGACTAAAATATATATATATATATATATTGCACTAATACTAGTTCATATGATTCTACTTAAGCATTTAAATACATTTTATTATTTTCAATGGTATTTTAATGCAGCATACTATTTAATTGTTAGTTTACTTTAAAGATTAGTTAACTTAAGACGCGTAATTGCATCTTAAGGCGGCAATCATAAGCCAACAATTTCTTGAAATGGACGCCAAACAGACAAATTTAAGTTATGTGATGTGCTTAAGTCTGAAATTTATCCCGATTCCTTAAAGAAAAAGAACTATGCATTGTATAAAGTTTTAGTTGCAGCATTTGGGAGCATGTTGAATTCTTCACATGGCTTCTTTATTTATAAGATTTTGCTGTTATCATATCTTCCTTTCTATGAATACCATTTCAAAGAGTACAATACACCTCATGTTGTTGTCACGAATTTCTTGGCTTTAATTATATGAGTACTTGGTATGAAGCCTTTTAAAGTACAATTTCTGTGAAATCTAGAGTGAGTATCCTTAACATTTATCATATTATTTATAGGTTGGTGATTTTTGAGTTCATCATGGTACATTCTTCATGATTTTATAGTCAGATTTAGCATAGATAATTTTTTAAAGTTGCATACTTATCAGCGGAGAGCATTACTGAATATATCCTTTTAAAATACTGATTTTTTTTTTTTTTTTCCTGCGAAGGTTATTGAAGGGCAAAATCATTTATGAAACTTGAAGTTGTCAATTATTAAGAATTCTTAGTTACAAAAAAATGTTGGATAATAGTGATTCCAGTTTAAACTAATAAAGTAATTTCAACAGAATATTTGAAAAGCATATTAAATATAAACAATTTTTGAGTGTTTGTAATAAATATATGCGGGGACGTTAAAAGCATTAGGAATAATTTTAAATATGTTACAAAAATGTTTTGTAAAAATTACAAAACTGGTAAGCTCTGACCATCATAAAACCTTATTTTATATCATTCTACATAACAGCGTCCTTTATAGGAAAACATTTATAAAAAGTTAGCTTTTCACGATAAAAATTTTTAACATGTAGTATGGGCATCTTAACCAATTGGTACTGCGATATAGTCATTTGGAAAATCGAAAGTAGTAGGTGTTAGTAACACGTTGCACGAAATACACCCAAGATAAATCAGCATACTTTCCTACAATCAGAGCTCCACATATCAAGTTGTTTCACTTTTACGCTGTAGAAGTTGGCCAACCTTTTCATACGTGTCGAAAACTGCGACATAGCAGTGCCACCTGACTTTCGATATTCACAGAAATTCTACTTCCATAGATTTTCATAATGTTTTTGTTTCATGTAATGTTGTATGTTTTTGTACCTGATAGAAGCGGAGATATAGCTTTATCCTAAGTTTCAGAATTTTCAGAATAGCTGTGCTATCTGATGGGTAATATACAGGGGGATTATAATTAAAGTTACGATTTCAAAGTGCTATAATTTTAAAACTACCCATTAGAGCGATGTGATATTTTACCAGATCAATCGTGAGGCAAAGAAATTTTGTTTGAGGGAGGAAAAAAATAGTTCAAATATGTTCCTATAGTTGGCGCTGTTCAGGCAATGTCAAGGGAAACGTCCAAATGAACTCATTAAACACAGAAATGTTGCTAGGAACACAGTGGAATATCAGGAAACAGTAGACTTCAAGGGTTTACTACAATTGTTTTTTAGCAAAAAAGCTAGAATACGTGTTTACAGCGGGAAAGAGTCATAGTGCAAAGAGAAAAAGCGGAGCTTCATGAAACAAATACTTTGCGGATAATTAACGGCACATTTTGGATTTTTTATTCTTTTACCAAACAAAATTTCATTGCCCCACGATAAAATTATAGCGTTTTGAAATCGTAAATTTAATTATAATCATCCTGTATACGAATACCGGTACAAATTTAACATGAGCTGATCTAATGTAAAAGTTTTGAGAATTAAAAGTTTTAATAACTTTTTTTAATAATAATAATAATAATAATAATAATAATAAAGCTTTTGTAGCAGTTTTCCATGATTAAGTTAAAAAAAAAAATTCTGTTAAAAAAAAAAATACCGGTATACAAAAATGGAACGACTGGCAGCTATATGGAAATCAGGAGTCAAAACCTTTTTCCAAGTGCAATACTTTCTTCATATACATAGAGAAGAAAATAAAAACAATAATGAGTAAATAGAGAAAAAGTAAAAACAGGGAAGAGAAAGTAAGTGTAATGAAAAATTAATCGTGCCATTTCTTTTTCCAGAATTCACTCAGACATATTTGAATGTAATTGTAAATGTAATTTTACACATTTTTTTTTTTTTTTTTTTACTTACGACAAGAACACTTTTAAAAATATTAAAGCACATTTAACTTTTCCTCCAGAAGTAAGGAATGACTTCTGCATTCTACATTTTCTCGTGATTACTGAATATTTATTTTTCTTCATTGGGATTTTGTATTAATGAGGTCATGTGAAATTAGTCAGGTAATTTTTTTGAAATAATTCTTCAGAAACATGTTTCATATATATTACGTCGTTGCATAAGTTCGTGCGGACGCGGATCATTTTATTGCCTCCAAAGACGAGAGCTTTTATCGCCGTGGTATACATTTGTAACCTGAAAAATGGGCAAAGGTTGTAGAAAGTAATGGAGAGTATTTTGATTAAAAATTGTCATTTGATTTGATGTATTTTTATGAAATGAAGCAATAAAAAACCGCACTAATTTATAAAAAGTCCTAATATATATATATATATATATATATATATATATGTGTGTGTGTGTGTGTGTGTGTGTGTGTGTATAAACAGGCTGTTTCAGTGCGGAATCTCAACATTTGAAATGACATACCTGCGAAACAGTGGAAACAGAGAGATTAAACAAATGATTTGTTGGATAGACCAAACTGGAATTTGTATTATACACATGTTTATTTTGAATATGTATTATACTAGAATTTGTATTATACACATTATACACGTTTGCAGAAATAGTTACAAAATTGGCTAATAGGTGGCACAACAAACACATTAAACACTAAATAGTTCAGGCTATTTAATTGCTGAGACGCGTAATGGAGTTACATTGAATTAGTTATCATTTGAACCTGAATTCCATCATGTCCTTTTTCTTGAAACAACGTGGTTTTACTCATGGTTCGTACGGAAACGCCTTCTTTCAAGGAGTCTTCTACCAATATTTTTATATAAATTTATTTTCTTTTAAGTTTTAAGATTTTCGTCATAACGAAAATTGTTATATAATATTATTGGTGCAGAAAATCAATAAAATCTAAGAAATGTACAAATTATGTTATTGTATTGGAATACCTCCGATTATGTCAAAGTTCGACGATGACATGGCGAAACTTTCAAAATTTTAATGTTGAAAAAAGTCTGGATCAGAAAACAAGTCGTGATTCACTCCTGTCTGTCCAACGAACCAATTCAAAATGATCGGAATTTAAAAGTATAATATTGTAAAGTACGTTGCACAGTTTTATCTATAAAATTAAATAAAAAAAAAAAAAATGTATGTGTGGCAATTTTTTATAATTTTTGAAAATTCGAGCAAATATATTGTAATTATCTTTATATGATACTGGCGTTGACATAAAACTTTAATTGTACTTTAAAACAAATGCTGTGAATGAGTTTGATAATGTCAAGTACCTAGTTCAGTAACATATCATTTTAGGTTTAGTAATGAAGATTTTAATGCAAGTTAAAATAATGTTTAAGAATACACATTTTTTAAAATATATTATTAATAATGGAGTATTTTCCTCTAATTTATGTGATATTTTAAATTTATTTCGTAATTTGTATAAGGTTCAGCTACGTTGCTGATTTTCAAAAAAAAAAAACTAGATCATATTCTTTTCTTTCTTTCTTTTCTTTTTCCTCTTCTCTTCCGTTTTCTTTTTTTTCTTTTGACGTTATAAAGATAGCGTTAAATTATTATTTAACCTCATAATAATGTTTTTGTACGTTTTCTTTGTTAAATTTATTTGCATTATTTTCATTTGTTAAACCTCACTGTTTTTCAGTGCTTTTACCTATAATTCTTTAGTTTTTACAATTCAATACATTATGTGGTTATAAAATCATTGGTGTTAATGCTAAATAAATGTAATTTTGTATAAATTAAATGCATCGCCAAAGCAATCTGTAGATAATTTAATAATTAAAAAAGAAAGAAAGAAAGAAAGAAATATTAAAAAACAATATTGAGAAAATTTGATGAAAATATCTTGTTATTATCATCTAATTAATAATAATTATAATAAATTAAATGATTATAAACAGAAGATTACTTAGAGTTTTAAGCGGGAAGTACGTGGTAATCAATATTTCTTTTTTAAATTAAATATTAAAAATATTACCTATAATAAAATAAAACAGTTTGATTTTAATAGCATCATATATGAAAAAGTAAAATAAAATAATTTTCTGTTACAAAATAAATTATCTTAATAAAATGCAACACGTATTTGTCAGGTACAAATATGTAGAATCACTGGTTACAAGTATAATATAAAAAATTCCCAATTATTTATTACAATATATTTAATGTGAAACAAAATATTGAAAAAGTTTAAGTTTATATTTTGATTAAAGTATCATATTTCTTGAATATAAATTTAATTTTTAGAAACAGGACAATAATGTATCTGAAATTATCTGTACACAGTTACATTTAAAAGCGCATACGATTACTCGTAATTTTTGAAATTTATTGTATTTCTTAATTTTCGTATTATATCGGATAAATGTCCCATAGAATTCATGAAGATTTTATTCAAACGGTTTTATTATATCAGAAATTCAAGGTCTGCAGAACTAAAATTAATGTTAAAAAATAAATAAAAATAAATAAACAAGTTAATAAATTTTAAATATTAAAATGCAAATTAAATTTGTAATAAAGCGGGATGGCAACGCAACCTGTAAGACAATTTTTACTAAAAGTTGATAGGCACAAATTTATATCAATGTGTAACTACATAGCAATTGGTATGAAATTCTGTGCAGTAGTTCCTGAGATACAGTTGCCACAAACTTTTGTCTCTCTCTCACACACACAGAGACAGACAGACATTTTCTAAAAACGACCAAATCGCGTTCTACAGCTCTAAAAACGTGTAAATCCATAAAAATCCGAGGTCGAAAATTTTTACGAATCCAATACTTTCTTCTATTGACTATAGAAAAAATTAAAAAGATGAAATACTTAAGATGAAATAATTAATTTATTGATTTTAAGGATTTTTTTTTTTTTTTTTTTTTTTATTATTATTATTATTATTTGTTAAACTTAAAACAATAAAACCTTATAATGAAAGAAAATATTGAAAAATATCTTTATAACTAATCATAACAAGCCAAAAAAATTTGCCTGAAGCCTAAAAATAAAAATAAAATAATAAATAAGTAAAAATAAATCTCTTTCAGAATGCCCAATAATATTACTTATAAAGTATTTTTGCATCTACATTTTTCCTATTGCGTTTTTTATAGTTAAAAAAAAAAAAAAAAAAAAAAAAAAAGATAAGTAAAAAGAAATAAGTAAAAATAAGAAAATTTTCATTTTTACATTGAAACTTAAAATAAAGTACACGAGGAAAACTAATTTCATCTGCAGAAGAATTGAATCAACAGAGAGAATAGCTTAAAGAAAGTGATACAAACGAGAATTCAATTTACACGTTTCTTCCTTATAATGAATTTACGCAGTTTTACTTGTGATACATGATTTCAACCAATTTTATGTTAAATTTTCTTTTCTTTTTTTTCTTTTTTGGCATCCGATAGGATGAATATCAAAATTTAAAAGAATGTATCTGGAAATTCTATAATGATATTTTTCAGTTTTTATTGCATTTTTTTATTTTGTTTATTTATTTATTTTACTTTAAGGTATTCAATGTAGACAAAGGAATATAAAATATGGGATTCATTTTATTTTTCTTTAGAAATCATAAAAAAGCACTGAGTATATTAATTTGTAAAAAATGTTTAATTAATAAATTAATGATGGATTTTTCATGTATTCTTATTCACATAAAAAACTTCTCTCTTTTATTTTTACGAAAGCATTTTGAAATAGACATTTTATCGAATAAATACTTAATCTATTGATTATTTTTACTTTCACTTACCCATTGTAAAAGAAAGTATTGTTTCTTAGCCAAATTTAAAAAATAAAGTTTTTGTTATAGTTATACGTTTCGAGGTCCCTTGAATCCAAAAATATTTTTTTAACGGTTTCTCTCTGTATGTGTTTGTGTGAATGTGTGTGTGTATGTGTATGTGTCTGCTATCAGCATATATAAAAAACAATTAGCAGCAGAAATTCGAAACTCGGTACTATGTGTAGTGATGCTACTCAAAACTTTTCAATGAGATCAACCAAATGGTTCGTGTACAGGGCCATCCAAATTCGAATACATTACGCCTATGGTGGAAGTTTCTTTAAAGTGCAGTGTGATATCTATAGGATGTTCTAAACAAAATGAAATGAATATATTTTTATTTTATACGCATGGAAGCACGTTTTATGCAAATTTTGGTATAAAAATCATTCATCATTTATTTACAGGGCTACACAAAGTGTTTGGATATATGCGGGCTATAGTTGGAAATTAATGAAAGTGTATTTCATTTACTTCATTTGTTTAATTCAACAATGTTTTCCATGTATAAAACTAATATTAAGTACACAATGTGATGCACATATAGTTTTTAGAATATGTACAGGGCTACCTAAAATTAAGCTAAGCGTTCTTTTCTATTGAATGTGATTGATGGAAATGTTTACTACATTTTACTATATCGACACTGCTCAAGAAGGAAAATTAATTTTTCCTACCCATACTATAAATAAAGTATATTTGAAGTTCTATTTCCAACTGTAGTTTTTATATTATTTCACTTTTTAAGAAAAAAAATCCCTGAAAATGAAAGTTCAGCTTTTATCGACAACAAATATACATCCGATAACATATATACATCCGTAAGTATATTTGTTATCAGCATAATTTGAAAATAAATAAATGTTGAATATTGAAATTTGGTATTTTAAACTTCATATTAGGTTTCCATTTGAAAATTTTGATTAAGATTGCCAAGTTTGAAGACTAATTAAATAATTTAAATATAGGTACTGTAATTAAACCGGAGGGGTGGGTGGGTTAGGGAGGCAGTAGTCCCTGTTACACATAATTATATGTCAAATAAAACAGCCCCTATTTTTTTTTTTTTTATTTTTTTTTATTAAGTAGAGTATTGAAATACAGAGTAAGAGAAAGTCGGGTGTGTGATGCACGAGCTTATTACATTTTCCAACCTAAATACTGAAGTGATAAATGCAGAAAAAATCAGAATTCAGGTATTTATTTACCGGGTTCGCACAAACAAGAAGCCTTAAACTTTTTAAAAATTTCAACACATTTTAGGTTGCTTTAGCTTAAAGTTGATATATAAAATTACTGGAGGAACATTAGGGGAAAAAATTATGGATCGTAAGATATTTCATTGAAAGAGGAAAAAAATTGACACAATTCAGCGTTTTCAAATTTAGGTATTTTTTTATTCAACAGTCCCCAATAATTCTGCACTGAGAAAAAAATTCTGTAACTGACATCTAGAATCGAAATTGTGGCTCTAGAAAAAATACTTCCATGTCATTCTTATAAATTCTAGTCCCCTTTGAAAGCGAGTTCTAGAAACTCCTATTAGAATTCTAGAGAGTTTGTCTATATTATCGAGGTCAAACCTATTTGAAAATATCTTCAAAAAATGCGAACGCACGAGGCGGGTTTCAGCAACTATAATCTTGGTTTATGACCCAATTCTAGATAATCAAGCGAGAATTTCTCACCATACAAAAAAATCAGATTATTCAGAATATTGTTTCACCATCTAGAAATGTGTGTCATCAGCTCCTACCTCTCCAACAGGAAAATCTTGATTTCCACAATCTAAGGGCTGCCCGCAGGGATCGTGTTTAGGCCCGATCCTCTGGAACTTAGTGGCCAACAAAATTCTTCTAAAAATGAACTCAGAGGGTTTTAAAACCTTCGCATATGCTGATGACTATAAATTCTCAATCATTTTATCTATCCAGTTTATTGGTGTGCCTTATGCACATAACTCGGAAATCTATATATCTAGTTAAGTGATTTAGAAAATGGCCACACATTCATTCTAGTTGAAGGCGATATATATATATATATTTGTTTCTCAGTGTGAGGAGTGACATTTCATATACATAATAGACGATTAATCTTCGAACTGATTAGGCAACCGTTACAATTAAAAATTAATGGTCACTGTTGAATAAAAAGCCCCTAAATTTGGCAACAGTATTTATAGTATGGTTAAAAATCATCTGAATAGGAGCAATTCATAAATCACGTTTTAATACTATTTCTGATAATATGTCAAAATTTGTGCATAGTATATTTTTACGGAATGAAAATTATTATTAACAGAACCACAAAAGACCTCTAATTATGGTGTTAAGGAAATATTAGATTTGATACAGCTCGATTGTCTTATCTTTCGAGTTTAAATGATAATATTTCATACGAACTGCATCAGATATTATCATCTGCAGCAGTACTGTTTGTAACTGTAACTGAATTGTTTATTGTTTTCTTTTTTATGATTTTGTGTTATACATTATCCGTTTTAATTGTTAATTCGTTTGACTTGAAATCAGTGTCAATCATAATTAAAAGAAATATATATATTAATATACTTATAAATTTTTTGTCAATAAAAATTTAAATATTATAAAGAAAATATCCAAAGCTGAAGTCGCTAAATTTTACCGTAAACGTCAAAAATCAAGATATATTTAACATTGACATGCAAACTGTGTGCTATGCCGCCCAAAATATATATTCAAAAGAATTTAGACATTCTAAAATAAATTGCTTTTCTATATTATTAGTGTTAATATTTTTTTTTTTTTTTTTTACTTTAATTTTAATTTTATTTTTAATTTGCACTAATAATCTATTTTTTTACTCTGTATTGCTCCCCTGTGTACAGTATGTAATTAAAAACTAAAAAAAAAAAAAGTTTTTTCTTTTTATTGTTTAGTGGGGGGGGGGGGGGGAGCCTGAAGGTATCAGCCTTCCTTAGATTTGGCATTTATACTAATTTATTCTGTAACAATCTTAGCATCCGCGATTTTATATCAACCATGTTATTTGTAATTTTTTTAATAAGTAATTACCATGAAATAAGAATAAAACTCATTTTCAGAAAATGTGATGGGATAGAAAGGCAGGTATTATTATTGTTACGGAATTAATTAGAATAATTGGTAAAAGTAGTCTTATATTAAACTGTTTCTGTAAATTATTTGTAAAAACAAATTCGCCATACGCTATTACTGGTATATAATATTGATTTCAAGTAATCAAATGTTGTTTATGAACATTGCAAAACTGTTCAATAGTTCTCATATGACCACTAATACATAGCATATGATAATTCGGAAGGATATATCTCTAAATACATTTTGTAGTCTATTAAACGTTTGGATAACTGTAATAATATTGCTAATAAATATTAGTAATGGTCAATTGTTTACTAAATTGGATCAAGTATACATTTAATGTGATTGCTTTGATTTATTTTAAGCAAACATTATGCTTTAAAGTTTACAATGCTCATTTGTGATTCTATTATTTATTTTAATCAAAGTAATAATAATAATAATAATAATAAATAAACAAAAAAATAAATAAATAAAAGTTGTTTATACTGTAAATTTGTATATTACAAACGTTATCAACAATTGTCAAAGCATGTTGAAAAATATGCCATGCATAGAAGCCAAGTTTCGCGTTTTTCATGGGAGACCTTACACCGGAAAATTTTTAAAGCTGTTTTCGGTAACATTAATCGTCGAAAATATATATGACACATTCCATTTAAAAATACTGGTGTAAATTCTGTTTTAAAAGTTTGAAATGTTGGCAGCTCTGGTCATGTGTTTTAAATCTTTAACCTCTGTTTTTATATATTCAAATATAAATAGGAAATAATTTATCCTTTTTAATTGTTATTAAGTATAATTAAAACTTACGAACAATTGAGAAATTTTAAAATGAAAGCTTAAATTGTAATAGTTACCTAGTTAAAAAGTCTGTAACAAAAAATAAATTTTTAAATTGGAATTGGTAGCTTGTTTATATTTGAATGTGATATGCACTTTTTTTTTTTTTTCAGTAACTCTAAACACATTCTTTTAATCGTCTATCACAAGACTTTTAGCCTTAATTAAATACCATTTTTTGTATAGTATTAATTAACTTATTTTGTTTCCGAGTTTCTAAATATTATACCATATTTTTCATCTGATACAAAGCATTATTATAGAACAAATTTATAAGTTAGGCTTCATTCTGTTCTTAAAATCCTTACAAAAAAATATGATAATTCACTTGAAAAATTCAAATTATTCACGGAATCATAATTAAGAATAAAAATACAGTTAAAAGCCGGTATTATTCTTACGTTCCTTTAAATGCATAAATATATATTTGTCTTTAGATAAGAACGAAAATTTGAAATCTCTCTGCGTGATAAAAAGAATAGTATATACTTATAGTCTAGGCAAGCTTAAAATAACTGATAAGCATTTGCAACCAGTTAATAATTGAAAATATATTTTTCTAAAAATCTGAGAGCATAAATCTGCTGAGTTCTTACATGTTAGTGGAAAGGCGTTTCCGTTTACATATCTCTAAATATTAGATTTTATATTTCGAATTATGCGAAGCTTTCATACCGAACAAATTTAGAATTTATGCATAATTCTGCTCTTAATATACAACAGAGAATATGATAATTCACCCGAAAATTTAAATATTTTACAGAATCATAATTAAGAATGAAAACACAATTAAAATGTTTGTGTTTCTTTTAACCAATAATTTTAAATTCATCTTTAAATAAGACAGCAAATTCAAAAGCTCTCTTCGTTATAAAAAAAAAAATAATAATAATAATCGCTTATGTTTATTCTATAAATATTATATTTATGGCTTGTATAATTTTGAAATAAATCATATCAAAAATCACCTTTAGTTAATAGAAATTATTAGCATTTAAACATTTTCCACAAGTTAAAAGAAAAAGATTTTCTGTTTAATATCTGATAATATACTTAACATAAATCTGTGGAATTCTTAGATATTAATGGATAGCAGTTTTCGCTTTCTAACTCTTAAATATTACATTATATTTTTCGATTGATACAAAGCATTAATACAGAACAAATTCATAAGTAATGCATAAGTCTGTTCTTAATATCATTACAAAGAGTATAATAATTCACCCGAAAAAAACTGTAAATCTCCTTTAGCTGATATTAATTAATTTATTATTCCTCCTTTGAAACGAAAGCCTTCTATCAAATATAAATTGAATAAAACACGTGAAAATCTTCTTAAGAATACCATATGTTCAGAGCCACTTGAAAGGTAATTTCTTTGTAAACAGTTGTAAATAAACTTCATTTGTTATTTGGAGTATTAATGAAAATTTAATTAACGAATGACAAATTTCGACGAAGTATTGTTTAATAAAGATGAAAGCTTTCATTTAAGTTATACTATGACAAATCTCAAAATGAACTTATAGTTTTATGGGACGTAGAGAAACATATAATTTCATTCCTGACAAATTAGTACTAAGAAAGGCACTGCGATCTTAGATTCATTAGATCAAACTTAATTTTGCTTAGTCTGAGATATAATTAAATGCAATATATTACAAAAGCAACTGTATTGTAGTGGGAGTAGGAGAGAAAATAGATGTTAAATGATTTTATTAATTACTTTTACTTTCTCTTAACCATGTAGAAAAAGTATTGTTTTGGGTCAAATTTTTGAAGTTGAGTTTTTATTATATTTAAACGTTTTGTGGTCCCTTTAATCCAAAAATAATGTTCTGTGTGTCTGCGTATACGTGTGTGTGTTATCAGCATAGCTCAAGAACAAACAATAGCAGAAATTACAAACTTGGTATTCTAAATATGTATCATAAAGGAATGCTACGTTAATCTTTTCGATGAGTTTAAGCAAGTGGTTCGGGTACAGGGACATCCAAGATAATTCAAATACATTATGTCTATGGGGAAATTTCTAGTAAGTACAGTGTAACACCTATAGGCTGACTTAAACGAAATGGAATGAGCAAAATTTATTACATTTATAAAAGCATGTTTTGTGTAGATTGTGGAATGGACATCATATTCATCATTACTTTACAGGGCTATCCAAAATATTTGGATATAATAAGGGCTATACTTGGAAATTGCAGGAATTGTAATTCCTTTTGTGTTAGATGTTATTTAAGTAAGACTAATTTTAAATACAGAGTATTGTTTATAGTGCATATTGATTATAGACAATATACAGGGCTACCCAGATTTAAACAAAACATTTCTTTTCTATTGAATGTAATTTATGGAAGTGCTTTGTGAATTTTACTCGGTCAATGAATACTTCAAAATTAATTTTTTATACCCATACTGTAAATAAGTATTTTTTTAAAGTTTTATTTTCAACTCTTTTTTTTTTTTTTTTTTTTCGGTATAACGCTTTGAGGTAACCTAATTACGAAAGTCCAGTTTTTAGCGGTTGGTATGTATGTATATTTGTTATCAGCATAACTTAAAAACAAATAGCTGCAGGAAATTCAAATTTGGCATTTTGAATTTCGAATTAGTTTGCCAATAAAAAATTGATCAAGATTGACAAGCTTAAAAGCAACTTAATAACAGCATAGATTTTTCCCCCCTTTAATATAATTGTACACTGAGAAAAAAATTCTGTAACTGACATCTAGAATCTAAATTGTGGCTCTAGAAAAAATTTTTCCATGTCATCCTTATAAATTCTAGTCCCCTTGGAAAGCGAAATCTAGAAGCCCCTATTAGAATTCTAGGGAGTTTGCCTATATTCTCGAGGGCAAAGTTATTTAAAAATCTCTGAAAATAAATGCAACTACAAGAGGCGGGTTTCTGCAACTATAATCTTGGTTTATTATCCAATTCTAGAAAATCAAGCGAGAATTTCTCGCAATATAAATGATTCAGAATATTTCAGAAAGGCGGTATATTTTTTTTCTTA
Source organism: Salticus scenicus (assembly GCA_963930645.1). Lineage (NCBI taxonomy): Eukaryota > Metazoa > Arthropoda > Arachnida > Araneae > Salticidae > Salticus > Salticus scenicus. The sequence goes on from OZ005654.1 coordinate 25,424,227, forward strand.
GTGTATGCACTGTAATTGAACGGGGGTTGAGGGAAGCAGTAGCCCTCCTCACACAGAATTACATGCCAAATAAAACCGTTCCTAAATTCATTTTAGATTATTTTAAAAGCACATTGAACATCATTATCTTATGTTATTGACCTTAAGACATAGTATGCAATCTAAGTATCTTTATAGTATTGAAATGCAGGTTAAGAGAAAGTCGTGTACGTGACACACCAGATTAGTTTGTAGTTAACAGGTTTATACAAAGTTGTTTTTGAAAAGCGTCTTTATATATATATATGGTGTGCTTTATAAAGCTGTTCAAGTACTAGAAGATATAAACTTCTATGCAAGAAAAAAATGCAATACAGAATTTTTGTATACATTATACGCAAAAAATGTTTTGTCATAAGCATCAATTAACAGTGTGATATTCGTGAAATGTAAGTATTTTTAGAAAAAAAAAATATACATATACGTATGTAAGTATGCCAGATATTGTGTAACATTACCAAGAACTCGAAAAAATAAAAAATAACGTATATGTTAGACAATCATTTATTCTTAATGAATATTACGAAAAATATGATAAATAATAAATTAATAATTGTGTTGAATATATTCCAATATTCTTCTTTAGAATATTAGATTGCAAGAGTACATTTGCAACGTAACATTAATATTTTATTTTTTAAATTTGTCTTTAACTTTAGAGATTTTACTTATTTATTCTAAAGAAATTATATGATACATTCGTGGAAATTACAAATTATGAATGCATATATGAAAATTACAAGTTTTCTTCAAAAATATTTGTATTTATTAAATAAAATTCAACAAATTATTAACGAAACTTAATGTTCACAGAGAATATATGTTTTCTGTAACTGTCAAAAGATACCTAAGGAAGAGGAAAAAAAACTCTTTCAATGTATTGTCCAAAATTACTAAAAGTAATGAACTATTTTAAGAAAAAAACGTTTTTTTTTTGTGTGTGTATAATTTAATTATCATGCATGGCAGATTACCATATCCCTACTTGTAAGTACGCAGGCTGAAATTCTTGTATGTTTAAATAGCAATTTTGATCGGTAATTAATTTAATTAGAATTGTAAGACAAGATATAAAAAAAATAATTACAACGTTAAATTTAACGTAGAAAAAGAAATTCACATTTATCCAATTTTTGTAACAAAATGTATATTAATTCTGATATTAAAACATTTATTATTTAAAAATAATGTAATTTTTTATCCATAACGTCCAATAGATTTTAAAAATACATTTTCAGAGCTGCCAACCTAATCCGGCAAATTGCTAGCACCGCACCTTTTTCTACACCACTTAATTTTTAAAGTAATTTTCTTCAAATATATTTGCGATGAATTAGGAAGAAAAAACCTCTAAGAAATGACTGGTGTAGAAAAAGGGGCAGTACTAACAATTTGCCGGAGTAGGTTGGAAGCTCTCCATTTTCATGGCTTTTTTAATTAACCACATTTATTTATTTACCATAAAAATACGGTAATGTTTCTAAGTAAAATTAAAATATTTCACATTTATGAATAATGTATTTCTTCTTTTAATTAAATGATTAAAAATTTTATTCTAAACACTTTTTTTTCTACTCATGTGAAAAAAAAAAAAAAAAAAAAAAAAAAAAAAAAAAAGTCATCTACCTTAGCTCAATCCTATTACATCCCCTCACTTAATCAATCTCTTAAAATCCTTTTACATTTCGAAGATACCTCTCCCCCACACACACTCATAAATAACTGCATTGGTTCGGAATTCTGCATATTTTCCCAAATAAATCGAATTTTCTCCGAAGTTCAAAATAGTAATCGACTTTGAGTAATTAAGCATTCTCGTTCAATGAGTATTCGAACAAAACTCCCAGAAAAATTCCTTTGTAATGACACCCACTTGTGTTTGATTTTATTGGTTGGAAGTGTGGAAGTAAAAGTTTCCCTCTCAATATCTTTTCAGACAAATATAGAGATGAAAGTTATTAATGAATGCCATATGATTAATAAGATGTAATAAAAGGAGAGAGTAAGTCTTTAATTCATTGGATAAGGAAGTTTCTCATCATAGCTTAAATACAGTTATATTTTTATGTAAAGCTGACTTTAATGTATAATATTGCATAAGCCAAAAAACGTATTACATTTGAAATACTGTATAAAAATAGTTATAAAATACAATTCTGGTTCGACACACTATTTTCTTTTATTACTCAAACTAAAAAACTTAGAAACAAATCCAAAAAAAAAAAACAAAAAACAAGACAAAACTTTTTTTTTCCCTTTAACAGTAACATTATTGTATTTCAATCACTCTCCCTCTCAGATATGAGAATTTGGCGCAGAAAACAGATCACTACTTGCTGAATAAAATTCTCTACGTACTAAGACGTTGGTTTTCGAAGAAAATAATTTTTATTCATAAATAGTGGTACGACTTCTCATGCATGTTCTCCCTCTCTTTATAACCCTTTTCGAGGAAGAGTAATTTGTTCATTTAAAATCAACAGCCACCAGAATGTAAGAACGATGTTAAAAGACAGGAAAGTAAACGAAGTTGTCCCTTTAAGTTATGAAAGTAAAATTCTACCAAAGAAAAAAAAAAAAAAAATCTAGGATGAGTTTTTGCACTTCGAAATTAAAATTAGGTGATGCTGTAGAGGGATCGCTTCACTTTGAAAGGGTTAAAAATAGGGAACGTCGTAGCCCGTTTGGTAGACCGCCAAGCTCGTATTCGAAGAACTTTGGTTTCTATATTCGAAGAGGACAAAGACTGATGTGTACATCAATGATAGGTGATACATTTAAAAACTGTAGTTCATGTAATATCCTGTTTACATGTTTCGTAAAAGTAATACCTGTGGATAATAACAAACTGCGAGAACCTTCCTCCACTGCAGAGAATCCACTGCAAAATATTGATGATATTTTTCAGAATGGGAATTTAAGAGCATATTCTTGTCCCTAAAGGGGAATGCCAGATTGATGGCAATTGCCCACTGAGTCTCTCAAGTGGTAAGTTAAACTCATTTAACCTCTTAAGAAAATTAAAATACAAAACGCTAAAAAAAAAAAAAAAATAGTTCATTAAATAGAGCCAAAAAGAACAAACCAATGCTCTCTCTCTATCTCTCTTTTTTTTTAATTGATAAATGTCATAACACTTTTATTTTTTTTCCTTCATTACATCTCTTTTCACACTTTTATTCGCTTGTTGCAATCAACATTTGACATGCCTTTTTATTGAATATTATCGTTTTAATTACTGCTGGTTTTTCTATTGGAACTCTATCAGCCCAATTAGGTATGCGTCAGGTCTAATTTTATTAAGATACAACTAAAGGTATACATGCCAACATAATAATTAATAGTCCTTAGTATTGCTAGCATCACCTTCTCTTTTACACCAGTATCTTTTTAGAGTATTTTTGTTCTTATTTGATCATAATTACATTTGCTGAATATTACTCTAAAACTTTACCGGTGTGCAAAAAAGGGCGGAATTAAGAACACTATGTATTATTAATTGTTGCAAGTATGTAAAGGAAAGTTGAACTTTTCATCTCATCGCTAGTGCCAGTGTAGCCTCAATGGTCATCCCTTCTAGGAATCGAATCATCCTTGTTTGTTTTCGAATTATATCGACGAATGAAAATTACAGAATGTGTTTACGAAGCAATTACTTTTGATACAGAAATAATGATTCTTGATCTAGTGTTTTTGGTTTAACCAAAATTTCTACGTTAAAAGTAATAGTTTTGCATGTGGGCATATCTGTAATAATAGTATTATCGTCGCAATGCTTATTGACATATATATTAATAAATTTATTATGCTGAACATAATTTACTCACTGCCTCCACCATTTAAAATATGAAATAAATTTCTGATAATGATTAAAAAAAAAAAAAAAAGTAATTTTATAGCATAAAAATTATTACTTCCCTTACTCCCTGTCACTGAAATATTTTTACCCTTTAAAAATCAAACTTTAAATTATGCTTTATATTAAATATTAAGACAAATAAATATTAAATCTTCCATTAAATGCATTTTATCACAAAGACAATACCTGTTAAATTTAAGGTTATCACAGAATTATCATAAGTTTATTAAAAAAAAATAAAAAAAAATAAATATATATATTGCCCTTAAAACATTTTTTCTTCGTAAGGAAAATAACTATTCACATATTTATATCTACACATATAAACAATCTCTTATATTTAGCTATTTACATTTACTCTCGAATACAACTTCCTGCAAAATGCAATAGAAAGGAAATTTTATTAGCACTTAACTCAGACTTTTATCTTATTAAAAATGTCTTTGATGAAGTTCAAATAGCCGCGTTGAACTACAAAAGCATTTAACGCAGCGATTTAAGAAGAACCTAGAAAACTGTCTTGAAATACAACTACCACTCTTTAATTGATTTCCACATCCTCCATTCAATTCATTTTTATGCCAACGCTTTTGTTTCAAACCTTTGAAGGTAATAAAAACAAAGCAATTAATTGGAATTCTTAGAGAGAATTGCGAGCTATTTAAGTTGGGGTAGAGTTACCTTTATCGCGGTAATAACATCGTTTTGAGGCTGTTTCGGTAAGTACGTGATAAGAGGTATTTTTCACTTTTATTTTTCATTTAGTGACATGTCAAAGAGATAAGATCTGCGATAGAGTGTTCAGGGGAGTATCAGTAAGTAATTAAACAGTTTTTTTTTTTTTTTTTTTTTTTACTTTCTCACTCTCCCTGAAAAGATAACTGCATAAATATTGCTAAGCTATATTTAATTTTTAACATTTCAAGATTAAAAATTGTATTTATGTGAATGGTATTTTCATAAGATTACGTAAAGGAAAAATTTTAGTTTGAATCTTTAGATTAAAATAGAAAATTAATTGTTTAAAATAGTATTTTTTTTAATTTATTTTAACATAAAATGACATGTTAAACATGTACTGTTTAAAATATGCAAATTATATATATATATAAAAAAAAAACTCTCATACATACATGTATACACTGAGAATAAAAAATATGCCGCTTTCATCTAGAACGAATAGGTGGTCATTTTCTAAATCCCTAAACTAGAAATATAGATTTCCGAGTTATGAGTATAAGGCACGCCAATACACTGAGAAAAAATTCTATAACTGACATCTAGAATCTAAATTGTGGCTCTAGAAAAAATTGTTCCATGTCATCCTCATAAAGTTCTTATAAAAATTTTTCTAGTCCCCTTCTAAAGCGAATTCTAGAGACCTCTATTAAAATTCTTGAGCTCTTGCCTATACTATCGAGGACAAACCTATTTGAAGATATCTCCAAATAAATGTGAATACAAGAGGCGGGTTTCAGCAGTTATAATCTTTGCTTATAACCCAATTCTAGAAAATCAAACGAGAATTTCTCGCAATACAAAAGATTCAAAATATTCAGAATATTGTTTCACCATCTAGAAATGTGTAGATTAGAAAATTCTCAACCATTTCGTCTATTCAGTTTATTGGCGTGTCTTATACGCATAATTCGGAAATCTATATTTCTAGTTTAAGGATTTAGAAAATGACCATTTATTCAGTCTAGATGAAGGCGGTATATATTTTTTTTCTCAGTGTATGTATAACTTCATAGAACCCAATTTCATGTAATTTTATGTATGCAATATGCATTTAATTACTAATAAATTTTGTCATATTTAATTATTTATAAAATAGCTTTTCATAAGAAAAATGTATAGATACAGTACTAAATAAAATGTAAAACAACAACAACAAAATAATGGATGCAATTTAAATTATAAATTTGTTTATTGAAAAGAAAATAGGAAGGAAAAAAATATATTAATGAAGCACTGGTGAAATATAAAAATACCAATGAAAAATGCGTGCACCGTTTACTTTTCTCTCAATTTGTAAACAATGTATTAATACTATTTATATATTAAGACCAAAGTAGAGTTCAGAACATTCATAGCGATCATACTTCATGCACTTTTTTTTTATCGCTAAGTTTCATTAGTTTTGGCGCAAAACTTTTAGTAAAGAATGAAATATTTAATTTTAATTTCCTTCTTTATAATTTTTTAATACCTATTTAAGACAATTTTTAAAACCTTTTTAAGAATATCTTTTAAAATATATGTTTAGTATGAGAAGATATATCTTTACCTTTCCTGACTTGTACTACAATGCAAATAGTATGTAGAAAATAAGATTGAATTTTATAATAATAATTATATATATGTGTGTGTGTGTGTAAGAGAGAGAGAGAAAGAGTGTGTGTGCGTGTGTGTTTTACCTTGTAATATACAACAAATTTGAAATTATGTAAAGTGTCAGAAAGTGCAATGCTAATAAAATATTTAAGTACGAGATTTTGGACACTTATTTCAGTCAGTATTATTTAATTGTAGATGCATCTACCACTGTGTTTGCAATGAAATATTTTTCCAAATTATTCTAACATCATATCAATTTCATTTTTAGATTAATTATTTTTTGAAGGATAAATAAAACACAGAATTTTAAAAGTACTTATATTGTAAATTAAAAGCATTGTACAATATTTAGAAAAAAATATTTATTTCTATTTTTTTTTAACCATTAATTAAATTCATGTAAAAAACTTAGATTTTGTTTCCTCAATGTACATACTTATATATATATATATATATATATATATATGCACATATACACTATCTTTAAATTTAATTTCTAGAACTCAAAGAAACTGCTAAAAAATTAAATGCTAGAGAATGGCTAAATTTTTATAATATTAATGAACATTAACTGCAGATAAATATAATTGTTTATAAGAATTTCATGTTTTAAAATTTCTTAAATATGAAATATTTTTAATTTTACATATCGAAACTACTAAATGAAATTTTAACAATAAACAAACAGAGCAATGTTGAAAATTTCATTTCATCAACATCATTAAAAATATATATAAAAATGCGACAATTTTTCTAAACTTTATTATGTATATATATATATATAAAAAAAAAAAAAAAAAAAAAAAAATGAATCTGAAATAAATTTTCATAAATTCTTCAAAATAAAGATAAAAAATACATAGCTGCTAATTTTTACATATTTTAACTACATGAAAATAATAATCAACATATATATATTTGTATAACAGTATAACAGCTTACCTTGATTAAATAAAGTAAAAATTTTATTAAAATTTTCTGTTAGCCACAAAGCGTAAGTTGGCAAATATAAAAATACATGGAACTATATTGATAATGCTTATGGGTAAATATCACGGTCATTAATAATTGATTAATCAATGAAAGGAAGTAAATAATAATTTAAAAAAATTCTAAGTGTTTTTTAGATATATATAATTTACGACAATGTGTGTTTAATTACTTTGTATCTCTACAAGATTACAGGGTGTCGGTAGTCGAAATATTTTCCCTGATTCTTCCACCAGTATATTTTTATAATATTTTTTTTTCTTAATTGATCATGCAAACTTACTATTAAAATTTCCGAAAGGAAAGTGCTAGTGGAAGAGCCAGGGAGAATATTTGGCTGTAGACACCCTGTATTATAAATGCCTTATGTCTTAAATTTTGCTACATAAGACACAGACCAGATACACCTGTTTGAATCCAAACATTTTAATTGATAAAATATAATATTTTTTTACAAGGTAGTACAAGGTACATTTATATCTAAATAGTTAATCATAATTCTGATATTAAAGACCTACGGCTTATACGCCGGATTTACGGTAAAATGTTCATCGCATGTTATTTTTAACATTGCTATTCTGTTTGTAAAAAAAAAAAAAAAAAAAAAATAGAAGAACATAAATATTTTTATATAAAAGTACTAGAAGTAGAAAAACATAAAATATTTCCAAGATAATTTTAAATTATGGAGTATACGAAAAATACCTAAGATAGCTGATTTAATTTACTTTTTCTCCACACACTTATTTCATATATGAAATCCGTGTTTAGTATTTGAAAAAAATAAATCAACATAAAAGAAATAATTTGAAACTTTTTTAAATAAGGATATATATATACATACATATAATTTACATATTTACATATTTACATTTTTACATCTTTGCAATATTCCTTCAAATCATTCATTAAAAAAAAATGAACAATGAACAATGCTTATTTTTCTTTTTTTTCAAATTTATTCAAAAAATTTACATTTTCTGTCAAAATTAGCTCCAACAGAGGCCGAGTGGCTCTGCGCTCAAAGCTGGTAGATGGGAAGTACCTGGATCAAACTCAGGTCACGTTCATAGATCTAGACGTTCGAAGTTTCCGTGGTTTTCTCCAAAGCTCGCGTAAATAAGGGCTAGGACCCCTTTAAAGACCCTCACTGAGGACACTCGACATATAGGCCTAGGACCTATTTGGCTTTAAACTACTCAGCCCAGCCCAAACCTATCTATCACAATCAACACTTTTCCTTTTAAATTGGCCTTTCTAATGTTTGTTTACCTTAAATTGTAAACACAAATTAATAAACACACACATATATATATAATTTGATTACTACAAATATAGGAAAACTAAAGGAATAATTTAATTATTTGTTTTGATTTTTCATTTAACTTTGCAAAAAATTCGTAAATCTCTTATTTGAAATAATTTTTTTTATTTTTCGAGAGCAAAGCACTATATTCGAAGAATTTATTTATTTTTACACATGTAAAAAAAAAAAAATAATAATAATAATAATAATAATAATAAATGTAATAATAATAATAAATGTAATAAGTCATATAACGTACACATGTTCGATAATATAAATGTATATACCGTAAACTAAATCTTAAAAGAAACTACATAGTTTATTTTAAAATGTATATGTACACATCAATGTAATTAAAAAAAAATTTTTAAATGAAAAATAAAGTCTAAAAATTTCTTTATTTAAGTTGTATCTGTCAATACAATCTGCAAAACTTTGGAACGGAAAGCACTATGGACAAAAGCAATTAAGTCTTTCTTTTATGGCAAACAATTTCGGTTAACGGACAATTTGCGTGACAGCAGCCTTGTTACTCCCTGAACATAAATATTTTGTAACAAAGGAAAATATTCTAAAGCAGTTTTAATCACCTCCACCCATTTATTTTTGGTGGCATTATTTTTATTTCCTTGCACATCTGTCATATTATCGCCTGAATGAAAATTAAGACAGCATAGACTAATTGTATTTTAAAGCTGAAATTTCGTCATTAAGTTAAGGAAAATTATAAGAAATTTCTTAATTTTAAATGTGCAGTCGTGTAAAATATCTATATATAATAAAAGAATATGTTTGTGTGTGTGTCTGTATGTCCGTCGCTTTGTAGGTCAACGGATTATAGCAGAGCTACAGAATTTTGCATGAAGATCCGTTTTGATGTTTTGAAGCTATGGTTACAGGTAGGATAAAATATTGTATAATATTTGTTGCTCTTAAATTGGCCCTAAATTGTTTGATGAAAGACAAAGAGTATTTTTAAGTATATATCATCTTGATGTATGAAATATTAGGGTAGAAAAAAGGATTATCAAGAATTATGCGTCTAAAATCTAAAATTCATTCTAAACTAATTTTAATCTAAAAAATCATTTTATAAATAAAACCAAAATTTTTTTTTTTTTAAATATAAATAAAGGAAATAGCTGTGGTATTTAATCTGATAAAACTTTAAAACTAGGCCTATCGCTTATTATTATTATTAATTTTTTTCATTTTTTAAAGAACGTGTATATATTTAATATAAATAAACACAAAATACTGCAATAAAAAATTTATGTATATTTAGTTATATTGAAATGATTAAATGATATTTTTTTTATTAATATATATACTTATATATATATATATATATACATTATTTAATAAAATTTCTTAAAAGTAATGTTTTTCTTTTCGATTGTGGATTGTGTGTAACTTGATGAAACTTGTTTTAACATTTTATTTTGAGGAAAGTTTTTAAAAAATACAGTTACTCGTACGTTGAAAAAAAAAAAAAAAAGAAAAAAAAAAAAAATAGAAAAAGCTTTCTCTTTGTAATAGTATAAAATATTGAATCCGAATTGTCTTTTGTGTAAAAAAAAATGTCCAAGTACTTGATGTAATCAATAATCATTTTTTTTTTTTTTTTTTTTTTAACTTGCAATGAAATATTTAAACAGCTTTAATTAAAATAATAATAATAATAATAGTAAAACAAAACTCAAATCAAAATAAATTGAGATTGAAGAATGTCTCCATCGGATAAAGAAAAGCACTTAAGATGAAAAATACTCAATATATGCTTGTCATTTATTTATATTTTAAACTTGAATAATTTTTTGTGTTGGCTTACAAATAATATAGAATCAATAAAGTATTTTATTTTTTATTTTTTAATTCATTGAAATCATTAAATAATAATCTTAGTTAAAAAAAAAAAAAAAAAAAATCTCTAATAAAAAATAACTTTTATTAACGTTTTTTTCTTTATCTTGGTAATTGTATAACGAGATGAAATTCGCTTTAACCCTTTAATTTCCTGAAAATTTTCCAAAACGAGAGTTCATCATGAGTGGGATGAGAAAATGGGTTCTTTTTCCCACGATTCTGTCACGATGCTCTGAACGCTTCCCCGAGCACGTCCGCGAAATCAGGCAGAATTGAGTTCTTGTCACGCATGACTGGTGGATTTCTATGGAGCTTTCATACAGCACTATACCCCTAATTACATTTTGACCAAATTTCAGTAAAGGGTGGTGAAATGTAATTTACTTTCTATAATTATATTTTAAGTTTGACGTGCTAAAATGCGAATTTTGCCATTCATGCGGATTCACATTTCGGATAACTTAAAATTTAAGAAGAAATTCCTCATGTGGGAAGTTCAGATATTGCCAGAATTTTCGATAGGCTTTAAAATATGCTCTAAAAATAATATCATTACTCAATAAAGATTTCGGGATAAAATTTACAAAAATCATATTACTTTGTGCTTATCATTAAAACTTTATCTATCATTATTTATTTTGATTAGTATAAAGAAACATATCCAACTTAATGTACAGTCAGGGACCGATTTACTCACTTGGAGGCCCAGAGCACTCATGTTTAATGAGCACCTTTTCCTCGTATTTTAATATTACAACAAACAAACAAACTGCATATTGATTCACGCATCTAAAAATTCTCTTCCCTTTTCATTTTATTGGTAAGAATAAGGCTTAACTAGATCCGATGCTTGTCTATCGGATCAACGCACAGTCGGTAACAAAAGTGTCCGAACACTAGCAAAAATTCCTATGTAAAAATAGCACACTTCATACGGTTTTGTTAAATAAATCCTTGTCGAATTCTGTTCTTAGTCAGTCTAAGAACATGATTCGATAAGGATTTATTTAACAAAACCGTATGAAGTGTACTTTTTTTACATAGGAATTTTTGCCAGTGTTCGGACACTTTTGTTACCGACTGTACATCGCGTCCAAAGTATATGCATTGCAGTGCACGCCTCGGATTTAGCTAACCTTATTAAGAGTTTGGAATGTAGTATCGGTTAGTATGCAGTTGCAATTTTTTCGATGAGTTGATAGTTTCCTTGAAAGATCAAACCGCCGATTTATAAAACAGCACAGTAATACCTCCATCCATTAACGAAAAAAAACAAAAAACAATAAGGATTATAACAAATTTTAAAATTTTTTTATTTTAACTATTTTCTTAAATGTATGATGGATTTTCTTGGAGGCCCCTTCAGTGTCAGGGCCCAGGGCACATGCCTCGAATGCCCTGCCTTAAATCAGGCATTGTGTACAGTGGACTTCGACAATCACTAAGAGAATATTAAAAGAATAAAAAAAATCGCTGATTTTTTTTTTCTCGCGCAACCCACGTTAGCATTTATTTCGCAAATCAGTCAGATGAAAATTGTGGATTTTATCAATTATATAAGTACATTAAATGAAACACCTACATGCCAATCCCCGCAAGTATATGATACATTTTAGCAATTAGAGACAAGAAAGCAATTTTATCAAATTGTACAATAATCAATCATTTTAGTATTTCGCTTTTAAAACTGAGCGAAATTTGTCGATTAACTGTGAAATTATTGCATATTTCTCTTTTCATCATTTGTTGGAAGAAGAAAAGCAATCCTTACAATTAACTGGCAATAAACACATTTTTTTTTCTTAAATAATTCATCAAATAGTTATACATTTTAGAAATCTGCTGAAAAAATATTGCATATTAGATGAAAATCGACAACAAAAGAGTGCAAATTGTAAAAGTATGTTTAAAGGACTTTTTTCTGGAGCCTATGTAGGGGAAAAAATCAGGTCTGAAAAATAAAATTAACAAAAATCAATATTCTTAAAACGTATTTTTTAAAAAAAGTGTTTAAAAAATTGGACAATTTAATAAACGTGTTTTTAAAAAACTCGGGCGAAAAAAAAAAAAAAAAAAAAAAAAAAATCGGCGAAGAGTTGAAACCTTTATGAAAATTTTCGATTTAGTTACAGGGATCTACAGGACACTGGTGAATAACTTAAAATTTTTAGATTTAATGTACAGTTATGATTCTAGTTAAAGGAAAAAAAACAAGCTTTTCTGATGATTTTTTGATTTATTACATTTCGATACTATTTAAATTATGGGAAATGTCTTTATGCAATCCAAGATTAGTTCACAATTTGACAGCAATGTGAAGACATGTCGTTCTATCCCTTAAAAGCAAATAATTTTCTTTAAGTTATTTTCAATACGCATCAGAATTTTAAATAAATTTATAATTACATAAACAAATAAAATTTATATATATATATATACATGTATTATAAAGAGAGAAATATATAAAGAGAAATACAAAGGTTTTTCTTATTTTCAATTCCTGTTTAAATAAATATATATATATGTATATAGAAAACCTTTTCACACATTGCGCAATATGAAACTAAGCATTACATGAGGAACCACAAAAAATATTAATAAAGATTACAAAAGAAAAAAATTAGCATCCTGATTTAGAAACATGCAATTTTATTACATTGCCAAGGGCACAGAATGAAAGTTGTATACAAATTAGGTGGTATTTCTCTCATACTGTATGCAAATGGATAAAAATTTACACACACACACACACATATATGTGTATATATATATATATATATCATAGTAAGCATTATAATACGATTCAAAAGAATCTACGAAATATTTTATACAATAGCCGCCGCTTTATAAAATCACTGGTTAATAAAATCAGACGCTTAATCTGATCAAATTGCAGGGTTCGGAAGCAAATCAATACAAACCGCCGCTTAATAAAATCAGCAGTGCTGGTTTATAAATTGAAAAGAAAATCTCTTCATCAGTAAAAAGAACCATGTATTTAAAATAAACAACAAATTATATTTTCTCACTGGATTTTTGAAAAGAAAGAAATAAATAAAACATAGCAAGTCATGATATTATTACTTTTTGTCAAAATTTTTACATCTCAAAAAAAAAAAAAAAAAAAAATACGTGTGGCACTCGAGGACTGCCGCGGTAAAGCTATTGCATAGCATTTTTTATCAACTTATGCAATTATAATTATTTATTTATTTTATTTATGCAGTATTTATTTTTCTTTGATATTAATTCAAGTTTTATTCTTTGATATTAATTCAAGTTACACTTTTTGAGGGTGGTGACCGATCAGAAAAGAAATTTTTTTCTTTTATTGAATAAATGAGAATATATCCGCAATGAGAATATATCAAAAATATCCGCAATCGATTTGTAGGTATCGAAAACCTCGATGTACCAAATTTAAATGATCTAACTCTATTTTTTGAGAAAAGGTATTTTAATAGGTTTTTAAAGGCCTGCAAGTCGAATGGGGATATTCAAGTTTTTTCTTTGATTTAATTTCAAGTTACACTTTTTGAGCGTGGTGACCGATAAGAAAACAAATTTTAATAGAGAAAAGGTATTTAATAGGTTTTAAAGGCCTGCAAGTCGAATGGGGATATTAAAGTTTTTTCTTTGATATTAATTCAAGTTACACTTTTTGAGCGTGGTGACCGATAAGAAAACAAATTTTAATAGAGAAAACGTATTTAATAGGTTTTAAAGGCCTGCAAGTCGAATGGGGATATTCAAGGTTTTTCTTTGCTATTAATGAATAAGATAACAATAATGATAAGATAACAATAATGATAAGAAAACAAATTTTGATAGAGAAAAGGTATTTTAATAGGTTTTAAAGGCCTGCAAGTCGAATGGGGATATTCAAGTTTTTTCTTTGATATTAATTCAAGTTACACTTTTTGAGCGTGGTGACCGATAAGAAAACGAATTTTAATAGAGAAAAGGTATTTAATAGGTTTTAAAGGCCTGCAAGTCGAATGGGGATTTTCAAGTTTTTTCTTTGATATTAATTCAAGTTACACTTTTTGAGCGTGGTGACCGATAAGAAAAGAAATTTTAATAGAGAAAAGGTATTTAATAGGTTTTAAAGGCCTTCAAGTCGAATGGGGATATTCAAGGTTTTTCTTTGATATTAATGAATAAGATAACAATAATGATAAGATAACAATAATGATAAGAAAACAAATTTTAATAGAGAAAAGGTATTTAATAGGTTTTAAAGGCCTGCAAGTCGAATGGAGATATTCAAGTTTTATCTGATCTACTTTATACACAAATTTTACGCGTACAGCTATTCACTGTTGTACATAGATGATAGATACCTATACACCTATATACTTTCTCACAAACAGCTGCTTATGTATTCGTCCGATTTCGGAGCAGCTCGTCTCGATCTGTGCGAGCTTCGTACAGCCGAAGTCTACCGAACTGTGTTAGGTTTTTTTTCGTTACGGAATTTTTCGATTCGGTCGCCGCGCTCAAAGCCCGCGATAAAAGCTATACAATAGCTTAAAAAACACGCCCCGCCATGTGTTGTAGTTATGCATTCAAGGAATGAATTATTTTTATGATTGGTCAATGAGTATTTTTTTCCGTCTTAAAATATTCAAGTAGATTTTCTAGTTCTTATTTTGAAGCAACTTAGCTGCAAGATATGCAAGCGGGTAGTTTTTATTTTGAAGGAAAAGCGTGAAATTTTAGTAAAGTATGCTGGTTTTCTTTAAATGTATAGTCGTAAGAAGGCGAGATCGAAGCTTGAAATTTCCCAGTTTGCTTCCTGTAAGCATATCAATAAAGATTATATTAGTGCCTAAATTGTACCAAACCGATGAAATGTTTAGAAGTGGCATTTGATACCTATAAATCGCGAATAAAATCGAAGAAACGTCGGTCACATCACTTCTTAAAATTATTGGTGACAGTTAAATAAAAATTGCGCAATCTGTAATAGGTGGCGCTGTCTATAGCGACTACTAACGGGTTAAAAGCTGAAAATTTTACATGAATGATAAGTAGCAAAAACTCCATTTCTACACATGGCTACTTGATGGAAGGGCGAGGAAGAATTTCTATCCATATACGTATATTAGTAATGAAAATGGTATGTTTCCATATTCGGGCGCGGTTGCCGGATATAAAAATCAGCCGCTTAATAAAATCATTTTAATGAAAACAAACGTGATTTTATAAAGCAGCGACTATAGTATTTACATATAATGATTTTAAAACTTGTGATAAAGCTTAAAAAAAAAAAAAATGCAATAGTAACGGCAGTTCAAATTTAATTTTAATATGGCATTTTCTTTCTTTTTAATTTAATTAAATAAATCTACTATTTTAATCAGGTAAATGGATTATTTTCATTGATAATATTTGGTTTAAAAAAAAAAAAGTTCTCAGTTTCAACATCTTTTAGTTATCGAAAACTTATCGTTCCAAGTATTTTACGTAAAAACTTGTTTTCTTTCATACAGATTAGTCATTCATTCCTTGGAGATTGATAGCAAATACTTTTCGGCAGCTGTATCGCACTCGCAGAATGATAGCATCAGCTTTTGTCACGCAATAGAGACGTTATTCAAAGTACTTTTATTCTTCAAAGCGGTAATTACATGTTATCAACAATCCTGTTTCTATCACCCACATCACACGTACACAAACAAAGGTTATCAACAAGCTTTCGAGAAAAAATAAATAAATAAATAAATAAAAAGTTAGTGTTTACATAAATAAAAGGGAAAAGATTGTAGAACTGTAGTATACATTATAAAAGTTGTTTATAATTAATGAGTTATAGGATGTTTCGATTAATTCTTCTGTGTAAAAATATGTTTCAAGAAGAAAATAAATGTTATTAGGCTCATAAAATAGTAATGGAACATTTATGATGTATGTATACGTATATGTTTTTCAGGGTCAGTGTAAGAATTTCAATTTATTATTTCACTTTGTAATATTAGTATGCTTTTAAAATCGAGATTAATATAAAATATAATGGTTTGGAAAATTTGGAAAATATTTTCATTTTCTTGTTTATATGAATATATATTTTCCTTTGTTTCGTAAATATTCGATATCTGAAATATCTACAGAATAGTATTGTGCGATAAATTTGAAATATTTTTTAGGCTATTTCTTTTTTAAACTGTTAATATTCAAAGTTTTTTGATGCACAAACAATATTAATTCAAAGGCGAAATTTATGTGAATATTTTGTAGGTTTGCCTTGTTTCCACTGGTTATTACGTAAATACTTTGGAATGATTCTACCATGTTATAAAAGAGTGTGATATCTAAAATGCATAAATGAAAGAATATAAGAACTATCGTGATTTTACCAGATTTTTTTTTTTTTTTTTTATGTATATTAATATGGTATTACGAGGTCTTATTTTAATATATATATATTTTTTGTACATAAACCATATTTTAGATCTTGAGCTAAATTTTTAATTTTAAAAGGAAATTCATCTTGGTCTTAGATGATAAACATTGTCTAAACTGTATAAGCTTTTGGAAAATAGTATCAATAAAAATAACAAATTAATTAATAAGGTACTACAGGAAAGGTGAAAAATTGGGCCTTATCTAACAGCTTGTTACAGATTAGTATTGACATTTCAGGAGATAAATATGCACAAACTACCAACTGATTGCAAGTCATATAGTTATTACTTTCTTCTAGAAACTACAATAAAAGGTATTGGATGCATAAAAGAATTTGGACTTCTAGTTTTTAATTCTGTTATACATTTTACGAGGCCCTGAACATGTTTTTACATTTTTTTTTTAGTGTTAATTGTCTGTATCTAATAAAAACTTTGTGTGAAAGCCACTTCATAAACTATTGCACATAAAGTTATAAAATTTATACTCGACTATATTTCGATATCAAATACTGTATATAAGTTTTTCGTGAATATTTCTGGAATATTTTTAGAATACTAAAATTTAAAAGAAAATAAAGAAAAAAATTGAAAATGCAATAATCAGCAATACCTGTTGTTGAAGTTGATACTGATTTTATTGAAATGTTGAAACTTTTTTTTACATATTTTGACATTGCATATATTTTATAATTAAATTCCACCGTCATTTTTTTATAATTCATCAATAATTATTGAAATATATATTTTTACACACAAATTTAATACTGTTTATAGCCTTTATTTTGAATAAATTTATTTTTATTTTGCGTACAGTTTAAACTAATACATATATATACTCGTATATACCTACACACACACACACACACACAGACACACACACACATATATATATATATATATATATATGTTGATTTCAGAAAACAGCTCATTATCTTCAAATAAATAAAGCAAATGAGTAAGATTTTTATGTGATAAGTGCAAAACTTTGAATAGACACCATAAAATGCAATATTGCCGCTTTGACTGGAGCATTTATGCTTACTTTTTTCATCTGACGAAGTATCATCTATTCTTTCGATCCGAAACAATTATTGCGAGTTTATTGTTTTATATGGCGTTTATTCAGAGTTTTGTACTTAAAATGCGACATTTTTTTTTTTTTATGTAATTTACAATTATAGCATTTATAGCACTTAAAAATATTTTAAATTATATTTCCCACTTTTCCTTCACATTAAAAGGTTATGATTTTCATACTCACTTTATGGATGCGCATATTGAGTGGAGATTTGTTTTATCAAGGCACTTGCATAAGCGTCAGTGTATATAAACACTTAACAAATGAAGCTTTTTAAAATGTGAAAACATACCTGAAAGAAAAAGGGAAAAATTAAAATTAACAGTGATACAAAAATATATAATTTCATAATAAAAGTCTCAGAAGTAATTACAGGATGCCATTAACACAATACACACACGCATATGCAACTATTCTGTGCCCATATAGAAATTATCTTAGAAAATTATATATATATATATATATATATTTATAGAAACTCATCTTATGAAAATATTTTTGTAATCGAAAAAAAGGAATATATTATAATGTAATGAGATGAAAAAATATAAAATTAATCGAAGAAAAGGAAAAAATTCTAATAATTTGTAACAACACAATTCTAAATCAAAAGCTTTTTAAATCCACTTCGTGTTTTGATATTTTTTCACAGTAATAAGCAATAAGTTTTAGGACTTTAGTATAATTACTGTTTTTTTTTTTTTTGTATGCGAGAATCATATTATAAAAAGTATATATCGATGAACATAAAAAAAGCCAGTTTCTTGTAACTTATTTTCAAATACAAAAAAGTAATAAAATTTAATGCAGTAATATGTATATATATATATACGTATTGAATGAATTGATATCATGAGTTGATTTATTCATCAATTCACACACACACGGATACCTGTTCTTATATATATATATATATATATATATATATTTGCTTCTACTATCAAAAGAATTTTATACATATATAATTATTATTATTATTATTTATTAGAATTAACATTAGCAGTAGCAGTAGCAGTAGGTCTAGTATTAGTACTTTGGTGTTCTGAACACTGGCACTTTTCTTTTCGGTTTATATTTAGAATATGCTTATTTTTGCTGCCGACTATAGTATCTTAAACGAAACTTTCATAAAAGAGATAAATAGCGGAATAAATTACTGTTAAAAGAAAAATATTATTTTTTTATTCAATTTAAATTTGATTTAGTGCATTCATATGTTTGTGGCATTTATTGCAACTATCACATTCTTTATTTCGAAAAGAGAAATAAAAAGATAAGAGTTTTCGTCAAGTACACGTTATAAAATTTATATTTATGTATATGTATACATATAAATTGTATACATGGTGATGCAAAGGTCTCAGAAAAAAATGAAGTATATATTATTGAAAGTATTGATCGTAGTACTATGCGGTTTTCTCTGAAATGTACAGTAAGATATGGATTTTTTTTTTTTTAAGCAACAAAAAATTTACTAACAAATTAGTTTAATTTTTTTTTCATTAGGTGGCGTTTTTATCGCAAAATTACGTTTTTACAGTGGTGCAATACATGCAACAACGTAACTAAGACTATAAATGCTCAGTGTAAAGGCCATCATTCATTAGAATGACCGTCAGACTTTCGCATTGGATATTCTCCTTAAAAATAGCTTCAGAATTCGAAATATGGCGTCATGTGATCAGGCGAATCTGTTTGAAATGTGAGAGGATACTGCAAATACAGTGCAACATGTTAGTGGAAAATATAACTAATATTTTTTTCTTATAAAAAATATTCCATTCTTTTCAGTGCATTTCAGTAAAAACCACATAGAGCTTTCTCTGTACTTTTTGAATATATATATATATATATATATATACCCCGCGACAAAAAGATAGGTACAAAGCGTTTTTTTTTTTATTTTTCATAAAATAACATTATCTAAATTGTGCTTATCATTTATTATTATCATAAAATAACACTATTCCCGGACTACTTTTTATTTTAAGACAAATTTAGAAAAGTTTTAAGACTAAAATCTTTCTCATTTAAGACTACACTTCGCGACAAAAAGGTAAGAACAAAGGTTTTTTTTTTTTTTTAATTTTCCTAAAATAGTATTATCTAAATTGTGCTGATCATTTATTATCATAACAAAATATTATCATATAAAAAACACATTAAATATTTGAATCATATTCAAAATAATCAAATTAAAAAAAAAAAAAAAAAAAAAAAAAAAAACTTTGTTCCTATCTTTTTGTCGCAGTGTGTAGTCTTAAATTAGAAAAAAATTAGTCTTAAAATTTTTCTAAGTTAGTCCGGGAATAGTATTATTTTATGATAATAATAAATGATAAGCACAATTTAGATAATGTTATTTTATGAAAAATCAAGGAAAAAACCCTTTGTACCTATCTTTTTGTCGCGGGGTGTATATATACATATATTGATAATAAGACAATTGCTATTTAAGGATTATTAAATATTATCAGTATTCAAGCAATTAATATGATCAAAAACAAAGACCAGCAAATCAAACAAAAATGGAATAAACTGGAATTAGATAACTGCATATTTCCTTTCTAATGTTTGCAAAGGCCGGGTAGAACACAAATATGCAAAAAGAATATTTTTCTGTCTCAAAGATAGCAATAGCTAAGAATATCTTTGATCCAGACCCGAAACATTCTTTAGATCCAAAACAAGAAAAAACTCAGCACAAAAAAAGTGAAACATATAAAAATTATGAAACCAAAAACACCAATAAATTTAGTAAACTTTGCATCAAAAAACTCACTTAGACAATAGTCAAGAAATATGCAACCTAAAGATGCATGAAATATGTGTGTCACATGTAAAATTCAAGAACCAGATAGCCGTTAAAAGCACAGTTAATTTCAGTACAGTAATGACAAAAATTATCTCTCTCTCTCTCTCTCTCTCTCTCTCTCTCTCTATATATATATATATATATATATATATATATATATAATATACATATATATTTAATATATATATATATTTAGCGGCTTTTAGATCTCTCTCTCTCTCTGTATATATATATATATATAATATACATATATATTTAATATATATATATATTTAGCAGCTTTTAGATCTCTCTCTCTCTCTGTATATATATATATATATATATATATATATATATATATATATATATATATATATATATATAATATATACATATATATTTAATATATATATGTATATATATATAATATTTAGCGGCTTTTAGATCTCTCTCTCTCTCTGTATATATATATATATATATATATATATATATATATATATATATATATGAAGTTTACACCATGTAAAAAATAATTAAGTTAAAAACGAATATAAAATCTTGCATATACTGTGGAACCTAAATTAAAGTTTTGTCTAAAGATCATAAGTTACAATTTGGCTAAATCATGCGCTCAACAGCAAAAAAAAAAAAAAAAATTAATTGCACCTACGTCAAAAATTCTCCAACGCTTCCCAAAAATTGAAAATTAAACATGTTTTTCTGTTTTAAATATTTGGATTAAACTATGTAGCAAAGAAATATTTAGCTTTTGCTATCTTTGTGACAGAGAAACATTCACTTTGCATGTTTCATATTCTACCAGGCCCTTGAAAAAGATAAAATACAAACATACTGTTATCTAGGTCCAATTTGCTTTATTTCATTTTGCCTTGATTTTATTTCATTTTTGATTTCGCCAGACTTTGATATTGATCATATTAATTGTTTGAATTATTAATAAAATTTAATAATCTTTATATTACAACTGAATGCTATTATATATATATATATATATATATATATATATATATATATTAAAAAGTCTGTTAAAATAATTGAAAAAAAAAATCCATTTTTCTTATGATGCAGCCTAAAATAGCATACTGCAGTTATTATCATGATATATTTCATGATATATTTATTTTTAATTTTCTTTACCAAATTTCAAAAACGTATGTAGAGGATAGTGGTGAAAATACGTTCTCTCGTCCATCAGAGTTATTGGAAATTCTGGGAAATACATCTAGAAATCCTGTTATTTTTTCTCAATCATTATAGCCATGCAGACAATAAATTATATCTGGCACCAGTTGAAGAGCAAAGCCGAGTGTAAATCTAATTATGGAGAAGCCGAGGTAACGTTTGGATTGCGTGACTAATTTTTAGGCGGAACCTTCTTCCATTTCGTTTCCTCCCGAGTCTATGCATATACGACATGATATTCTGCGTTATCGAGTCTCACTGGCAAAATAACTGAATCCAGTCCTTTGGTCTGATTAATGTATGAATCCGATAACATTCAGTATTTAAAATAGTCCCTTTTTAAAGTTTATATTTGCATAATTTTACAAATTTTGATTGTAAATTTCCAAGCAAAGTTTTGTACATATCTTTATATAACTAAAAATTAGAGAAATTCATGAAAAATAAGATTTTAGCAAATTTGAATTACTTTTATGTAAAATTCAAATCATGAATGAAAATGTAAATATTGTTGATTATTATATATGTTATGTTACAAAAACAAGAGCATAAAGTTTTCATAATTTTTTCCGCGTTAATTACCCACTCTCCTTCTGAAATCCAGTAGTTAAAATTTGAGAGAACTTTTTCCGTTTGCATTTATGTTGCAGATATTTTTAACCACAATTTCTTAACAGTAATATTTTTTACACTTTCCTAGTAATTGTTAGCAATTAACTATAATAAATATATTAACTATATTAACTATAATCTTCGATACCAAAACTCCCTGATTTTCAAAACACAATTTATGACATTTTAAAGAACACGAAACAACCACTGAGATTATAAAAATAATTTCTTTTTATAGGCATTCATTTTTATTAAACTGTAGGGTATAGCTACCGATATTTTTGATTGTTTCTAAAGCATTGTTAATACTCACTTTTTTTTTTCACACAACTATTTAAAAAGTAATATATATACATTTTTATTTTTTTGTTTTTTTTTGTAATTACGCATTTGAGAAATTAATTCTACAAAACACAAGTAGTGTGAAAAAAAAAAAAAAAGGTTATAAATTTTAACGAATACATTAGAAATGTTAGATGCTCTAATATCGAAATCTTTTTATTCAATTGTCACCAATATTTTTAATAGTAATATTTGTAAATTATTTTTATTCAATTAAATATTTTGGGAGAGTGAGATACTTATAAACTTATTTTTTGTCGTGGAACCAATTAAAAGTATGTATAATAAAGTATTTTTAAGCGAGAAAAAATAAATAAAAACAAGTTTCAGTCAAATAAATTTGAAATTATACTATAATTCGTTGCACTAAAAGTAGAAAATAAAACTAAAAAAGAAAAAAAAAAATGTAAATAAATAAATAAAATCACCTCGTAAACTTTTTTGGCAACAATTAAAAATTAAAATAAATTATGTATTTTTGTCTAAAAAAGGGCTTCTTTAACTTTTTCGATACTGTTCGTTTCGATACAGATTATTTTTAATTTTCTTTTCTTTTCTTTTTCTTAAAAAAAAAAAAAAAAAAAAGAATTTGATGAAATTTTGGCAAAAGTAGGATTAAGTTTAGTACGGAGGACTATTTTTTTTTTTTCAAATTATAACATCGTTTTCAAACTATTCAATTATATTTTCCATAAATTTTCGATTTCGATAAATGTCCAACCATCGTAAAACCGGCGACAACATTTTATCCGTAAATTGAGACTACTAGATCTCCATCCTAATAAACACGCTTTTTTTTCAGTAATATAGATTAATTTGAATTGATTCTATAAATCATTTGCTAAATTTAAGATATTTACTTCTAAGCAATGATAAATAACGTAGTTATTATTTATAACCCGAGTAAACTACTACGTCAGAAACACCAAAGAAAAATATTTGAGATGCTTACAGCTGTTTCGGTAGCCTTAAGCGTACCGTCTTCAGTGCAAAAAGAAGACGGCACTTTCTTTTTGCACTGAAGACGGTACGCTTAAGGCTACCGAAACAGCTGTTTGCATCTCAAACATTTTTCTTTGGCGTTTCTGACGTAGTAGTTTACTTTGGTTTTAATATTCCAACGCCCAGTCTCCTGTTATTATTATTTATACTTTTATACATTCGCTTAATGTTCTTTCGTAAATTCTAAAAGATAATTCACTATTTTAAAATGAAATTAATTACCAAATGACACATTCTTACAGTGATACTATGTATTACCAGGACTAAATCATCGTGCAGGTTTTTTCTATTAAGCAATTTCGTTAAAAAGTAATAACTTTTTTTTATATATATATATATATTTCAAAAGTTATAAAAATAATAATAACAGTAATAAATAAAAATTAAATTAAAGTAATTATAAAAATTTACATTTAAGTTACTTGCTGTTCTAACATTCACCCTGAATCTATGTAGTTTCATAGTGATTATTTATTAACTTTATTAAAGGGATTTCAACTAATTCTTTCAAGAAAAATGTTAATTTTAATGTTGAAATGGTACTTTTCCAAAGTACTTATAAAGTATTCTCTACATAAAAACAGTGCTGCCGACTTTTAAATAATTCTATAACATTTTTCTCATCCCTCTACTTCTGCCACACCACATTCTTTGTACAGTTATTTTCTCCAGTGTTGAATCACGTGTAAATGAATAAATAAATAAAAATCCTCATTCCTCTAATAAGGTCGTATAAAAGATGATTAATAACAATACTACAGAATAAATTAAAAAGTCTGCAGCTCTGCACAGGCATTTAAAAAGCGGATTTATATTTGCTAAAGCAACATAGAAAACTGTTCCCACATTACTTGGAATTGTTTTAAATTTAATCCATTAAACTACATAAAATACCATATGCATACTATATAGTTATTTTTGTTTACAACCAAAAACATAGTCAATAGTAACAAAAATTCATAGTTTGAAAAACTAACTCAAACCAAATAAAACATTTCTTTTAGAGTTATAAATACTCTAGAAGCATATAAGGTAGAAAAATAAATAAATCACTAGAAACAAGCATTGCTGTAACGATTTTTCAAGATTTGAATTTGGAATAACGTTTATGCAAACCAAATGTTTTAGCAAACCATTATTCTTTGTATAACGATTGTTTGAATACTTTGTTTACAAAACAATGTCCATTCGTTTTATTTCAATCATTGTAATGGATGTCTGTGCCACTTTTGAACGATTGGAATGTTCAGTTTAATGAGAAATAATGGCGTAACAATATAGTTTGAAATATTAATGGAATACAAAATTTACTCGTTTTAATTTTAAAGATATATGTTTGTTTTAAAGGAACATCAATATATATTTATACTCTTTGATATGCTTTACTATATTTCTATAGATATAATAATCTGATAGCAATACAATTTTTAAAAATGTCATTGTTACTAAAATGCAAGATTTCCAATCCTATAAAACATGTTTGCATAATAATATGTAACATTCCGTATAATAGAGAAAAATTTACTTGGTTCTTGTGGAAAACTGTAGCTTTTATAAAACATATACATTTTATGTTTGTCAATTAAAGTTTATAAAACTAATGTTTCAAACATTTTTCAAAATATTTTGCTTAGTTTAATGAACATTAAGTTGACTATTTACTTTTAAGTAAATCCATTTTTTTAAACAAGAAACATTGTTTGCACAAAATATTGTTAGTATAAAATGATTACTTTTATTTAGATTAAATAATTTTCTCTCATGTAAAAGTTTAATAACAAGCATTTTTGATTTTCTTAATGTATATGTTGAACATACTTTTGTGAATATTTCATTTGTGTATTATTAGTTTAAAAAAAAATAGATAGATAAATTTTATGGATTATTTATGATATTTTACATTCCGTGAAAATATATATATTTGTTCCGCAAGATTGTTGAAATATTTAATTTTGATTCTTTTTTTTTTTTTTTTTTTTCAATTCATTCTTCTAATTTGCAACACTTACTTTTCTATTTTTCCTTCATTTTCTTATGCTTAATTGTAAGGTAAAGGCACATGTGCTCGTCACCCTTAAAATCTGCACCAGTGTTCGTCACCCTCACAAAACACATGTTAAAATAACCGTTCATTAACATCTATAGATTTTAATACGCTCGAGCTAGATTATCCGGTTCTAGGGAATCTAGTGCAGGTGGTTTCAAATACTTATATATTAATTAACGGTTATTTTAACACGTCTTTTGCGAGGGTGACAAACACTGGTGCAGATTTTAAGGGTGACAAGCACAGTCTTTAACTTATATAAAATGATTTCAAACCAAATTTTTTTGAAAAACGAATTAAATATAAATTAGAAGGAAATTAAAATTTAAACGCTGACTGAAAATGTTGTTCTAACCATTAAAGCCTGGAATAACTTTAATGTTATATAAACAATTCTCTTGACCATTATCCTTATTACTATTATTATTATTATTATTATTATACCATGACTAAATATAAATTTCAGAAATTCATTAAAAAAAAATATTCTTTTGATAAAAATTAACAAAATCGAAGTGGAAAGATTTATATTTTAAATTAAGTAAAAAAGCAAATTTGTAAAGACTGGTTTACTGCCTACTGATGTTCTATAATCGTAACTAGTAGAAATGTCAATGCAATTCAAATGAAGACAAGCCGAATAAAAAATCACTTTTTTTTTTCATTTTGAATAAATGAAGGGAAGGGTGGACTTTTACACTTGATATTTAACTTTCATTTAACTAAAATTATTAGATATCTTAATTTTAAAGAAATCTATAAAATTAGCGTTCTCCCCAAACGTGCAATAAAGCCGATAACTTCGTTTTGTAACTTGGCATTACAAGCGTAGTCACATTATTTTCACTTTACGAAATGGTTCACCTTCAAAAACTTTACAAGCGTAATTGAAACTAACGATCTAAAAAGCACGACCCAAAAGAACACTTCTATATGTTCGGAAGTTTCTTTCAAAGTATAAGCTGGAGAAATAATTCACTTGGTTTTACTTAAAATGTCTATTCTAAAAATATCGAGGGCACGATAGCCCAGTCGGTAGAGTGACTAGCTCGTATTTGGAAGATTATGGGCTTGATACTCGAGCCAGCCAAAGACTGTCGTTTACTCCAATGGTGGCTGGTACACGTAAAATCCGACGTGTCTGTAATGTCCTCCATGTTCCGATCCAAATTATACCTCTGGGGGTCACCGAAGCAGGGGAGCTATCCCTTCCGTGGATAATTAAATTAAGATGGCTTGTGTCCGGACCATCTTCAGGGTGCGTCCCAGACCGCTTCCAATAATCCATAGCTCAGTACTAGGGTGACGTTAAACCCTACCTACCTACATCTAAAAATACCGACATTCAATTGAATACTAAAAACTTCACAACTTCCTCTAACACGTAAACATTTAAACAGGAACAAAATGCATAGCTACTAAATTTTACGATTTTTTGTTATCAGAGAATTTTAATAGATTTTTTAAATATATTTATGTGACAGCTTTCAATGATTAAAATAAATAAATATTTCTATTAGCATCTTTCGATAGAAAAAAAGCGTAAATGTTTACAACTACGCCAAATGTCAAGTTAAACTAAATTGACTGACAACGTTGTCTTGAAATAACCCAATACTTTCTCCGAGACATCACCAGCGTAAAGTAGGTTTAACTGGTAACCTTATCTCACCCAACCTAACAATCCATGGACAGCTTCAGCGAGGTTTCGAACAAATCAGTTAGAAAGGGATTGGAGTGATACCGCAAATGTTTCAAGTATTACAGATTTTTTCTTTCTTTCTCTCTCTTTTCTATTTTATTTTCTTATATATTAATGTGACGGTAAAAAATCAAAGAGAACGGAAAATTTCTTTAAGAATCTAGTTTACTTGTTCCTTGCTTATTAAAATATACAGATTTATTTAGTAATAGACAATAATCAACCTCTTAATTCAATTTTCATAGTTATCAAACTCTTGAACTTAAAATATTCGTTTACATCAAATATAGGCTTTATATGGTATCATGATTAAAAAAAAAAAAAAAAAAAAAAAAAAAAGAAAAGAAAAAGAAACAGTTTCTACATAAAAAAATCTGAATAATGCATTTAGTGTCATGTATACTTGACTGCTAATACCGTAAATATATAAACAGATTATAGTATTTGCATACTTGCCAACATCCTAATTAAAAATTCCGTAGTGTTGTTAGTCCCGCATTCTTTTTTACACCAGTACATTTTTAGAGTAATATTCTCCAAATGCAATTATGAATAAATAGGAAGAAAAATACTCTAAAAAGATACTGGTGTGAAAAAGGAGGCGGGGTTAACAATACTACGGAATAATAATTAGATGCTGGCAAGTATGTATTTGTAGAAATTGCCTAATTTCCATTGGTCTACGTATACTGAGAAAAAATTCTGTAACTGACATCTAGAATCTAAACTGTGGATTTAAAAAAAAATAGTTCCATGTCATCCTTATATATTCTAGTCCCTATTGAAAGCGAGTTCTAGATAGTCCTATAAGAATTCTAGAGCGTTTGCCAATATTATCGAGACAAAGTTATTTAAAAATCTCTGCAAATAAATGAGAATAAATGAATCAGAATATTCAGAATATTCAGAATATTCTTTCTCCATCTAGAAATGTGTAGACTTGAAATTCTCGATCATTTCATCTATCCAGTTTGTTCGCGTGCGTCATGTGCATAGCTCAGACATCTATATTTCTAGTTTAGAGATTTAGAAAATGACCACTTATTCATTCTAGATGAAGGCGGTATATATATATATATATATATTTCAGTGTAGTCACATATTTTTAATACCATTTTATACCGTATTTAATAATATTATTTTTTAATATCTATTTTTTTATAAAGCAATCTCCATATTATCTAAGTGTTTTAACGTAAATACGGGCTGAGTTTCCTTAGAATGATTCTCATAGAAGGCATTCCACCCAGTCCTATTTCCTTTGGTAGTCAATTGTCCTTAATCCCAAGATTTAGAATAAATATCCCAGTAGATATCTAAGATAACTACTGGGAATGATTATTAATTCTTCTATTAAAAGGAAAAAGTGGTATTCAGAAAGTGACTGATACGATCCCTGATTTCTGGTATATAGTTTTTCTGGTATATAGTATGGTTTCTGGTATGCAGTATTTCTTGTATATTGTGTGTTTTCTGGTATATTCGTATTTCAACGAATAGTTTTATTTTTTGTATATTAAGTATTACATACCAAACATTTTAGATACGAATCGTACTACACCTACACACACACACATGCGTATACAGTGAATTATTCTTGAATGAGTATTTAAAATTTAAAATATTCACAACACTAAAAAAAAAAAACCTAAAGTGCCACGATGTTTATTAGGTCTAACAAAAGGGGCAAAAAGGGCGATTCAGTTTAAAGACCACGGTACGTAAATCAATATTTTTATACATTTTAAATACAGTTATTAAAATAGTTTTCATTGTATTATTTAATTAATGATTTTTTTAACTTGCACAAGGAAACACTTTCTGCAGAAATACTAGTACTAAAAACCCATAAAAGTTGGCAACAATTCTAAAGTATCCTATGCATATATTTTTGTCGATATGTTAAGTTTCAAGTGTAGGTTTTGTGAAGGCATGAAAGTGTTAACCCTTTAACATCCACTACTTAATTTATTTTAAAAATTACTGAACTAATTTTAAAAATGTCTTTTAGACACATAGCTGATCATAAATATTTAAAAAATAAAAAAATTAGCATTGTTTCTTTTCGAGAAATTTTCGGTTTGAAACATCTGTAAGTAAACCTTGTTAAATTCAAATATTTAATAAATAAATCACTTTATAAGTAAACATTATCGACAACAAAAACTCGTAAAAGTTGCATAGATCCCAACATTTCAATTTATTCCGGAGTATTTTAACTTTTTGCGGTGCAAGGTAATTCGGATCATTTAAATTACACTGCCACCGGAATTTCCGGGATGAGTTTTTGCACTTGAGAATTAAAATTAGGTGTTCCCTCAGCGGGAACACTGCGACTGAAAGGGTTCAAGTGCATGTATGGAATGCATGCACTTGAATGCATGCACTCAAACAAAAACCAAATGAAGATTTTAAAAAAAATCTTCATTTGGTTTTTGTTTAATCGATTATTTTTGCAATAGTACAATTCAAATGGTTATTTAAAAAGTAAATAACTAATTTAACTAAATTAATGTAATTTATTTTTTCAGAAAATACGAATTTTATTTGTATAATTTTTAAAACCATAGTATCTTTCAAAAAAAACAAAGACCTATTTTTTTTAAACTACAATTCACTGACATTATAAGAAATAAATTTCCTTACTTTTACGTATGTTTTAATAATTAGTAGATTAAAAAAAAATATTTTGACGAAAATAATCTTATTACAAAACTACCTCAAATTTAATTTTTCATTAATATTAAAGTCACTTCTGAGTTTATTTCCTTGTAACGAATAAAAACCGTTCATTCTAAAAGTTAATGAAATGAAATAAAATAAAAGTAATTAAATTAAATTTGAAAATATTTTTATTTTTAATTACGGTTCATTACTTTTTCAAATGTCTAATCGAAAAATATATTTTTAAATCAAATTTTGATTTTAATTTAAATATGTATTTTAAAAGAACGTCTCAATATACTACCAGAGTACATCAAAGGGCATTAACACCAAAATTATTTAAAATAAAATGCCTGCTGTAATCCTATGCATTATCTAAAATCGATTAAAAAATAAATCTAATTTTCCATATCATGTGCTTACGCTTGTCGAAAGCAATTGTTGAAGTTAATCTAGTTAGAGTGCAGAGCTTACCGAAATCAAATTTGCGGAGCTTTCGCTCCAGGCAGAAATATTTTACTAGACATCTTAAATATCACATTGAATTGAATTTTAAAATGAATTTGCTATTTATTTTTGACAAAACACTTCCAGGCATCTAATATCATGATAAGTGCCTTTTTTTGTTTCTTCCAAACATAATTCATTCAAAAATACTTTGTTTTTTAATATCTTTGGTCTTTATTAGTATTTATGGTTTTATCATTGTGCTGATTCATGATATGCGGTTTCTATTAAAATCATCAAAAATTTATGCCTATCATTTAAAAATTATGTTTATCAGATTTTAAAAACCGAAATATGTTTTATGTTTTTAAAAGCATTAATGTTTTAAAATTCCTCTTTTTATATTTTCAATCCAAAGTGTACGACTTAGGAAAAAAAAAAAAAAAGTCAAAACACTTTGAATTTTAAAATGTTCAAGAAATACTCTTTCAAAGAAGAAACGATTTCAGTAAATTAAAAAGTTCTTAACACCTTTCACTGCATGAATTTGCAATTTTGCTTTTACAGAAAGATACACACTCAAAAATAAGAAAGTAAATAAATAAATAACTATAAATTTTCAAGGAAGAGCAGTTAAATATGATTTTGCAAATACTTAATATATTAATATATTAGAAATTTATTTTGATGAAAATAGTTATAAGGTGTAAAATTAATGTAATACTTTTAAAATTTGAATATACTTTTAGTATTAAACCTTAGAAAGATTTCCACGCAGAACGTTAAATTCAAGCCTAGGGTGAGTAAAAATTTGACCTAAATGCAACTACACCAAAATTAAAGACTTATTATTATTATTATTACTATTTTGTGTTTATGTGTGTATATACCAGATTTTAGGGAACATACATCATATTTTAGTACATTTGTTAGAAATAAGTATAAGCTTGAATATGTTGGTTCCAAGTTGCCAAATTTGGAAAAATGTTTACTCAATAATCACCAATAATTCTGACGAGAGATATTTGATATACACAATAAACGATTAATCTTCAAAGCGATTAAGCAACCGTTACAATTAAAATTTAGTAGGGGGTATTGAATAAAAAAAAATAAAAAATGACAACACTGGTTGTTTGTAGATACCTTATCAATTGAAGTATCGCAGTGAGACATTCTGAAAAAAATTTCTGTTTCTTCAAATGAAGTACCTTCAGTAAATTATAAATATTAAAATAATTTCCTTTTGTTTGTTATTATTTACACTTCTCAGTTTATAAGTTTATAAATGTTTACATTTCTTTTACAAATTTAAGCTGATTGCTTAAGTTGTATGTTGTAAATATAATTTTATTTGGAAATAATTGAAGTATGAACAGGCCTATTTATGGATTTGTATGTTAGATTCTCCTTTCATACAGATTTCTTCCTTATTAAGCATAACTCGATGAGCCGACTGTTAGTGTTTGTATAACCCGTTAGCGCCCAGTGTCCTCATACGAGGACAGCTAATAAAATGGCACACATAATTTTTGTGGATTTTTGGAATGATTTCTGCTTTTAAGTGACAGTTTGTAGCGTCACTCTAAATGATCCCTGAAAGTTTTATGTGCCTACTATTAATTATTATTTCATAATTTGGATAGTCATTTTATGAACTTTCATTCGCCGCACGTATATTTGCTTTTTTGCAGGTATACTAACTTAAATCAAGTTGGATAATAATATATATTATAATACTTTACTTTCGAGATCTTTGTCAACATATAATAGGAAAATAATCTGTTATTTTAAAGTTTTTCTATCTCGAAGTTTTCTCGCTAGAACTCTAAACTTCCATAAATGAGGATAAGCTTTAAATTTAATACTATCAGAAGAATTGTTTAAATTAATGCATTTTACTGTCATTTGTCTATATTAA
This sequence comes from Salticus scenicus, assembly GCA_963930645.1. Classification (NCBI taxonomy): domain Eukaryota; kingdom Metazoa; phylum Arthropoda; class Arachnida; order Araneae; family Salticidae; genus Salticus; species Salticus scenicus. Next base: position 25,456,849 of record OZ005654.1, read on the forward strand.
TTTAGAAGCGAAATAATCAGCTAATAATATTTTGCAGAATTAATTCGGGCGTTAACGGGTTAATACACTTTTATAAAGAAGATATGCTTTCAGAATTTTTATCTTAAGCTTACTTTGCATAATCTGAAGAAAAAAAAAAGAGCGGCATTTATGAATTTTTTTATAATATCTTGATGCTTTAAAATTTAAAATTGACTTATACGGATAAAGAATATTAAATTAAATATTTAACAGAGATATTTACATAGACGTATCACAAAAAATAATGGAAGTAAATAAATATCTCATTAAAATTTCTCAAAAAAAATAATAATAATAATAATAATAATCTATTTACAGCTGGTGTTGGTGTTTGGGCTAACCTCAGTTGTCTACACTAGGGACCTGCGCTTACGGAGTACCCTTCGTGGGTATCATTCAAAGGTGTCCTATCCCGCGAGTTTCAGAACAATCATGGAAAGCTCCGAACGTCTAGCTCGACTTTTGCTACATAGGATCGAACATGGGACTTCCCGTCTACCAGTTTTTAATACAGTACCGCTTGGCCACTGGTGGGGCCTATTTCAAGTTTAGTTAAATAACAAAAAATTTTCTTATAAACTTTTTTTTTTTAATATTTTTTTTAAATCCTTCTTCATACAAAAACTCTATTACATTAGTATAAAATTGAACTTTTATTATTAGTATTATTATTATTATTATTAAAAAGCATTATTTAATTTTATTATTTCAAAACGTACTACTAAACTTAGGTAAACATTTTTAATCAGCTTTTTTACTATAAAATACAGATATTTTTAGTTTTGAAGATAAATAAAATTCTTAATTTAATACAAATATGAATTTAAGTGTGCTTAAAATTTTTATGTGCTATTTTTCAATACAGCGAAAAACGAAAATCTCTCAATGAAAAATCTAATTAAATATTACTTATAAAATAAAATTATAGCTACCTAGTACTCGTAATTTTATTCTACATTTTATCAGTAAAATCGGCGAAAGCTTTAATTAAAAAATAAAAATAAATAATATTTTAGATTTCATTTTAAGTGAATATTTATAAAGTTCCATTATTTTTGCAGTTTCATTAATGCGGGATTTTTTTTTTATTATTATTTTTTATTAAAATAACAATGCTTAACTTACAATTTTTTCCTCACGGATATTTATCATTAGGTCCGACTTTTATTCTTAATTTTTTCCCGCGAGTAACTTTTGTTAAATGATTTTCAAAATCTACTTTAATGAATTATAAACTAAATATGTGCAACTCAGCATTAACTAAAATCTTTTCAAAATAATACGATTTGATGATAATTTACTTTAAGTATTACGTTTAAAAAAAAAAAACACAAATGTAGAAAACAATTTCACGTGACACGCAGTGCAATTCAATTTAAGTTGCATTTTTTTATTTTCAACCTAAAGCAAAAATTCTCGAAAAAGACTTTAAAATGCGAATGAAAATATATATTTAAAAATTGCTTTCAACTTTCTAGGTAGTTTCTTTAAAGAAATGCCGCAGGGTATGAAAAAAAAAAAAAAAGCAACTTTCAAAGCTTTTACGAATACTTTAAATCGAAATAATTTGAAAAAAGTAATTCCAAAGGAGTTATCAAAATGATATTTATTTTTACAGTTTAGAAGAAAAAAGAAGTCGAACTGAAGAAAAATAATAAAAAATGTTGAATTTTGAATTTAGAGAAATTTAATCTCTTATAAATGAAAACTAAAAGAAATGTGTAAAAGGATTAATAATATATAGATATCAATGTTGAAATATTTTAGTATAGATTATTGAAATCAAAAGTAATATTGTAATATTAATGTAGTTGTTTCTTTTATGTATTTATTATTTATTTATTTATTTTGAAGTGCAAGTTTATCGAGAGAACGAGTTTCTGTTAGCTTCTTCTACAGCAATAAGCCGCTTTGAAATGAATTTAAAGAAGCTTATTATTATTATTATTATTTTCGCGTTCGCATTGTTTCCGTGAAAGTATAGTGGCAAACATTTTTTTTTTCTCCATCTCTACGGAAAACTTTGTATTTCAGACAGTAAGTCCGAATTTCATATAGTGAATTTTCTTCAAGCTAGTACTAATTAAGATTTATAAACATATTTTTTAGACATAAAATGATTTTAATTTGATATTATAGTTTTAAAATAACATAAAATGTTATTGTTCTTAAAATTTATTTACTTATTTTATTGTTACTCTTAAAAAAAAAAAAAAAAAAAAAAAAAAAAAAAAAAATCGGTGTTTAAGAATCATACATCTTGTTTTTTCACAATCACAAAAAATATTGTTTATGGGGAAAATGTAACCTAAAAAAATAGGTAAAACAACAAATTACTTTATTTTTATTTTATTTATTTATTTATTTTTTAATATAAAAGGCGCAATATATTGCATTTGCATTTGATAAAATAAATTATAATACTGTAATTCTTGGAAGAAAAAATTTACTATATATATATTTTTTTTCTTTTTAATCAAACTCGTTTCAATAGATTTTATAACGTAATATAAATTTTACCACATTGTTAAATTTCACTAAGCCTAGTGGAGACTTTTATTTTATCAAATGCACTTATATTTAATGGTAATTTATTTCATTTATATAAAAAAAGTGTAAATTTACGTAAGTTCAAGAAATGAAATAATTTTTATAATCATTGTTTATATAAGTATTAACTACATAGGTTTCATTTAAATTTTACCGCGTTATTAAATTTCACTAAGCCTAGTGGAGACATATTTTAACCAATGCACTTATATTTAATGGTAATTTATTTTATTTTTGTTTAAAAAAAATGTAAAGTTACGTGAGTTCAAGAACTTATATAATTTTTATAATCATTTTTTCTATATGTACTAACTTACTTTTTTTTTTTTTTTTTTTTTTTTTTTTTTTTTTGTTACATAAAGTTTGAATAGTGAAATTTAACTTTTATACAAATATATAATGTTTGGTTTAGTAAAATCTGATTTAAGTTAAAATATCTTATTTTAAGCTTTAAAAATTAAGACTTGTTTTTTAAGAGATATTTAGAGAATGAGTGTATGTCAGGGTTATTTAATATTCAAAATGCATATATATGTATATATATATATATATATATATATATATATATATATATATATATATGTATATATATATATATATATATATATATATATATTGAAATTAAAATATGTCATTTAGTACACATTATACGCAATATTTTTTAGTGCCCCATAAAAGATTCCCTCATTAGTTGAATCAAAGAATAGGACGGGAGGAGGTGACAAGAAGATTAAATAAAATCTTAACATATAGAAATCATATTAAACAAGATTTATAACTGATTTTGAAATTAAAATGTGCTACAAAAATCCGATTAAAATGCAAAATCATTTCAGAAAATTTTGGAGAGGAAGGCTGATTTTTTATGGTGAAAAATCGAAACCGGGCCTTCCGCTTTACATGCGGATGCTCAAACCATTGAGCTACCATGGCTGATTACCAGCTAGGCATTTCTCACAAAACGTTCGTTGGTTAAGTCACCGAGTCTGTAAACACAGCCCTATCATGTGACATTATTAATCATGGCACAACTCCAATATACCACGAAATTTTAATTTAATTTAGAAATTTATTCATCAACCCTGAAAGTTTATTTCAGAAAATTTTGGAGTAGAAGGCTGATTTTTTATACCAACTATGTGAAAAACTATGTGATAGCAACTATATACTATACCAATTATGTGATTTATTATACCAACAATGTGTGTTTTTTCTGAAATGAATTTTCAGGGTTGATGAATAATTTTCTAAATTAAATTAAAATGAAAATTACCTTGTTTTCCGGCGTATAACGCGCAGGTCAAATAAAAAAGTTGCACGCCAGAAAATTTAATTTACAAATAAAACTATTTTTGCAAGAAACAAAAGCTTGTTAAGAAATAGTGTTTGTTGTAAATTTAAATTTCCAGTGTATAACTGATTTAACAAACCTGCGCCGGTAAATACGGTATACATATATATATTGAAATGTGTTGAAAATGGTTATAAAAATTATTTCCGCTTAACATTTCCCGATATAACAAAACAGTTAGTTACTTATGACTCAATATTCTCTTCATGTTTGTCTATTCGTCTGTGATTTATTCTCTTTTTACGTACGTTAAATAATTTTTAAAGGAATTTGTATAATAATAAAATGTTGTATGTGATAATGAATTATGCATAATGTACCGTTTTTGAAATTGATTACGTTACATTAAAAATATAAAATGTTAAATTTGGATTTTAGTTTTTTAAAAATTATTACAATCTATGCATTTTAGGTACTTTAAATATTTTTAAAACCGAACTTTTTCTCACTACAGAAAATTGGAGCTGCACATTTTAAAAGAGTATGAGTTATATTAATGTTCCATTTACAGCAATACATTTAAAAATTAAAAATTATAAGATTAAGTGAAAATCTTTCCTTCCTTTATTCAGTTTTTTTTTTCTTTTTTTCTTTTTTTCTTTTTCTTTTTTTTTTTTTTTTTTTTTTTTTGTACACGAACGTATTTGGAATTAGTTCCTTTATTATTTTGTTCAAACAGCTAAATCATATGCAGATTTAATTTTCGAACATATACATCACACTATATTTTCTAGCTTTATTTATTACAGTCATTTCAATTTATAATATAATAATTAACAAATGTATGACAAAGTAAAACTATTACGCATTTTCATATCGTTATAAGATTCAAAAAAATGAATTTAACATTATAAAAGATTCTTATTACGTACACATACTGATGCACAAGACCCAAGAAAATGTTACGTACCATGTAAAAACTATTGATGTGAAATATTTATCTTATTGGGATTTAGGAAAAGAGTATTATAGAATAAAGACTATTAAATATTATAGATTAAGTAAAAATATTATACATATTTCATCCTCTAATGATTCTTTTTTTTCAACATTTCTGAGCTTCTCCTACATAAAGAAATTGTTCACTCTTATTGGTCTTTGTGGTTTCGGTGATCTTGTGTCTGTTACTTGGCTTCTACTGCGCTTAATAGGTCATTATTGTTCATTACAGGGTTCTCTTTTTTTACCTTGAAATATTGTCCTAGAGTCAACCTTCTTTTCATCAGAGTCTAATTACACGGTCCTATTTAAATTTTCAACAGGTATTGTTGTACAGTGGATTGGGGTCTATGCTATTGTGGAACCTGATAATTGAATCAATTTGGGAAATCTTGTTGCTTTGTTTGGCGTGTGTATGTCTCTTTGGTGAATTGTTTGACTAACTATTCTTCGTTCTCATTCTTTGCTTCTACTATCAAAAGGATTATATATATATATATATATATATATATATATATATATATATATATATATATATACGTATATATATATATATATATATATATATATATATATATATATATATATATATATACAGGGTGTACCAGAATTGCAGCGACAAATTTTAAGAGGCGACAGGGCACTTCATAAGGATTCAGAATTACATTGGAATTTATATCCAAAAACGTCATTTTAGCCCTTTAAGTTTTGGGATATTTTTAACGGATGTGGGCATGGCTTTTAAATTTTGAATTTTTAACAAATATTTTCTTCGTACTTCGCTGTAATTTTCGGACTTCCTGTATATATATATATATATATATATATATATAATTATAATAATTATGTAATTATTATTATTATATAATATTATCTAATAATAATAGACCTGCTAACAATGCTAGTTTATTCGTAATGGTATTCGGGCCCGCGTTTTTTTCACACCAGAATAGTTGTAAAGTAATATTCAGCAATATGTTCTCATGATTAAATCAGAAGACTATTGCTCTACAACTATTCTGGTGTGAAAAAAAGGCGGGGCTTAATACCATTACGGATAAACTAGCATAGTTAGTAGGTCTATAATAATATATATACAAGGGGATTATATGATCAAGGGCCAAAGGTGGTGAGGAGGTAGAGAACATGACAAGGATACAGAATTGCATAGGAAACCATGACCTCAAACGTCATTTTAATTCTTTAAGTTCTGGTGTTTTTGGCAGCGTTGCCAGATGTGGCCTTCTTTTATTCAATAGTCACAAATAATTTTGAGAAGTGACATTTGATATACGTAACATACTTTCAATCTTCGAAGTTATTAGCCAAACGTTACAAATAAAAATTATTGGTGAGTATTGGCAACCAACACTTTTTTTGGTTACTTTTTAAAAATAAAATACATGTATGGGCGTAGCTCTCAAAGTTGCTTTTTTTTTTTTTTTTTTTTTGTAAAAAAATGTTTTATATGCTAATGTTTGGCTAAACAAATGTACATAGGAATAATTATGTTTTTTTGGTTGATGTATATTACAGCACACTGGTTATATTAATACGAACACTGTGTATGATTTTGCGAAATAATGCAGCTTACTAGATTATAAAATTTACACAGTAGGCGTAGTTTCTAGTATTTATTGTTAAAATATAGCCCAAAACATCCAGTTCTTAAAAGGTTAAAATAACAGTGTTCCGAAGTTCCGTAATTTATTCCAGAGCATTTTGAGCCCCGCTTTTTTTTTTTTTTTTTTTTTTTTTTTTATATCATTTTTCTTATAGGGTAAGTGCTCCAGTAATTGGCATCTATCCCGAAATAATTAATAAATAAGAAAAATAATAAAATCATATGTTTTACATATAAGAATTTTAACATTTTATGTCAAACACTGGAGCATAGGGTGCTAATAACTGGTAAAATGAATAGCTAGCAACGTCAAACACTGGAACATAGGGTGCCAATTACTGATAAAATGAAAAACTGGCAGTGTCAATTACTGGAACACTGAGTGGGTGTCAAATAAAAATTCATAAAAAATTATAAAATGTATATATTTTAACATATATGTGGTTCTGAATGTCTTTCATACCATACGTACTAACTTAAGATTTCTAAAATTATTTTCTCATGACTAGAACATTAAAAACATCAGAGATTGCTCTAAAAGTGTCAATCACTGGTGCACCTACCCTAAGATTTTTTTTTCTTATTTTGTCGTAGCCATGTATTATAAAAAAATATTCTATAAATTATGTGATGTGAAATAAAGGCGGGTCTAAAAGTGCTCCGGAATAAACTAAGTAATTTGTCAACTCTGAAATAACGTTTTCATAGCTGTCAAATTGTACGGTTTTTTAACACCACTATTTCTATGCAAAATGTTTCATCATGTTTAATCTTAAAAAAAAAAAAAAAAAAAAACTGCTAAATAAATTATTAAAATTTTTTATTACATTTTTCCGATAGCAGAAAAACGTAGAAGTTGGCAGCTATGCGTTTGTAATCATAGGTTCCTATACAGTTCTCAATACTTTCGGTATTCTGTACCTCTCGTCTGAGACTTTCCTTGACCATAGAATCATTCTGTGTACATGTATATATGTGTATATATATATATATATATATATTAATTATTATTATTATTATTATTATTATTATATTTTATATTTTATATATTAATATTATTATAGATCAATCCGTCAACGCCCGAATTATTTTGGCAAAATATTATTAGCTGATTATTTCACTGCTAAATTACTATAGACAACTCACAGTAAAATATATTAACTTAAACAATTCTTCTGATAGTTTTAAATTTAAAGTCTATCCTCATTTGTTGACGTTTAGTGTTCTAGCGAGAAAACTTCGAGATAGAAAAACTTTGAGATGACAGATTAATTTCCTATTATATGTTGACATAGATTCCGAAAATAAAGTATTATAATATATATTATTATTCAACTTGATGTAAGTTAGTATATTTGCGCAAAAAGCAAATATATGTGCGACGAATGAAAAATCATAAAATGGATATCCAAAGGGATCATTTAGAGTGCCGCTATAAACTGTCACTAAAAAGCAAAAACCCTTCCAAGAAACCACAAAAAATATATCTGCTGTTTTATTAGCTGTCTTCATATAAGGACACTGTGCGCTAACGGGTTAAAGATATAAACAAGTAGTTTGTAAATATATACAATAAACTTGTTATGTTTGTAAATATAACAAGCGAACTATCTTGGTAAACATTTGTCAGTACAACATGAATTTGCACGATGTTAATCGACTATTTATTTTCAGTAAAGTTATCTCTTTCTTATTTCATTAATCATACAGGAAATCTCTGTATGTAATACAATCAATAAATTACAAGTGCTTTTTCGGTATTTATTATTTTTCATATTATAAATTTTTACTACATATTTCGCTTTTAACATTTCACTTTGTGCATTTCTTAACACGCTATGCATTTAGAAACAATATAAACACTTCATAAAATAGCCCATTTAAATTTAGAAACTTCTAACTTTTTATGTAGGCACTAAAAATCCCAGTAAAATTGCTTAGAATATTTACATTTCTTTACAATGAATACCCATAAAATGTCACAGAATTTTATCCAAAATTTGTGTATTCATTATACCATTAAAATCTGTTTTATAGTCTAGTTCCACTGTAAAAGGAAACTGTTTTATACCCATTGCATTATTTTTTCCTTCTCCCATTTCATGTTTATGACCATTTAAAACCTGACTAAAAGTTAGCATAATGAAAATTTCACTTATAGGATATAGGAAAGATAAAAGATATTATAAAAGAAAAGAAGAAAATGTTTGTACGTTCTGCTCAATCGCTATCCTTAATCGAAACGAATTAGGTTTTATTGTTGAATGTATACATAGTAAACAAAATGTCTATATACATTTTAAAACTAGTAAGTAGTGGCCATCACTTGACTTTCTTCGATATATTCCTATAAAAATTACCTTAGTATAAATAATTTATTAATGCTATCTTCCATGATATATGCAGACGATTTTTATTCTAGACTTTCATTATTATAACACTAAATATCCAAAAATAGTCAATTTTATTTTTATTTTTATTTTATATTATTTTATATTATTTTATATTATTTTATATTATTTTATATTATTTTATATTATTTTTTATTAAATGATTTGGCAATTTCATCAAGCTGGTCTGAAATATATAAATGAAATTAAGTTGTATTTTTACTTTCTTCTATACTCAATAGAAGAAAGTATCGGATTCGTAAATACTTTTGACCTCGGATTTTTGAGAAATTTACGCGTTTTGAGAGAAACGATTTGAACATTTTTAGAAAATGTCTGTCTGTATGTGTACATGTGTGACTCTATGCGTGTGTGTGCTACAAAATTTTATAGCAACTATATCTCAGGAACTACTGTACAGAATTTCATACAAATTGGTATGTAGTTGCACCTTGACATAAATTAGTGCCTATCAAGGTTTGGTGAAAATTATTCCACAGGTGGTGTTTCCATTTCGCTTTATCTGAATTTATAACATGGCGGTATAGGACAAAGTTTCATATAAATGTGCATAAATAGAAATATTTTTAACAATCATTACGAAATTAAAATGAATTATTTTTTTTTAAAGAGTGTTAACTGGCAAAAAATATGTTTGTTTATGTAGGAGCATCGATCTCCCGAGGGGGACAAATTTTTATTATGGGTATCTATGAAAAATGGTCGTCAATATTTTTAAAAATGAATGGTTAAAAAATTGTTCTGCAATAATTTAAAATAAAGTTACCAATTGTTTTCATTATGTATATATATATATATATATATATAATCCTTTTGATAGTAGAAGCAAAGAATGAGAACGAAGAATAGTTAGTCAAACAATTCACCAAAGAGACATACACACGTCAAATAAAGGAAAAAGATTTCCCAAATTGATTCAATTATCAATTTCAACAATAGCACTGACGCCAATTCACTGTACAACAATACCTGTTGAAAATTGAAATAGGACCGTATAATTAGACTCTAATGAAAAGAAGGTTGACTCTAGGACAATATTTCAAGGTGAAAAAAAGAGAACCCTGTAATGAACAATAATGACCCTTAAGCGCAGTAGAAGCCAAGCAACAGACACAAGATCACCGAAACTACAAAGACCAATAAGAATGAACAATTTCTCTATGAAGGAGAAGCTAAGAAAGGTGAAAAAAATTCATCAGGGGATAAAATACACATATTTAAAGAAACCAAATTTAATTTTTAACAGCCCGCAAAAAAAACGATACAACAAACAAACTCAACCAAATCCCAACAAAAGAAAAAACTAAATCGAAATCCAGGGAAAAAAAAAAAAAAAAAAAAAAAAAAAAAACAAGAAACCCAAGAAAGGAAGGGAGGAGGCAAGCGGCAAGACTTGTGACTTGCCTGTGTGGTTAAACTAGTTTTACGGCGGCAAAACTCCCCCAGCCTACCAAGAGCAGATTAGGAGACACATGGATGGAAATAAAAAAGGCAAAACCCCATAGCAAATAAAGAACAATGAAACCATGAAACAACAATGAACTTTATTGATTAATTACGAACCCACAATAAAAAAGAACCCCGAAATGAATCAAATGAAACAATGGCAAATTATTTTCCAGAAAAACAAAATCAGAAAACCCTCCAGAAAAACAAAAACACACCATGAACCTGAAAAGTAATAAAACAAAACCTAAACCCGCAAGAAAAATCACCCAGAAGTGAAAGAGAGGCAATTTAGACACAATCCATCCTCATGTATTGAAACACCAACCAGAAAAAATAAAATAAAATAAAAACACGAGCCACAAAAACTGAATTCAAAACACGAGCAAAACAGAGAAAATGGCATTTTAGAAGTTGAGTTGTATCATTCCTTGATAACTTATTTAATAGCGAATTTTCAACCAATTAATTTTTACCTAACCTTAAAGAAAGAAAAAATATCCCATTTTTTTTTTTTTTTTTTTTTTTTTTTTTTTTAAGATGTCTTATAGAGAATAAAATTGACTTTAGTAAACCTATATTTCTTTTGTATACATATTCATCTTTACTGCGACCAATTATATTGTTGATACTCTGTTCCCTAAGCATAATGCTTCAGGGTAAACTGATTGAAAACTCTTTTAAGAGGCTTTCATAACGATTTAAAATGATGATGGAACCGCTTAATTCAAGCTCAACTGACTACGATATAAATTTTTAATGCCATCTAGAAACAGAGTGTCATTTAACTCAGTGATAGTTTTTCTTCTGATTTTATATTGAAAGACATAGTTGAAAAAGAAGGATAAAATTTTCCAAACAATGGAAGTATAAAAATATATTTCGTACGTAAACAACTTAAGAAAGTATTTTTATGGACATTCGTATTGTTATATTTTACTTTCTTTTATTTCAAAAGAAAAATATTATTGAATTCTTTAAAAAAATTTATATCCGGTTTCGGATAGATTTACATAATTTGAGTGGACCCGAACATTATTTGACTATTTTTAAGGAATGCCTGTCTGTTTGTTTCAGTGATGCCAGATGCTCGAAAATTATTTCCCCAAACAGGTCTTTAAATTTCCCCAAATCAAGGTTTTTTGTCGAAAAATTCCCAACTTGATTTCTACTAAATAGGGGAAATAATTTTTTTTTTCAAAAAATAAATAAATAAATAAATAAATAAATAAATAAAATAAAATAAAATAAATAAATAAAAATATATATATATATATATATATATATACATATTTATATATATCAAACACATTTAATCTCAGATTTTTCCCCAAATGAAGCCAATTTTTGAAAAAAAATCCCCAAATGACATTAAAACTATAGAAAGTCCCTAGTCGTAGGGATACATTGACAGAAAGTTGAATAACTTCCCAAATTTGTCCCCAAAATTTTAAGAATTCCCCAAAAAAGTCCCCACAAACATTTGATCCCCAAAATTGTCCCCAGAAGCCTCAAAAATCCCCCAAAATGGGGACAAAATCACCAATTTGGCAACACTGGTTTGTTTGTACATTTTACAAAATTTTGTGACAACTGGCGGACTACTGCACATAATTTCATTTAAATTTGTATGTAGTTGTACCTTGATATATATTAGTGTCTCTCAAATTTTGATGCAAATCGCTTAACGGATGCCGCTGCGCCAAATGTATTCATATTTAACAACATAGATTCCTAGTATTTAATAACAGTTCTCTCATATGAATTGTCGTGTAGTGCATAAATATCACATATACATAAAACTAGCTGAGATATAGCCTTCTGATAAACGGAAGAAATCGTTGCATAGAAGAGACAAAGATTAGGCGATTTATACTAAAGTTGATAGGCACCGGTGCTTATCAAGATGCAACTAATCACAAATTTCAATTTTTTCGTTATATATTTCTATGTGATTTTTAGTTTATTATTATTATTATTATTATTATTATTATTCGTAATGAAAAATGTATGTTAAAAATCTAGAACATCATACCTAAGAAACATTGAAATTTACTTTAAAATTTCATTCTATCATTCAACATTTTTAATTTTATTTTTATTATTTTATAATATAGTTTAATTATACACTGAGAATTATTTTTTTAAGATATATATATATATATATATATATTATGTACCAAAAAAAATCTAAATATTTTATGATAAATACATTAAAAGGGGGAACATGCACTTTAATTAAATAAAATGTTTTTTATTCCCAACTAATTTATAAATTGAACGGAATTTTCTAGGGAATTTATATATAAAGAAACTATTTATATAAAAAATATATACATTGTATCTATTATTTGACTCACATCAGTAAAGTACATATAAAATATCTTAAAGCTTAGTATGTTAATAGAAATTTAACAAAAAAAAAAAAAAAAAAAAAGACTTTAATTAATAGAAATAATCCTGAAAGATAATCTCTAAACTTCTTGATAACTTCATGCACTCAGAAAATCTGTGCCGTTAATTTCATAATCCGCTCTATATTCCTTTAAAAAAAAATTCTCGTTATTATTATTAAAATACCTTAAAATTTGAGATAACAAGGAGATTTATAATTTAATGATGATGTATTCACCAGGATTAAAAAATAAATTTATTAGAAACAACATACTTCTTTGATAAAAATTTTAACTTAATTGTATTTCGAGTTCTTAAACTATTTTTAAAGACAAAAAAAAAAAAAAAAAAAAAAAAAAAAAAAGGAAAAGGTAAATAAAATATCTTAAAATTTAAAACCGTTTTTTTTTTTTCTGTGCAGGGATTAATTAAACTTTTTAAAAGAAAATTCCATTATAGGTTTTTAATTTAAATTTTTAAGCTGTGAAATTTACAAATATGTTAAAATATAAAGTGATTAATTTATCAACATGAGGGATTAATGCTAAGATAATTTTAAAAGGAACAGTTTAAGACAACGTTCATATAAATCAAGGTTTGGTACGTATGTTATAGGAATCAACATTCGAAATCGATATTTAAATAACAATCTGCTAGTATCAAGAATTTCACTGTTGAAGCATGGTAGATGTGATTATTTGTCTTATGACAATCGCTAAACCATCGTTTGGAATACGTTTACAGAAAAGGGACTTTTTCTGGACTATTTTTCTTCTAATGGGAATTTTTATTTTAAGTACAATAAAATTTATAAAACCTTTTCAACAGGTATTATCTTCTGGACGTAGCTGAAAAAGTTGAAAATAGGCCTCGATGTAATCGCTCAAAAGTTTTATGGCTCAGCATGCGTTTTATCGGGAAAGTAGCCCTGTATATGCGTTTCTATGCAATTGCCATCTGTACTAGTATATGTCCATATATAAAATGCATGTATGTCTTTTCCTCACTCATGAAAGCAGCTATACATTCTACAGTCCATGATAGAAAAGACGACAAGGGCTAAAACATGTCCTTTATGTTTTTTATGAAGATGACATTTAGCGGTTAATCGTTTGCATTTTTATTATGCATTGTATGACAAGAATTATTTTATTGCGTATTTTCTATCACTGTTTGAAGTTTTAACCATGAATTTTGAAATACCTGTGAAAGTGCCTCAAAATACATTTTAATCTCTCGCGGCACAGGATGTATATATGCTAAACTCAATTTCTTTATAATAGCCATGTAGTACAGTCGGCAACAAAAGTGTCCGAACACTAGCGAAAATTCCTATGTAAGTACGCTTCATACTGTTTTGTTAAATAAATCCTTCTCGAATCCTGTTCTTAGTCAATGTATGAACAGGATTCGATAAGGATTTATTTAACAAAACCATATGAAGTGTAATTTTTTTTACATAGGAATTTTTGCTAGTATTCGGACACTTTTGTTACCGACTGTATGTGTGTATTAAAATGTTTTGGGCGCATTAGAAATCGTTGTTTACGACCAAAATTTCTCTATTTACATGTTATATGTTTTTGTGTAAAATATATTTATGATCAACAATACTAAAACGAAGAACTTTATATAGGAAATAAAGATGGCATTTCAAGTTTTGAATTTTTTTTTATTTAATTCACCATACAACCGTTTTTAGAAATAAAAAAAAAACATAAGAATATACTAAAATGAATATAACTTGTACAAAAATATTTTATTTCATTACAATAAGCACAAGTGCACAAATATATTATTTTTTCATTTACTTGGTTTCATTTTTAAGTGTATAAAGTATTAAATATTTTTAAGAATTCGTCAGATTGAAAGCTATTCAGATATCACCTTATGTAAAGAAGAAATTTTTATGTAAATTCTAAAGTATTTCTCTTTTCATTTCGAAAATATTTTACATCGAGATTTGTAAATTATTGATTTATACTAAGAGTTAAATGTCCTCATAGTTACCATCTTTGGAACGATGGAGCAGAGCAGCGAATTTTTTAAAAGTACACCGGAGACTTCAGGTAAAATTATTTCTTTTTTTTCCTTTATTAAAAAATAAACATATCTCATTTTTTTTTCTTCTTATAAATGTTCATCTTTTCTGAAAACGCATCAAGGATGTGCTTTGAAATAGAAAGTATTTTGCGAAAAGAAGTTTTAGAAAAACATGTAATTTTTTTTTTCAGTATAAAAGAGTTTTTCAGAAATCCTTTCCTTGAAATCCGACAAAAAAAGGTAGTACTAAGTAATTTATAAAAAAAAAATTGCAAATTCTTTTTGATGCAACATTCTCTGCAATTCCAGAGACAACTAAATAAATTCTTTGAAGATGCCTTCGTAAAATGAATAAAAGTTTTTGTTTAAAATATAAAAGATTTCTATGTTTCACACACAGATAAAAATAAACAATACCTAAGAGAGAGGATTTCATGACAATTTCTTTTTCTTGATATACTTATCTAAAATCAAAGCTAAGAGACAAGAAGTAATTTTATAATGAAATTAAACTAATAATGAAATAATTAATAAATGAAAGTTTTAATATTTTATTTTAGGCATTAACCTAACTGACCATAAATATTACGACTTTATATCATTTAGTTAAAATTAAAAACTACTGAAAGTTTAAAATTAGAAATCGTTTCACGTGTACACATATTATATAAAAAAGTATAAAATCACTTTTAAAAAAACACGTGGATGAAATTTTTTTTATTAAAACCAGACACAAAGCTTTTCGCTATTATCAAAATAGCATCATTAGGTGTACTTAAGTAACATAGTAGCCAGCAATATATAATTGAGAAGTTCAATAAAAAGTTAAAGTTTAAAAAAAAGTTCAGTCCATAAAAGGTTGCACAGGAACTACATGACAAAAAAACTAGAAAAAAGGATTTCAATACAATTTTCAATAATCTTACGAGCACAACCTGTGCCATATTTTATGAAGAGATGCAGCATCCTTGGAGTTAGTAACTCTATTGTATTTTAACTGTAATAACTCTTTTTTATATCATTTGTTTACTATTCTATTATGTTTAATTTTGATTTGACAGGATGTCAAATTTCCATAAGAAGAATCCTAAATCAAAAATTATTTGGACTTGAAAATACACTGTCAGTTATAATGGTTAATCAATAAATGTTTAATATTATAGATCAACATATGTGACAAATATAATAATAAGAAAGCACCACAGAACTGACATTTTTGAGTAATAATTACGATTTATTGCGTTACAATAATTACATTTATTGCATTTTATAGTGTTACATACGTGCAAAGTTTTTTATTTTATTCCGGAATGTTGTTAGCCCAGCCATTTTTTCACACCGTAATAGTCGTAGAAAAATTTTCTTCAATATATAACTAGGATTAAATATGAAGAAAATTACTCTAAAAAGATTACGGTGTGAAAAAAGGGCGGGGCTATCAACATTCCGGAATAAATTTAAAAACTTGGCAGCTATGGTGTTAATTCAACGTTTTGTAATCATTATATTTGTTAAATGATCGCCTAAAAAGTTCAAGTTAATTTGATTTACTAATTAATCTAAAACATAATAAATGCATAAATAATTGTGCTAAATAAATTACCATAGATGTACATTGGTAATATTGTGTACACTTAGCTTAAGAGCAAGAATATATGCATATACCTAACTGCACTTCGTATGCCAATTGCTTAATTAATAATTTTAAACACCCACGCAATAATAATAGTAATAATAAAATAACAATGCGTTGAAAACTCATAAAACAAGCAAACTGACGTCACTATAGATGTTCAACAATCGTTAATATTAATATATTCGTTGTATTAAACTTGCAATTGAAGTTTTTAAATTATCAAATGAATCTAAGCAATATTATCATTGTCAGGAGTTTTCACACGCGTCTAGACTTTGCGGATTTATCCCCAAAATATGTTAAATTTGCTCAGAATTATCCTACTAAAGACTGTCCAAATATAGGCACTATCCACTTGTACCAACTCATTCCAATATCAATCGGCCTTTAGTATATGATTTTCCAAAAACCCATATAAACCTATGCAAAACAAAACTTACCCTAGTAAAGATAAATGAATACAAAAAATAAATAAATAAATAACTTTTTAAAATTTCAGAAAATTATAATTTTATTAAAAAAGCAGAAAAACAGAAAGAAAAATCAGTTTTTCTTGAACAATCTGAAAATAATGATTCCCCCTCTTGAATATAAAAACGCTAAAAACCATAACGATTGCACGAATGATGTGCAAGATATTTGCAAAAATTTCAAAGATTCTAAAGAAATTTCATCGAAATAATTAATTGTATTAAGGTATTAAATGCAATGCTATTGCAATAAGAAAAAACCTAACGAAATCTTCGAAAGCATTTTGCGAAGAAGTAACCATACGTTTCCTTTTTGTTTGTCTTGTTTATATATAAAAAAAAATAATCTGGTTTGTCACTCACACCACTTTCTCTTACCCTGAAACTTAATACTATAAATACAGGTTGGAGATTAAGAGGTAAGATAACGAGTACTGTTATGTAAACTTATGTTAAACTTCGGAAGAGTTTTATATGATAATTAAATCTACGTGAGGGGGGCCACCCTCAACCCCCGTTTCATTAATGTAGAATTTAATTATGTAGAATTTAATTCCGTTATTAAAAAATAATTCTGCTTTTAAAAAAAAATATTAAAATTATTATTTAAACAAATTATCTTTTATGATGATGCAGACGATTTTCATATTAGAGAAGTAGTATAATACTAAATATATATTAAAAAGAAAGTTGAATTTATTCTCAATATTACATTAAAAAAAATTCTTTTTTTTTTTTTCTTGTTAAAAATGAAAAAAATCGATAACTTTATTTTAAATTATCGCAGATCGATGTTCAGCCATTCGTTTTAAAGGTATTGGGGAGCTCTTTTGAAAGATACCCATCATGAAAATTTACTCCCCTCGAGGGGGGACTTCCCCCCCAGGGGAGGAGGCGAGGCTCCTACATAACCAAACATTTTTTTCCCAGTTAATTATCTCTATTACAAAAAAATATATATTTGTTTCATTTGGTTTAGTGCAGTCTATAGACGTTAAACTCTACTTACCTGCAATTTCCCCCATAGACATAATGTATTTGAATACTTTTGAGTGTCCTTGTACATGAACCATTTGCTTCATCTCAACGAAAAGCTTAGTGTAGCATCCCTATATGATACACATTTAGAATACTGAGTTTGGAATTTCTGCTACTATTTGTTCTTGAGATATGCTGATAACAGACAGACACACAGACACACATACACACACAGACAGACAGACACACAGACATACACACAGACCATTTGCTAAAAACATGATTTTCGTATTCAGGGGACCTCAAAACGTGTAAATATAACAAAATCTCGCGTTCGAAAATTTGACCCAAAAACAATACTTTCTCTTATGGGTAAGAGAAAGTAAAAATACTACAAATCTCATTGCAATAACAAGAAACTCTTAAAAATGGTAGAATAAAATAACATATAACTACATAGATATAAAAGAGGTTTAGTCGCTGAAGTCAACTGAATGAGCTATCTGGCCCATCAATAACGACTGTACACACTTTCTTCATTCAATGAAAAACACACAAGCAAATGATTTTTGTCCAGATCAAAGCACTGATTGAACAAAGTGCAAAAGGGACTATTATATGTACCAATTCTATATAAATGTTTAGCCAGACAATCATGTCCGGTCTCCAAACGCATCGCCGCAACTGCGGTGGCTCTAAGATAATCGAGTATATTACAAATCAAACCTCTCCATTTCTTATTTCTAATTTCTTCAAATAATTTAACGCTATAATATATATTCGCTATTAATATATTGGTTGTATTAAACTTGAAATTGAAGTTTTTAAATTTCCAAATGAATCTAAGCAATATTATCACTGCCAGGAATTTTCACACGCTTCTAGACTTTGCGGATTTATCCTGAAAATATGTCAAATTTGTTCAGAATCATCCTACTAAAGACTGTCCAAATATAGGCACTATCCACTTGTACCAACTCATTCCAGTATCAACCGCATTTTGTATATGATTTTCCAAAAACCCATATAAACCTATGCAAAACAAAACTTATCCTAAACCAGATAAATCAATACAAAAATAAAATAAATAAATAACTTTTTAAAATTTTAGACAATTATAATTTTATTAAAAAAACAGAAAAACAGAAAAAAAGAAAATCAGTTTTCCTTGAACAATCTGAAAATAATGATTCCCCCTCTTGAATATAAAAACGCTAAAAACCTTGACGATTGCACGAATGATGTGCAAGATATTTGCAAAATCTTCAAAGAAATGAAAGAAATTTCATTGAAAAAATTAATTGTATTAAGGTATTAAATGCAATGCTATTGAAATAAGAAAAAACCTAACGAAATCTTCGAAACCCTTTTACGAAGAAGTAACCATACAGTTCCTTTTTGTTTGTCTTGAGTATTTGTCTATAACAAAAAAAAAAAAAAAAAAAAAATCTGGTTTCCAACCACACGACTTTTTCTTACCCTGAAATTTAATACTATAAATACAGGTTGGAGATTAAGAGGTAAGATAACGAGTACTGTTATGTAAACCTATGTTAAACAATTCAAATTAAGCTTCGGAAGAGTTTTATATGATAATTAGTTCTGTGTGAGGGGGGGGGGCTACCGCCCCCCTCTACCCCCCGTTTCATTAATGCATCTACATTTATATAGAATTTAATTCCATTATTAAAAATTAATTCTGTTTTTGAAAAAAAATAATTTTTTAAAATTATTATTTAAACAAATTATCTTTTATGATAATGCAGTCGATTTCTGTATTAGAGAAGCAGTATAACACTAAATACACACACACACACACACACACACATATATATATATATATATATATAAAGTTGAATTTATTCTCAATATTACATTCTTTTTTTTTTTTTTTTTCTGAAAAAAAAATCGATAACTTTATTTTAAAATATCGCAGATCGATGGTTCAACCATTCGTTTTAAAGGTATTGGCGAGCTCTTTTGAAAGATACCCATCATGAAAATTTACACCCTCGAGGGTGGGCTTCCTCCCCCCCTCCCCCCGGGGGGGAGGCGAGGCTCCTACATATACAAAAAAATTTTCCCAGTTAACTATCTCTATTACAAAAAATATATCTTTGTTTTATTTGGTTTAGTGCAGTCTATAGATGTTAAACTCTACTTACCTGCAATTTTCCACATCGACGTAATGCATTTGAATATTTTTGAGTGTCCCTTCACACGAGCCATTTGCTTCATCTCAACGAAAAGCTTACTGTAGCATCCCTATATGATACACATTTAGAATACCGAGTTTGGAATTTCTGCTACTATTTGTTCTTGAGATATGCTGATAACAGACACATAGACCATTTGCTAAAAACATGATTTTCGTATTCAGGGGACCTCAGAACATGTAAATATAACAAAAACTCACGTTCGAAAATTTGACCCTAAAACAATACTTTCTGGACCCTATGGGTAAGAGAAAGTAATAAATAAGTTTAAATAAAACTGTTTTGTAATTTTGTAATTAATTTTATTGGTTACTAATTCTATTACCTATTCTACTTGTATGGCATGTTTTCTCTGACTTTTTACAGTTTATTTTTTTTTATTATTATTTTTATATTATTATTTTTCTTTTCAGTCAGCCGGAGCTCTTTTGGAAACTAATTTCTGTGTTGTTCACGCGTGAGTCTGGACGTTTAATATTGTCTTCTTTTTCTATTAACCTTTTTACCAATCCAGTAGTTTCTTAGTATATTTTCTTTTTTGGTTGATCCTTATGCATCTACAGCAACACTTTTATTCTGCTCGTTAAGTTAATACTAAATTATGTAGTCCATGAACGCATCCTTTGATTGACTGATTCGCTGGTAGAATTTTATGTTATACTAAGGTATTTCTATCCTTTATTATTTAACAAGCTTTTAAAATGGTAGATTATATACATTTATCTAAGCACAGATTTTTTGAATGTCAGTTACAGTAAAAATGAAAATCAGAATAATAATAATAATAAAATAATATATATATTGCACGCTTTTTAACTTTTTAAGTGAAGTAGACTTTTTTAGAATGGCTAAAATATTTATTATTATTCAAACATTTTTTTTTCTTTTTTACTTATTATGTTTAAAGAAAAATGAGTTGTACCGAATATTTTATATTTGTATACTTTAGGCCGCTATGTCTTGATCAGTGAACAGAAAGCATAGTTTCAAGCAACGGTTATTTTGAGAACTAACTCATGTAGACGCAGTTAAGGTCTATGTGCTGATACGCTCTCTCTATGTCTTAAACAACATTTTTCCCCTACGCAGAGGATATAATGTCTGTTTTTTCCGTACAGTTTTTCTTAGTAAACTACATTATATTTTTACATTTTTAAAGAAGGATTATCACGTTTCGGTACTTATGTTGCATTCACGATAAAATACTGCACGTAAACTAATATAAACTCTGTACTGAAGGAAATGCATTCAGCTACGTTTCTTTTCTCAGAGACACTATATCCGGCATTTTCATTTTTCATTTCCGTTTTTCTGTCTGCATTTTGCACATTTTATTCCTGGTATGAATTTATCTATTTTAAATTCTATTGTGTTTAATTGATTAAAATAAATATATTTTTTAAATAAGTGAATAATATTAATTTATCACTGAACTGGTGCTTTATTCTAAATAATACAAGGCTATGATATCTCATTTTTCTTTCTACAAGTGTTTACTAACAACAACAATTAAAAAAAAAAAAAAAACTGAAAAAAACTGAAAAAATAACACTATAATTTCTTTGGAAAATATTGGTAGCAGAGAAATGCGAAAACTTTACACCATTCATATTGCAGTAATAAAATGATGATAGGTGCATAGAAATGATTTTGGAACTAGATCTGTTTTTCTTAAATATAAAACATTCAAAAATATCAATTCTTTATTATATTTTCACATTAATTTATATAAACGAATTAAAAATATATATGAAAATAACCGTAATTATTGATGAATGTTGTTTTTTCTCGTTTTTTAAAGGTAAATATATATACATATAAATTGGATAATTATCCATTCTTGATTCAATTGCCACTAACTTCTTCACCTACCAAATATTAAAACTATTTAAAATATACATTAATTTATATGATGTAACGTCATAGTTACATCAAATAAATACATCATAATGAACACTTAACTTTTATATTATCTCTTAAATAGTAATCATTATTATAGTCTAATAGTATTTTGCAATATAATTGACCATAGAAACTAAAATTGTTGTTAAAATTTCCATCAAAAATTAGTGGTAGTGAATCTTGTAGAAAAACTGGAAGTCTTGATTTTATCTTTTACATGTTTACGAGAAAACTTTCGTTTTTGATTACATTTTTATCGGACAAAAAATTACGTATATTATTTGCGATGTTGTTACATCCACTGAAATTTCGTATCATTTTGTACAAATAAATTTTAACCACAATTAAGTTTCAATCATTTCTGTATGCACTAATTTTTATCTATTTTATGTTATATAATATTTACAAAAAAAAAAAAAAAAAAAAAAAAAAAAAACTGGTGTAACGTTTCTCTGTTGAGGTGGGTAAGAGTAGGTAGTGAAGTGAGATTAGCCTAATGTCATACAAATTTCTATATATTTTAATTTTCTATTTAACAAGCTCTATATTAAAAAGTAATATACATAGAAAAACTGATTTTCAGTAAGGCGTATTTAAAAATTTCCATAAAAGTTTATAACATTTTGAATGACTGTAATTTGCTATATTTTAATCATAGTTTATCAGGATAAACTATAAATTTATATATTTGTATTAATACAAGGAAATTAACTGTGAAAATTAATACAGTTTGAACTCATTCATGAGTTAGATTGATGAGCAAGAAAAGCGCAAAAAGTGCACGAAAGACAAATGAAGTTTTAGTTTTATGTTAACCATTAATGTTTTGTTAATTACATTGAACTTTCTAGTAAAATTGTGCAATATTGATTAATTTTTTCTTACTTGAATTTGCAAAACGATAAATATCATTTTTGTGCTGTCACAGCTATTTATTAAATCTATGTTAGTTTTAAACAGTTAAGACAGAAACGGTTAAACCCGGTAGTAGTCGCTATAGACAGCGCCACCTATTACACATTTCGCATTTTTTATTTAACTGACACCAATAATTTTAAGAAGTGATGTGATTGACGTTTCTTCGATTTTATTTGCGTTTTATGTATATCAAATGCCACGTCTAAAAGTTTTTGGTGGCAGTTGAATAAAAAAAAACTGGAAACACTGAAGGATGGGCGGCAAATCGACTAACTAGCGACTACTAACGGGTTAAGAGTAATGGTAAATGTAAAAAGAAAAGAAATAGAAGGAAAATCCGTTACTTTAAATTTCATAAAATATTTCTTTGAAATATTAATCTAATTCGCATCGGTAAGATAAAATTCCTTTTTCGCAGATTGCGATAGGGTAGCCATTTTCAAAAACTAATGCAAGGTGCACTACAAAAGTTGACCATACCGACTTACAAATAATATTTTTTCCTTTATCATACTTTCCACCTTTTTTTTTTTTTTTTTTTTCCTTGCTACGGGAAATTTTTAAAAGGCAAATTTGTAGAAATTTTAAACGATTAATTAAGGTGAATTTACTGGGTGATTATAATTAAAGTTACGATTTCAAAACGCTATAGGTTTTAAAAAAAAAGGTTAAAATGACTTGATATTTTACCAGAACAATTGTTAGGCAATGGAATTTTGTTTGGCAACGAAAAAAAAAAAAAAAAAAAAAAACCAAAATGTACCGTTAATCATTCTTAAAATTTTTGTTTCACAAGCTCCATTTTTTCTCTTTTCACTATCACTGTTTCCGCTGCAAACACGTATTCTTGTCTTTTTGCTAAAAAAGGTTGTCGTAAACCTTTAAAGTCTATTGTTTCCTGCTATTCTATTCTATTGCTAACAACATTCCTGTGTATAATGAATCTATTTAAGCATTTCTTTTGAGATTACCTTGACAGATCCATCTAGAGGCACATTTTATAAATATTTTTTTTTCCTTCGCCAAACAAAATTCCATTGCCTCACGATTGTTCTGGTAAAATATCGAGTCATTTTGACCGTTAGCTTTAAAATTATAGCGTTTGCAAATCATAACTTTTATTATAATCACCCTATATTTAATCATAACATAATAAGATTTTTTAAAAACCGCACATGTAGGCAGCTATGCTTTATTATACTGCAGAAATTTAATGTAAAAGAGATGTTTATGCTATATACTACGTTTAAACGATGTATAAAATAGTGACAAAATATCTGTGAACTTTATTTCAATAAAATACATTTATTTTTTATAAAAATTAAAGAAAAAATAGCCTTCTGCAAAAGTGCTGATGAAGAAGATCATTTATTCCTTATCTTTTAGAGATTAATGAAACACATGCGCCTTTAAAAATTTTTAGGAAAAATTAAATGTATAGTAACTTAAGTGGGACATTTATGGAAACTTGCGGACAACATAAAAATGTTACATCAAATTAAAGAGGTCATGATTAAAAACATGATTGTGCTACATGATTTATGCGTGATTGAGCTACATGATGGCTTCAGCTACATGATTTATAAATTTAGTTTAAAAGTTGTGTTTCTAATTATTTATAATTCTCAACTTACAAATATGGAGCTATGCTCCTCACCTACGGACGGTTGCCACATTAAATCTACAATTTTAATTTTTGTAAACCATTAATTTTAAACAATTGCTTTATATAAAAATAAAATAAAAATTTACATTACATTGACACTTTACAAAATTAGTATTATTAAAACTATATACCTAATATTTCAATACATCCCTCTCCGCACATTTTCTGAATACTTTTTCTGAAATTTCTTTCCTTATTAGCTGTTCCTCTTGCGCAAGTATTTTCAATTTATGTGTATTTGTGTTTCGGTAGTTGAATTGCGGAATTTTTATACATAACATAACAATTTGTATAAATAGTTCTAACTAAACGTTTAAGTACTGTGTTGTGTTTTCACTTATTACCAATTATATTGTAAGTGTTCTTTAATTTTTTTTTTCTTTCTTCATAATTATGATCAGAATTAAAACGCAATCTTTATCTGATTTTGAATCATTAATGTAATCTGATTCAGTGCGTTGTTTTCTCATTCATCACAACATTCCATTATTTTACCAAATCAAATAAATCATATCTAACGATTAACACAATAACGGCATGGTTATGAAATCAAAATCTCCTATTTCATTTAACTTATGGCCACCGGCTGTTTCAGATTTTTCTCCAGAAATAACTGCAAATTGAAATTTTTATTGTGGTTAATCCTTTAAATTATAAAAGAAAGTATAAAGACAAATTATAAAAAAAATGCAGATGGAAAATTTCGGAAACACAAACACCGTTGCATGCACATAAATTTAATAATTATAGCGTCTAACAATAAGCATTATTGAAATTACTAGAAATGTATTAAGAAAAAAAAAACTGTTAAAAAATTATGGTGCAAATATATTTGAACCACAAACTACCCTTAATGCACAAAAAGTTAATAATAAAGTTAATAGAGTTTAACAATAAATATTTCCCATATGTTGTTTAACGCATTTGTATACAACATATGGTAATATATAGCCATCCATAAATTGCAGAAAGTAAGTAAAATCAACGTCAGCTATCGATCGATATACATCTTGAATAAATAAGCATTGTTTTTCATGATAACTATCTCATATATCAAGTCTGGTAGACTTACAAACTACAGAAGCTGAGATTCTAGACTCTCATAAATACAGAAAAAAATACAGCATAGCAGCGTCATCTGCCATTCGATATACACCCAAAACCAGCGCTGCCTAATTCAGGGAAATTTTATTCAATTATCACCAATAATTGTGAAGAGTGATGTTTGATATATATAATAGACGATTAGGAAACCGTTACAATTAAAATTTATTGGTGAATGTTGAATAAAAACACACACAGCCTAAAACAAATAAGCATACTTTTTTGCAAGGATCATATACCAAATCAAGTATAATGCACACAATAGAAGCTGAGATATAATCTTTCTATTTATGGGGAAAACTGCAGCATATCAACACCACTGTCAGCCGATATACATCGAAATTTCATCACCATGTTTTATTATAGGATTAATCTCATTGGTGAATTTATACACAAGAGATTTGAGAGATAGCCTTCTCATATATTGAATAAAATGCTGCATAGTATCACTACCTCATGACTGATGTATGTCAAAATCTAACTAACACCAATTTATGCCAAAGTCTAACGAAACATATAAAGTTGTGTGGAATTCTGTCTATTATTTTGTGGGATACAGCGCCCTGAAAACTGTGGTGCCTACAACGCACACATGTACAGAGAGAGAGAGAGAGAGAGAGAGAGAGAGAGAGAGAGAGAGAGAGAGAGAGAGAGAGAGAGAGAGAGAGAGAGAGAGAGAGAGAGAGAGAGAGAGAGAGAGATTTTCTAAAAATGGTCAAATCGCTTTTAGAACATCTCAGAAAACGCAAATACATCAAAAATCAGTAATCGAAAATTTTCACGAATCCAAAACCTCTTCCTGTACATAGAAAAAAGTGAAATAGTAGCTAATCTTTGTTCTGCTATCTCTGAAAAGATAAATCTCTCGAATATCAGTAATCGAAAATTTTCACGAATTCAAAACTTCCTTTTATGTATAGAAGAAAATAAAATTGCTACTACGTATAAATTCTGAAAAAATAAACTAAAAATGCTTATTTAAAACGTAGTAGTTATTGATTGAAATATCATATCATTTTTATAAATCAGATAATTAATGGAAGTGTATGTTATTATTTTTTTTTACGTAGATCTCTAGTTCTTATTGTTTAATACCATGAAACATTAACAAATTTTAGATAAATGAAACATTCATTTACATTCCTTTAAAAGAAGATATTTTATTATATATCTATATCTATATCCATATTATTCATAGTCTTGATCTCTTTCCTTTACATTCCCGACATTTTTCATTTCGTTTCGCTTTATTTTTATCACAATTACCAAATGCAATTTTTTCTCTTCAGAGATTGTCAGATAATACTTCGAAAAACATTCTTCTAAAAATCAATATATTTGTATTCAAGAAAAATGTGTGTTTTGAATTGTAATGGTGATTACTTAAACATAAATATTTCTAATAACGTGCATTTTGCGTGACAAACTTAAACTATTTCTACTTTCTGTTGCTGAAAAATAAAAATGATCGAGATATGCAATATTAAAAAGCAATGTCTGCCATTTTTAACCACCACAAATGGTTGTAGAGTTTTACTTATTTAAACGTAATGATTCACATTTTTCTAACATATCATTTATGTATATCTGTAGATTATTAAGGATTTTTTCCCGCTACTATTATATAGCGTTTATCTCTGTTCTATTTAGTTGCAGAATTTTATTTTTTAAATAAAGCAAAAGGTTTTGCTTAAGAAATAGTGGTATAAAAGTCCCGCTGAAACGCATTTAGCATACCAAAGAACAAATTCTATTTAAATGTAAGGTTATTTGGTTGGATTTTACGTCATACTAGTGCTGCGCAATAGGCGATTGGCGACGGTCTGGACTCACCCCTAGAGGTGGTCCGAAGACATGCCATCACAATTTTGATCCTCCATGGAAGGGATGGCTCTCCCTCTTCGGTGACCCCCAGAGGTATAATTTTGATGGGAACATAAAGGACATTGTGGCCACGACAGATTTTCCGTGCACCAGCCACCATTAGTGTACACGACGGACTTTGGTCGGCTCGAATACCGAATCCGTAGTCTTCCAGTTGCGAGCCCGGCGTTCTAACGTAACGTAACGTAACCGTTTCAAGTTTGAATTTTTTAGAAGATATCCATAAAATTAAACTACAACCTACTGCTAAATTCTACAGCTTAGATGTAAAGTCTCTTTACCCATCAGTTCCACTTAATGCAGTTAAAGATATAATTATTGACAAGTGCAATAATCACAATAACTTAAGTAAGCATGTTAAATTCATAGAAGCCAGTTTAAACCTGATATTTAAAACCAATCACTTTAGAGTTAATAACACTATTTATCAACAAACCACAGGTACACCAATGGGATCATGTTTAGCACCTACTCTTGGTGAAATAACCATGCAACATATTGAGAATACAGTTTTAACAAATAGCATACTTAAACCCTCCTTCTATAAGAGATATGTAGACGACATCTACATAATTTGGGAATATACACATAATAGCCTTCTAACCCTAGTAAACAATATGAACAACATTTTTGATTCTGTAAATCTCACAATCGAGAAAGAAAAAGATAGAGTCATACCGTTCCTCGATGTATTGATACATAGAAATCATGATAATAATACTATCTGGACTGAAGTTTATCACAAACCAACATCCCCCCTCACCATAGCACCTGTTAACTCTTACACATCTAAACAACTACTTTTCAACGCCATTACACCATTAATTAATAGAGCCTTCACACATTGCACCTATAAATCCTCCTCAGATAAAGAATTAAACTTAATTAAAAAGACTATGCTTAATCAAGGTTACAATATCACAATATTTAATAAGTTGAAACGCAGAATAATAAACCGGCTTAACAATACGAATCTAAAAACTGGAAACGAAACTAGTAGATTTATTGGCGCAATCTCATTTAATAAAGGTTTCCATCCCGTAATACGACAATTTAAAAATATTGGATATAATATTGCATTTAAAACCTCAACATTGAAAAATCTGATAATATCCGATCGTGACAAAAAAACAAAAGTTGGCGGCGTATATGCAATCCCCATCTCAATCAATAATATAACATCTTATTATATTGGCAAAACAAAGCGCAATTTGAGTAAAAGGATTAAAGAACATAAACATTCCATTAAATCATTGTACGGAAACACGGCATTAAAGCAACTTTTACTCGACAATAAAGAAGCCCAGCCAAAGTGGGAGGAAAGTAAAATTCTAGCAACCCCCCACACCGAATACACATTAGACATATACGAAAAGATCATGATTTGGAAATTTGGCGATAAATGCATCAACGAGAATCAGAGTAAAGACTTAACAACCCTATGGCAGCCTTTCTTAGAACAACAAGATAAAGCTCGGTGGCTTTCATTAACTAACGAGACCTGATGATGTGCTAGTAAATAAGCACGAAACATGTTGTCTAACTGTTTTTTGACCTTTTAAAATTCTTTTAAATATTTTTAACGTGCCTTTTACAGCGGATTTTACTCTTTTAAATGGTCTCCATTGTTTATCCAAAGAACCTAGTCCTAATTAGAATGCCCTGTGGAATCGTCCCCCCCCCCCCCCGACTGTACATAAATTTATCTTATTTATTACACATGTCATAATTTTATATTTATTTTCATCAGGATACTACTACGTGCATTCATTTATATATTTTTTTATTACAATATACACAACAGGTACAGAAGATATTATAATTTAAAATGGGCGAAGCTCTGTCTTAAATGTAATTTAAACTTTAAACACCTCCATGCAATGAAATAATACAAATGTGCAGTCGGGAAAAAAAAAAAAAAAAAAAAAAAAAAAACGCAGCACTCGACGTAACTCCGTTGCTAATAGACGTAGAAAAATATAATAGGTATCATTCGACGGGGAATTGTGAGTAGTTTCAGAAAATGAACTGAAATTTTGAATTGGGGGTCGTCTACATATTAAAACGCGCACCAACTTTTATTTTTTCAATGGTAATGCCCCATTTTTATTTTATATTTGAATTCCTGGGATCGCGACAACGCGAAAAAGTATATTGGTTGTATATTTTACTTAATTTTTCACGGAGTTATAACCGTTCAAAGTTTGAAGGTGCTAATGTTAAATTCATATTTCAAACTTTTATTGATATCTTCACAAAAAATAACTTGATCGATATAATTCTTTTTTTATGAGATACAGTGAAGAAACCCAAACATAATCCATCATTACATTTGATTCTGAAAAATATTTTTAATTTTAAAAAATATTAATAAATTCATATTCATAAAAATTATGAATTATGACCTATATTAATTTTTATATAAAATGAATCCTAATGCTGAAAAATATGGGTGTGCAAATTTGCAGCTCATTCCAGTTATTAGTTTTCGAGATATAAATAAATCTTTCTTTTGGAGTGGTTTAGGGGGCCGTCTCTTATAAGGATTTGCATGAGATAACGAATCAAATCTTAAAAAATAACAAGGAAAATTAAACAAAATATGTTTATTTTTTATTTACGGGCCAAATTATATAACAACAACGTTCAACGCAATGAAATAAAATAAAATGATGATATTTAGACATCAGTGTTAGCATCAATAATTCATGTTTTCTAAAGAAAACAAACCCCGCCTTCATCGTTCTTCAAAACAAAACAATACAGAAAAGAAAAATAAATGTGACATACAGTATTCGTGTTAAACCCCTTATTTTATGTTGACAAAAATATGCACAAGTGGTATTTACTTCATCGATTACTAGTGATAAATTTTGAATTTTTTAAACGAACACTAGAAGAAAAAAAAATAACTAAATAGGCGGAGTTTACTGTTTTAAATAGAAAATTTGGTAAGTGTAAAAATTGTCGATTAAAAAAAAAAAAAAAAAAAAAAAAAAAAGAATGGAATTGGAATGCAAGACAGACTTGTAAAATCGTTTCTTAAGTTAACCCTTTCAGGGGCGGTGGCTAGAGGGTCTATCCACCTACTTTAGAAATTTTTTTCTAGGTGTGGAGTGGCTACTTTTTCTATCCACCTATATGAAAAGTTAATGTGTACTTCTAAAATTGAAATAGAGACGGCAGCGCTACAGTAACTTTAAGCAGGATGTGCCTATGACTTTTTTAAATGGGCAAGTTGCGGGAAAATTTTTTGAAGTTTCTTTTATATATTTTTATGAAAAATAATTTTTTATTCAAAAGTATTTGGTAGTGTAAATATACTGTAATTCGCCTTTTAAATACAACAGATTTACATATTATCTTAGATCATTAATTTTAGTTTGATTTTTAGGAGCATCTTTTAGGTGGATAGACCCTCTAGCCACCGCGCACATATGGCAGGGGAGATGCCATAAGACCTGCTGGGGAAAAGAATCTCAATTTCTTTCCTTTGAGATAATCAAAGGGGGGGTCTTTTGGGGTTAGTGAACTGTGATAAATATAAACAGTAAGGGATAGCAGAATGTAAATACAGATGTAAACAAGCGTGAGAGGGTTCTTACAAAAAAGCTATTCAGTATTTCTGTTTACAGTATAGAAAGAGGCTGCTTTTTTCTATTGCTCTTATATCGTGATTTTTAAAAATAAATTTTTATTTCCACAGCTTTTAAATTTAGTTAATTTCTCTAAATAATCTTAAATTAAATGTATATATCTTAATTTTTAACACAATAATGCCTAGAAAAAGCTTATCTTTGGATGAAGCTATTGCTCTGTTTGAAGAGCTACCCTCAGATGATGATTCTGCAGTATATGAATCAGGAACAAACAAATTTTAAAGAACATTAATATTTTAAAAGTTTTCATATTTCTGTGTATGCAATTTGTGAATTGATTATTTCATTACAATATGAAGGTAAGAAATTATGTCTTTTAGTTTATGTACTGAATCAATTTCAAAATTTATTGCACTTACAATATAATTGAATAACTATAATTTTTATTCCTTAAATAGTGAATAATTTTTTCTTATTACTAATGCATCGAGGTTTCTAAACAAATTTTAAACAGCCCATATATGTGTGTATATATATATAATAAATCATAAAAAAAGGGTAAAGAGGCATTATAATTTAAGTAATAATTAATTATTGTTACATTGTATTATTATAATTACATTTTCAAGGCATAGTTTCACTTTCTATTCCTTAAATATATAAATATTTATTTCCATACGAAAATTAAGGAACATGACGTATGTGCGCAGTGGCTAGAACGTCTAGCCACCACCCACAAAAAAATCCCCACATGCTGATTTTTTTTCTTCATCAAATATGACTTGTAGGGGATGTTTACTTTATGATGTATATATATTTAAAAGAAAATTCAATCTTTTTTACTTAGTGCCCCTGAAAGGGTTAAAGGCTTAATCATTTGCTTCATATATTGTTTTATTTTTATTTATTTGTTTAATTATTTATTTTGTAGGGGGCAGGATTATTATTTTAAGGATACTTTATACTTTAAAATTTTAATAATATATTTTCATTATATATATTTTTTAAATATACTTTTAATTTTATAAATATATTTTAACACTTTTTGCGACCGCAGGAATTTGTAATTTTGACAGTAAACTCCGCCTAAGGGCGTTATTCTCTCAAAATAAAGTATTTCAGAACAAATTTTCTGTATTCACAATTATATTACAAATGGATATACAGTATAATTATATTCTTTCTAATCAATATATTTCTATCCATAGTATATTTTATTGCAAAAATATGAACCCTGGTTACACACTTAAGAAATAAGTAACACACAAATTGCGACAGAAACGCTCACTAAGAGAGTTACAGATTTTCAAATGACGTGAATCTACGTCAGCAGTCGCGAAAGGGTTAATTAAGAAATTATATTTTCATAGAAATTATAAAACGAATCGTACAGTTCCAAAGAGTTCAACTGACCCAAAACTGGCAATTACGATTAGAATTGTTTAATATTTACATCATAAACCCTTACAATAATTTATTCTAAAAGATTTAGTTTATGCGTTGTTGTATATATATATATCTATATTATTTCATTTCATATTTTATGTTAAACCTACGAAAGAAAATTCAAACTTTATAGGTGATCACTACAGCCATAATAGATACTTTTCCTTGAAAAATATTGTACTTTTTTCAAAGAGTACAGTCTGGATAAATCGCAAGTGTAATGTATTTAAATAGACCTAAAATTACTTAAAAAAGTACTGAAGTATACACAAATCTAAGAAACTGAACTTAGGATAATTAATAAACTGGAAAATGATCAATCTTTTCATTAAATTTTATAATTCTTTTTTTCTTGGAAGATTTCCGGTGTAAAACATTAAAATTTTATCTGTTTCTTATAGGATCTTAATTTTATTTTTCTACATTTACAGATAACCCCCTAACACATTTTTTACAACACTCTATAAATTCTAAAGATAAAGTATACAAACAGCATACTTTTCCGCACTGCCAGACTCTCAGAAATTGGAGTATGAAGTCAAAATTGGGTGTTGCTATAGAAAAAATCAAAGTTAGCGCTCATTTCAATATGTAGATAACCCCTAATTCAAAATTCGACAGCATTTTCAAAAAGTGCGTTTAATTTCCTGTTGAATGATGTCTATTACATTTTTTTTGCGTCAATTAGTAATGAAATTACAGCGAGTGCTGCGATTTTTTTTTCCCCGACTGTACATAATTGAGAAGTTCATTCCAGTATAAAAGCTGAATTTGGTTTTTGTTAAAGAAAAGAAGGACTTTCATCCGTATTAAAATTTGCGGGCGTTTTGACTCAGAGGGGCAAAATTAAGTAGGACTGGCAAAGGGTTACAGAAAAAAAAAATGTTCCTAAAAATAAAAAAATAAATAAATAAAATGCTGTGTAAATAAAAATAAAA
The DNA here is from genome assembly GCA_963930645.1 of Salticus scenicus. Taxonomy (NCBI): domain Eukaryota; kingdom Metazoa; phylum Arthropoda; class Arachnida; order Araneae; family Salticidae; genus Salticus; species Salticus scenicus. The sequence continues at coordinate 25,490,385 of OZ005654.1, forward strand.
TAAAATAAATAAAATAAATAAGTAAATAAAAAGTTGGGTACAAACATTGCTTCGAAATAGACTGAAAAAACTGGCATGGCTTAACATTCCGTTAAATTTCTAAATATGACGAATTTATAACAATTTTTAGTATTGTGGTTTCAAAAGTAAAACTTGTTTAACATACATTTTCTGGTAAGCATTTTTATTCAAAATGAATTGTTCAACGGTACTAAATATTAGTAAAGAAAAATTAATTACAAATGTATACTAATGAATAAAGATCAAGAAACAAGAAATCACAAAGACATTTGAAATAAGATCTTAATTTTTTAAAGATTTTTTTTTTTTTTTTTTTTTTTAACAACATGGAAGTTTGTAATATATATATATATAGTATATATTTGCGAGAAAATGGCATAGCCTGAGTTATATATATATATATATATATATGTATATAATTATATGTAAGACATTTTTAAACAAAGAATCTTTAATATGTTTATTTTTCAATTTTGCCTCAGAATTTAGAGAACACCATTAATTTACAGTTAAATGTACTAAAAGAAAAATGCATTTTTAAAGAAACAATTTATTTTAATATGTCAAATGTTAAGAAGATAAACAACCAGAATTTCTATCCATGCTTTAAAGAGCAAAAGACATAATTATTTCGAATTTGTTTATGCTTCCGCCCTGAAAAAATGTTGCCCCAAGAAAATAATTTGTTTCTGTTTCGATCGTAGACTTTCCTTTTTTTTTTTTTTTTCTTATCATGACGATATTAAAAATTAAACTATTTCGTGGGTTCTAAAACAAAGTTTTGTAAAACACATTTTATAGTTAATACATAATATTTTTCTACATAGTGCAATAATTATTATACATTTTCTGATGTTCAGTTTTAAGAACATTGCACTGAAACTGGAATTTGATAAATATTAAGTTAAACAAATATACAGATATAATTCAAAATCGAATTATAGTTCTGAATAAACTATTTTAAATGTTTTATTTGAAGTCTGGAATTTTCAAAGTTACGAATAATTACTTATGTTGCATAACAAAATAAGGAATAGCAGCAGTCATTATTGTGAATACCAGATTTTGTAATAGAAATATTTTCTAAACGTTTGCAGTATCTTTCTGCGATTGAAAAAGGCGAATTTTGCTTTTGATAAATACTGGTGTTCAAGATATATCATGAACACCAGTATTTCCAGCAGTCACTACAGTGACTGCACCGAGCCCTGAAATGTTTAATGTTAAATTTTTATAGTAAACCAAATGTAAAAAGAAATGATCATGCATAGTTTCATCCCTGTAAAAATTAAAGTTAAAGTTTTATAGAAAAAACACAGAAAAAATATTATTATGTATAACTTCAAAAGCAAATTATTTATTTATTTATTTATTTATCTTTTGTTTTGACCTTTATACAAAAATATATAATTCCTGCATTCAAATATTAATATATATATATATACTATATTGGGTTGTTCAATAAATAATGTCGTATTTTAAAACCTTCGCTTCTAAAAACCAAGGCTTCTTCAAACGTGGAATTTTTCAACTTACCGAAGGATGGCAAAAGGTCATCCAACAAAATGGTCAATATTTCATTGATTAATGCTTGCTGTTAATATAAATAAATTCACTTTGAAAAACATGAAAAAAAAAAAAAAAAAAAAAAAAACGACATTATTTATCGAACAACCCAATAGATTAAAATGAAACACAATTACTTTCATTTTGAATTTATTATTTTAATTTTAGAATAATCATAACGTCCGTGGAATGTTTATATGTAATGTTAAAATTCCAAAATTCTGAAAAAAAAAAATCTGCTTACATGTGCTCAAATAAGCAAATACAGATGCATTTAAAAACACTTAAATCTAAAAACTTTGCTCTCTTCTGAAAAATTTCGTAAAAAACAGACAAAACAAAAACAACAAAAATTATGAATAATTTATAATATTATTTACTTTAAAGCTTTAAAAAAAATCCTTTGAATTTTTATTTATAAGAGCTCAGTTAACTGAAAATATTTACATGGTTTGGACGGCATGGCGCGGTTACCGAGAACACTTTTACATCCAAATCTGTGCCTTAAAGAGAAAAGCACTTTAAATAATTGTGTTTTTTGTGAAGTCAGAAAACATTAAAGTTGCACATAGCAGTATTGTGTAGTAAGAATTTAAGTGGAAAAGATATATTTTATTCAAATAAGATGGTAATTGCTGTTGTTTTGGTATAATGCATTTAAAAAAAAAAAAAAAAATTAAACACACATTAAAATGCAACTTGACTTGCCGCTTGATTTATGTTCTTTTAAAATTGAGTTGAGTTGCTTTACATTTACTTCAAGTGTTCTGCTTTCATTCTACAAAATGCAGAAAATTGATCATACAAGAAAATATGTAGTAAGTTACTTTATTAAATAACTTTTATAACAGAATTAAATACAAAATAGCTGTGTATTTATATATGCAGGGATGGAACACGGGCGCAGAATTCATACCGGAATCTGTTTAAGAAATTTCCATACCTATAATATCGTTGATTTAAGAGGTAGACAATTTTCTTACATTCATAGTGGTATGAATTCTGCGCCCGTGTTCCATCACTGTATATGTTAAATATTCTTTAAACCATTATATTACTTTGTTTTCACAATACTTTTTTGAATTAAAACATAGTTTAATAATTTGTGTTGATGTTTATTCCTACATAAATTCATTTATAAGATGTATAATGTCCGTAATTTATCCGTAACTGTTTCAACACTGTATTTACAGCTACAAAACTATCTAGTTTTTTTAGCCAGATTTGTCACCAATATCTTTTAAAATGAATACGTCACACATCGAATCGAATCGAAAATGAGAAGCTGCGGTGCCCCTAGTGTAACTAGAAAGTTTCAACTTCGGTTTCTTTTGATATTTCTTTGATGTGGTTTTTGAGAATCGAAGCTCGCTCCACTCCTCGCTCACAAACCCCCTAGTGCGATAATTGAATGAGAAGGAGGTCTCTTTTGTAAAAGAGCAATAAAAAGTAATGTCCTTCATTGTAAATGTGTGCAAAATTTCAAGGGTCACTTTTGGACAATGGATAATTTATGACTTTTGAAGCTTGCATCGTTGCCAAAGTTTGAAGGCAGATTAAAGAGTATTTTTCTTATTTTATCGTCGTTATATGTAACAGAAAAATATTTGAATAAATCAAATGGTGTGAAATAAAGGCGGGGTTAAAAGTACTCAGGGATAGATTAAGGAACATGGTAACTCTCAAGTTGACAAGTAGGACTGCTAAATTTACATTTTTTTTCGCTACCAGAAAATTTACATAAAAATGTTTTATTTATTATTATGTAAAAATATATATACTGACTAAAAAAAAATAAAAATAAATAAATAAATATATAAACAAATATTTTTATGAACATTTTTAGGTAGCTGAAAGATGCTAAAGTCATACTTGCCAACATCCTAATTAATATTCGGTAGTGTTTTTAGTGCTGATCTTTTTTCCACACCAGTAAATTTTTAGAGTAATATTCTTCAAATGCATTTACGATCAAATAAGAAGAAAAATAATCTAAAAAGATGTTGGTGTCCAAAAAAAGGCGGGGCTAACAATACTACGGAATATTAATTAGCATGTTGGCAAGTATGCTAAAATTATCAACTTCTCGATTTAATGTTCTTACATAGTTCGTACAGTCCTTGAATTTTCTTATTTTTCTGCGTCAGAATTATTATTTAGTAAGTTTTGACATTAAAAAAGTATTTAAACTTAACAGGGAATTATCAAAAATATTGGTGGGAGAGTCATTGAAAAAAGGCGTGGTCGTACGATCCATGTCTTATTTACTAATAGTTCCAATGAAAAACCCAATAATAAATCTTGCATTATTTACTTTAAATAAAGTTCAAAATATGTTTCATCTTGTACTATCTTCTTGTGCAAGACATTTTCTTAAAAGGGAATAAATTAAAAATATTGGTGAGAGACTCATTGAAAAAGGCTTGGTCGTACGAATCATGTGTTATTTACTAATAGTTCCAATGAGAAAACCAATAATAAATCTTGCATTAGTTATTTTAGATAAAATTGAAAGTATGTTTTCAATTGTTTATCGCAACTTGTTTTGCGCAAGTTTTCACTTGTACTATCTTTTTGTGCAAGACATTTTCTAAAAAGAAAAATTATTTTACTCTATAACATTATTAAGCATATAATTAGCTTTAAGTAATAAGAAAAGTTTATTAAAAAAAAAAAAAAAAAAAAAATTGTTCTCTGCTATGTTAGGTTTTATTATAGACACAATATCTAATTTGCAATACAAGAAAAGTTATTGCACTAAAAAAACGTAGGTTGCTTCATAAAGTTCCCAGGTGATGCAATTTATGAATTTGCACTAGGTCACTTCCTCTTAGTGAGATTAAATGTGTATTTTAAGAGTCATTTCTTTTATATCTTGTGGAATGCATTTTTCGTCACTTAGTGTAATTAGGTGAGCCGCTAACAAGAAAAAGGTAAATTATCTTTTTTCTTCATAAATTATTGCCAGAAATATTAACATAGTTACGCATTTTAATAAAATGCATTCAAGGCTTTTAAATTTAAGTATACATCAGGCATTTTAGAAATTACCATTTTTTATGTTACTGAGAACTAGAAAATTATTCTCAAAATGAAATAAGTGTTTTTATCTCTGATATAATATTATGTATTCATTTTATGGTAAATAAAAAATATCATGAAATGCGTAAATATATGTTTATTAATATTGATATTAATTAAATGTGACAATTCTAATTGGGAAAATACTAGCAAAATTATTTTGAATTTTAAAATATTTTTTTTTTTTTTTTCTTAATTGAAAGAAAATTTTAATAATTTTTTCTTTGAAATATTTTAAAAAACTCACATCTACTTGAAAAAGCAATCTTATTATTATTATTTATTTATTTATTTATTTTTTTTTTTAAGACAAAACATAACTGAATACTAGTTGAAATACATAATGAATAATTTTAGTTATTTATTTTGTTACGTAATTTACTGAAAAGCTTGTGATCATAGATACATGTTTTCCTTCTAAAATGCCTGAAAATAACCATATCCTTATAAATACATTAAAAGATTATGCTATTTTTTGTTTATTGGAATATAATTTTCGAAATTGCAGAAATATTTTACTCTTTGGTGTATCATTGTTATGGAAGGAGAAAAAAAAAAATCTAAAAACGCAATAAAACATTCTCATTATCATTAATTTTAAAATTGACATTATTTAATTACGACGATTTTTAAGAATGAAACGAATGATAGCTTTAAAAATTCAAACACAAGAATTTTCTCTGTGTACATCCCTCTTAGCCAATTCGGTATCATACGCATGCTTGCCAAACATCGCATTATGAAGCGTAGTACTTTTTGTCACCGCCTTTTTTTGTACACCAGTAATTTTTTAGAGTAATTTCATTCTTATTTAATCGTAACACTATTTGGAGAGAATTGCTCTAAATATAAAGTGGTGTGGGAAAAGGGGCGTAAACAAGTCTACGCTTATTAATGAGATGATTGGCAGTCCTGCATACGTGCCAACCATCTCATTATGAACTCAGAGGTCGTACTACGTACTCTCCGCCCTTTTTTTAGGACACTCTCAGATATAAGAAATTCTCGCCTTTTTTGCCATAACTAACTTCATGAAGAAATACTTATAGTAAGTATGTTTATAGTAATGTGCTATGATTATACAGGGTAGAGATTATTTCATAAAAATAAAGTGGTAGCAATAAATTTTAAAATTTCTTATTTATCCCAAGCAGCACGGAAACGTTCTCTGAACGTTTAAAAATAGTTCTACTAACACGTTCTATGAACGTTCAGCTTGAACGTTTTATAGACGTCTATTTGTCCATCTTGAAGACGTCGAATAGTACGGTACAAAACACGTTCTGCACACGTGTAAACATCACCATTGTTTCTACAGACACGTTCTCAGAACGTTCTTCATATACGTTTTTGCAACGTCCTGAACGTTGTTTGAACGTTTTAAAATCGTTCTTTGAACGTTTTAAAACGTTCTTTGAATCGTTCTTCGAACGTTATTTGTACGTTTTAAGGGGACATACGACCCTTAGAACATCGATTTAATTATAGTCTTTTTTAAAGTAAATCATTGTTAACTAAGCTTCATTGAACATGTCTAATTGTTATCTATAAGTTTATTATGTATTTTGGAATATAATTTAAATTCTATGGTGAATTATTTAATAATTTATGTGTTAATAATAAATGTGTTTTTTTTCACCTTACGCGCAAGATATCTCTGAAACTATTTAATATTTTTTCTTGAAATTTTCACAGATTATGTAAAATATCAGATCCTTTAAACTGAATTTGTATCCCTCCCCCCTCCATATTTTTTTATACAGGTGATACTTAGATTTTATTAAAAAATAAATCATCTTTGAACTTTTTTTTTTAACCTAAACTGGAACAAATTTAGGTTCAGTTTGAAGGATCTGATATGTTACATAATCTGTGAAAATTTCAAAAAAAAATATTAAATAGTTTTAGAGGTATCCTGCGTGCAAGGTGAAAAAAAAAACACATTTATTATTAACACATAAATTATTAAATAATTCACCACAGAATTTAAATTATATTCCAAAATACATAATAATCTTATAGGTAACAATTAGACATGCCCAATAAAGCTTAGTTAACAATGATTTACTTTAAAAAAGACTATAATTAAATCGATGTTTTTTGAAGTTCTAAGGGTCGTATGTTCCCTCAAAATTGTGTGACGTGTGTACTTTATTTATTTTTTCTCTTTTTCTTTACTTTCTTTCTTTCTTTCTTTCTTTCTTCTTCTTCTTTTTTTTTTTTTTTTTTTTTTTTTTTTTTTTTGCGTGTGTGTGTGAATGTGTTTGTTTGTTTTTGTAAACTGTCATAGTATTATGCAAATTTACATAAATGTATTGAAGTATAATATTATTACATACAAAGCAATTTCTCGAAATCTATTTAAATTGACAATGACAATAATTTTTTTAATTTCAAAGTTTTTTTAATACTTTAAATGTAGATTTTAACAAAGACATTGTTAAAACACACTGTTAACATTTAAAGACACTGTTAACATTTTAAGATTCCTCTTAACAAAGTTTTATTTTATTTTTCCATCGATTGTGCATTATTAACGTTTAGTTACAGAATTTAGACATTTCTGATTATTAATTAATCATTCATAGATAAAATTTAAGAAATATTTTTTTGAATGCTGAAATTTATTCCCAAGTTTCAGCATTTAAATATAAAAATATTTTTAAAACATTAACTTATGAATAAATTTACCTAAACGTGTATAGATTCTATTTCAAAATTATTATAATGCGCAACAGATGGACAACTAAAACAAACATTTGTCAAGAGGTACATCTAAAATATTTTCAAAAGAATAAAATTAAAAAAAAAAATTTGCTATTGTAAATTTAAATAGATTTCGAGAAATTTTAATGTACTTAACAATATTATATTTTAATGCATATGTATGAAAATTTTATTTAAGTTATTGACTTACGAAATTATAAATTTTCCATCTATATGCGCTGAAATAAAACAATATAAAATATAAAATTCCAGAAACGTACTCTTTTTTTTAAGAACTTCCTGCCAACTAATTTTTAATATTATCCCTTGATTTTACTATAATGTAATAACATCTAAACATATCTGATTTTATTTATTTATTTATTTATTTTATTTATTTTTTTTTTGTGGTATATTTATTTTTATTTTTATTTTTTTGTTATATATTTATTTTTAATAAGTTAATGTTTTAAAAATATTTTTATGCTCAAATGCTAAAAATTAAATTTCATTTCTCAAACACAAAAATATTTTTAAGAAGTAAACTTATCACTCTACTACAAATTAATACTCAAATATATTTATCGTTAAACTATAATAATATAAAATTAACGGAAAAAAGAAAAAAACAAAATGGAACATTTTAAAAATTTGAAAAAAAAATATTAGGTTAATTTGGCTTTAAATTTAAACAGTTTTCGAGAATTTTTTACATGCTTAATAGAATTGTTAGATTTTGATGTATATATATAATGTAAAATGAGACTTATCTGTGTTCTGTAGCTGTCTGTTTTCAACGTGTCGGGTAATGTTATGTTAAACACTCATTGCCAATTGCCATATGCCATTGACTTTGACTTTGCACTTTGGCTCGCAACATAGGCTGGCAACCTAGAGGAAGTTCAGCGGCAGCGATTTGGCGTTTGGCGAGATTTAACAAAACACACTATTATTATTTTAATTTTATTATTAAAAATGAATTAATTTATTTTTAGTCTGTGTATTTTTTTTTTTTTTTTTTTCAAAAATTTTTAATAATTTTTTTTAAAATTGATCGTAGTTAAAATACCAAATGCCTGTTTAATTGGTTTGCTTAAATGAATTACACGCACTGTTATTTTTATGAAAGAAAACTATTAATTAAAATCAATAAAAATTGCATAGAAAAACTATAATCATAAAGAAAGAAACATAATAAAATTGTTAGCTTTTTTATTTGTTCCAGACTGAATATTTTAAATTCATATGGAATATTTAGAAATTTATATTTATTCTTGTTGTTGTGTTTTGTTTTTATTACTTTAACTCATTATTTTTTACTGTCCCTTTTTTGGGACGTAACTTTTTTTTTTTTTTTTTTTTAAATAGTTTTAGACAATATGATAATGGAAATATAGTTTTAGATAATGCATTCTGCCACTGTTCCAAAAATAAGACGATCTGCGGTAGTATGCATAATTTCTTGAAATTTGTTATAATTCTTAAATAGTTTTTACTAAAACTTATAAAACTCACTAATTAAGAAAAAATTTGAAAATTAGTTTAGCAAATAATGGGTTAATAGAAAAAACTGTTTAAACGGTATGAAACATAACTATTGCATTATGTAATTTGAAAAAAAAAAAAAATAATAATTTTATTCAATTATTGCAGCAATCACACATGTTTTACTAATTTATTAATTAATAAAAGAGAAAAGTTTTGCAGTTCGTATAAATTAGAAAATTCTTTCCAAGTACACTTTATCCGTTATATCGTTCAATTTGAAGTGAAATTTACCTCAATGATGATGCCTTAAACTGTATAGTGTTTTTAATTACGGAGAAAGAAATCTCATAAAAGCTTGCTTTATACCTTTATTATTATTATTATTATTATTACGAAAGGGAAAGCATGAAGTAGATCATTATTTTTTTTTTATAAGCTTGTATATCGTTTAAAGTTTCCATACGTTCTACATACAATACCAACGAAAAAAGAAAGGGCGAAAAAACCTTTACAACACAGAAAATTTACATGCGCAATTTCGACTTATAACTCATAATGTTTCTGAAAACGATTGTAAAGCCCTATAAACTTATTAATTTTGCTAATTATATTCTACAGGAAACACTGCATTTTACAGCAGAATACTGTATGATAATTCTGTTATTTTGTGCAAAATATACAATTTTTAAAATATGCTTTAAGGAAAGACCTCCCATAGACCCTAAATGTGTCGGAATTGTTTTCTGAGTTTCTGTGCATAAAACAGTACTATTTTTATTATTCTCAATAATGATAGAGCCAAAGTAAACCTGAACAACATATCAAAAATATAATATTCTAAAATTATTTACTGAATAAATGAGCAAAAATACAGATAGACAAACAAACCAAAATCACAAACGCTTTTTGATTTTGTTAGAATGTTGAAAAGCGTAAAAGAACTAAATATGAACTCAGAAATTCTCACATATATCCCCCAATGCACCTTAATATATATATATACATATATATATATATATATATATATATATATATATATATATATATATATATTTTTTTTTTTTTTTTTTTTTTTTTTTTTTTTTGTCGCGAAGTGAATATTATGCTAATCATGCCACATTTTATACAAAGCATGCATTTAGGCATATGAATTACATTAATTATGTAATATAAGTGAACGTATGTATGTAATACATACGTTCACTTATATGTTTCTTATGTTTTACGCTGTATAAAAATATAATAAAATAAGTTTTACTTAAATATCTCTGGTAGACCATAATATATCAGAGTTCTTTTCAGGCATCACCGCATCTAAAGCACTAGTGCTATTTATACCATTTTCAGTCAAGAGCAAGTAATAGTAAAATTGAAATATATACATATATATATATAGGTTTTGGAGCATGTTAAAAATGTTTATAAAATTAATGTGCGAAGAAGCAGATCAAGAGATACAAAAACCGGTATCATATAAGCTTGTCAACTTTGCTGGGAAATGTTAAAAAATAAAAATAATAATGGCTTGTGTATTGCTAAATAAACACACACAAACACATATCTGGGATCGTACAGCGCAAGTATTATTCAACACAATTAACGCTCTATCTTTTTTAGCACCTTCCAAGAAAACTGAACAGTATTTAAGATTTCGGTTCATCTGTCTGCCTACTCTTTCCTTTCCTTGATTATTTTTAGAATAAGTTTAATCTGATATACTGATATATTATTATTCAGCTGATTATGTCATGTTCTTTATTGAAAATAGTATAAAAATACGACTAGATTTTACACAAGGATTTACGAAAGAATTAGGATATATTGCGTTCTATGACGAATATTTTCTAAAACATCCTGAAAATTTCGTTGTAATATCCTGAATATGAATGGAATTTGATCGAAGTGCATTTCTGTTGAGTTATCAGTTATACGTTTTTAAAATTTTCAAACAAAGTTGAAAAGAATTAATAAATTTTGTTTGTCTGTAGAATGGTGTATCAATCTGCCTGCGTTCACATTTTCATAAATAGTTTTAGAATTCATTGAAATTAATATGTGTCGATCAGGTGTTTAGTTTTATTAGAAAATTCCTTATTAATTATCTTGCATGTGGTACGAGTAATTTATGTAAAAGTATAAAAAATAATTCGAATAAATATGGTCTGAAAGAGATATTTTTACTAGTTAAATTTTAAAATAGTACGCTGCAATAATCATAAAAAAAAAAAAAAAAAAAAAAAAAAAAAAAAAAACATACATATTTCTGATTAAATAAATTAAACTGAGGTTGATTAACTGTAATTAATGTAAAGGGCCTTAAAAATATTCGATATGATTGAAAATTTGTTGATGCGCATTTTCATAGTCTTATGCGTTTTAAATGACCAGTTAAATAACCAGTTATTATTAAAAGAAAAAAAAAATCCTTCTTTAATCCATTACCGTTTAAAAAAATGAATAGCAGCACATGGAATCGTAAAAAGTGTACGATTAGCTGTTTATGAAGTTGTTATTTTTAAGTTGATGTTTGATTTCAAATCAAATTAATAGCAAGAAGATTAAAATTCTACAGATTGTTTTGAAAATGAAAGTAATGAAAGTGGGAATACCTTGTATCAAGTTTTATTCATTGCTGAAGTTATACATTTTAAGTAATTCTTCAAAAGATATTAATCTATATTCTAATAATCTATATTATTTTTCTTAAGAATGATGTAGAAAAAAGAACTATAAAATTTTATTTCTTTATAAAGGAAAAAAAAATCTAAAATATGTAATATATGAAACTTATATATAAAAAAAAAACCTTCATTATTTAATTAATTAGAAATAACTAAATGAAAATACCTTTTTGCACTGAAAATTACGTTGCATATTTTTATATATTTTTTGTTATTAATAAGTGAAAACTAATATCAGATTAATAAAAATAAAAGTTTATAATTTAAACATTATTAGATATTCCAGTTTTATATTTACTGCCCTATCTCTAGTAAAAACTGTTCTTTAATAGTAAACTTTAAGCTTTTAAAATTGACCATTTGCTATTTAAAAGCAAAAGGGGAAAATAACAAGTGAGAAAATCGCCAAGAAGCGAAATACGCTCCTAAATTATAACCATTTCTCTACCAGCAGATGTTTTTGCGGTTTGCGATAATGTAAATAATTATGAGTTTCCTGTTTCAGCCAACGTTTCTAATAGCTAGAATTTTACATTCAAAAATTAATCCTTTAATATATTTCATATATATATATATATATATATATATATATATATAATTCAAATTTATTTTATTATTTCAAATTATATTAATTTTTAAAATATTTTGTAAAAGATAGATTGTTATAAAAATAATGAATTGATAGATTCAAGTAATATTATAACATTTAGTATGTAAGTAGTTCAATATTTGAATAACTTCTAAATCAAAGAATTTTTCATCATCAAATGTATAATATGTGTATATAATTATATTAAAATATTTTTGACGATTTTTTTTAACAAAATAATGAAGTGAAATTTGAAAAAAAAAAAATCATGAATAGTGTAAAATTTTTAAAATATTTTTTTTTTTTATTTTATTTGTAACAATATGACTTCCATAATTCACTACTACTCTTATTATATGCTCTTTTACATATAGTGCGATCAGAATACATAAATTGGATTTCACATATTAGACATATAACAATTTTCCTGTAAAAAAACCTAATGCATGCGTCGTGAAAAACACATAAAAAGGATTTTACATAGCAAGTTAAAAAAAAAAAAAAAAGATAAAACCTTTTTTTGAAACACCAATTTCCGAGCTACTTAATCAGGATGCCTGTCAATTTTCTTTTCTTGTAGTAATTAAGTAATACACGTGGAAAGACATCTAAAAAGGGTTTATGTAGCAAATTTGAAGAAAATCGTTCGAGCCCTTTTTGATAGAATTAAATATATTCTCACTTACGATTTTCTACAAAATAACATTTTCACCGTAAACCTTAAATTACATACGAATGTACATCTAGATGAAAGGTAAAGTGGCGAGTTTGAAGAAAATCCGTGGAACCATTTTTGCGCACTTGCGAGGTTTAAAATTTCCATATTCATATAAAAGGCTTATATATATATATATATATATATATTTAACTAACCAACTAATACATACGAAAGGGCATTTAAATCGCGTATACACAATCAGTGTATACACATATACACTGACGAATTGCAAAAACCATTTCTTTGTACTCTAAAAACATATAAATTAAGCAAAAGTGTAATATCGAAATACTTGATCGAATTAAATATTTCCATTTTATTCCAAATTATTTTCTAATACAGCAAACTAATATAACAATCAAATAATAATTTTATATAGAGTATGTCAACAAAATTACATGATTATGCGTTCATTTTAATTAGAGTTTTCGCGAAGAGAAATTCAATTGCAAATATCAGATAATTATAATTTAAAATTATGTTAAAAAACTAAACCACCTCTTCATTTTTATTTCCCAATGAATATTATTATAAATTGTATCAACAAAATCAAGTTCTGTCTTGTTGTCAAACATTTTATACATTATAACGGAAAATAGAGCACTTTGTCATATTCGTTATAATTGTACTGAAACAGAACGTGTTACGACGGTGTTTCCCTTAACGTTTTTTATAAAACGGAAATTGTACGTTTTATGAATGGTACAAAACACACCTTTTTAGAACGTTCTGAATAATACTGCTTTTGAACGTCGAGTAGAACGTTCTTTTGACACGAAACACGGTGTTTGAACCAGTGTAACCGTTATTAGACGTTCAGAGAACGTTCATGTGCTACTTGGGATGAGAGTGTCCTGAAAAAAGGGCGGAGAGTACAACCCCTGTGAACCATACAATTTTTAGTTCCCGCCTTTTTTTCAAAAGAGTCATTATTTAGAGTAATTTTATTCTTATTTAATTGCAACACTATTTGAAGAGAATTACTCTAACAGTAAAGCAGTGTGAAAAAAGGGACGGCTTTTCAAGGGGCTTTAATAATTCTACGTATTTTAATGAAATGGTAGTAGCAGTATCCTAAACTGCTTATCTATGCACCCAAACTATGAATTTTATATTTTGCCCTGGAAAAAAAAAAAAAAAAAAAAAAAAAAGCTTTTATACAAACAAATAAGATATTGACTTCTTAGACACATAAACAATGGTAAATGATGATTTTTGGGTGCGATATATCTCACGAATCACCCCACTTAAATTTTTACCTGTCAACATTCTAATTAGAAATTCGTAGTCCAGTAGACCCTGCGTTTCCACACAAGTCTTTTTTGGGGCATTTTTCTTCTTATTCAGTGATGCCAGATGGTCAAAAATTATTTCCCTAAACAGGTCTTCAAATTTCGCCAAATCAGGTTTTTTTTTTTTTTTTTTTTTTTTTTTTTCGAAAAAATCCCCAACTTGATTTCTACTAAAAAGGGAAAATAAAATTTTATATATATATATATATATATATATAAAGCAGATTTAAGCTCAGATTTTTCCCCAAATGAAGGCAAATTTTGAAAAAAAATCCCCAAATAACAATAAAGCTATTGAAAGTCCCTAGTCGTAGGGATAAATCATTACGCTGCCAACATTGACAGAAAGTTGAAGAACTCCCCAGATTTGTCCCCAAATATTTTAGAATTTCACATAATTGTCCCCAGAAGCCTCAAAATTCCCCAAACTGGCATCACTCTTCTTATTTAATAGTTATTAAATTTGGAGGAATTTTCTCTAAAAATAAAGTGGTGTTGAAAAATTGGTGGTACAAACAATATTACGGAATATTAATTAGAAGGTTCGCAAGTATGTAAATTAATTTCGTCCACTTAAAGTACGCATATCATCGTGAACACACTGATTGTCTCCTTTTTTCCATTTACAAAAGCATGCACTTACCTCGTCAATACTTTGTTTTTCAGGTGATTATTTTCCTGCGTAAACCAACCTGCGTGTACTTTATCAGAGTTGCCAACATTTTAAATTATTCTGGAGTATTTCTATCCTATCTTTATTCCATATACCACATTTTTTTTTTTTTTTTTTTTTAAGACGAAATTTTTCTTATTTTGAAGTAGTTATATATTGGTGAAAAATATTCTAAAAATGAAGTGGTGCGAAATGGAGATGGGGCTAAAAATACTCCGGAACAAATTAAAATGTTTGAATCCATGACTTTATCTGTCTATAAAAGGAGCCAATTAAACTTACAGTTTCAAAAATTTTTATGCTTGGTTACTTACCACAACAATTAGATTTTACTATTAAAACACTATAAATCAATTTTTAAATTTCGTTCCACTGATAGGAGTTACAGCATAATGGAGTATCATTGCATGATTTTTTATTTATTTATTTATTTTAACCAAATACATACCGACTCTCTCATATGATTTCCACTTAGACAATTTCATCTGCACATATTTGCATTAAAAACATGTTGTAGTAATGTTTTTGCTTAACAAATACTAAATGATTCATTTCAAATATTGAAAAATATAAAATATATTTTAAATAAATCATCCGTTATAGCGAATGCTACAAAACAAGAAGGTTGAAAAGATTTCATCTTAAATAAATAAATAAATATATATATATATATATTAAATAAGTGTGATTAGAAAAGATTAAGAAACATATATATATATATATATATTTTTAATTCGAAGTTTTCCAGCCAGAAACTTTTAATATTTTTGGCAATATTTTTGTAATTTTCGGGCATTACAATAATAATAACTACTATTCGCATTTATTGATTGAAAAATAACAAAAGCATCCTTTAAAAAATTGTTAGTGCTCTATTGCATCCGTGAATGAGTTAATACAATATTCTTACCAAAAAAAAAAAAAAAAAGATACATGCATATTTATATATGTACATTTATAGCGATCGCGCACATGTGTACGTGTATTTGAATGAATGTAAATAAAGCAATAATGTTTAGGTATTTTTTTTTTTTTTTAATTAAAGGACAAATATGGCCGCGTTTTCACGACAAAATAAATCAGTCATCTTAAATTGTAACATTTAAGTAATTTTTTTATATGACACGCCTGAAAGAACTTATTTCAGCTTATTTATTATTCATATAATAAATTATTGTAACAAAGTATGAATAGCTTCATAGCCAGCGTCCCCAAATATGTTCAATATATTTGCGGACGAAAGGACTGCCCTCGAGATTTGAGGACATCTGACCAATCACGCCTGATAAAAATCAGGAAACAAGGCTTATAAACAAAGCTCTATTTAATTATTTTGAATCATCTAATAGCCCTCCTTCTCTTCTCCGAATAAGCATTAATACATAGAATTTTATAATTTGTATTGAAATTAGTATCTTAGGGTTGTCTCACTGTTCTTTACCTTTACTTACCGTGTTATTATTATTTTTTTCCCCTCGGGATTCGAGGACTGCCGATCACCCTGACTAAGTTTTAAAAATAAAGCTTTTATTTTGAAAACGTAGTACAAAAACGTGAATAAATTCCTGTATCCATGTATGTATAAATAGTGTTTTAGTAATTTATATAAAACAGAGAACAAAATACTTTACATACCGTGTTATTATTATTATTATTGTTATTTTTTTCCAACGGGTTTCGAGGTCTGCTTGTCACCCTGACTAAGTTTAAAAAAAAAAAAAAAAAAAAAAAAAAGCTTCTATTTTGAAAACGTAGTAGAAAAGCATGAATAAATACCTGTATCCAGCATGTACAAATCGTGTTTTAGTAATTTATATAAAACAGAGAACAAAATATCAATAATATTAATAATAATAGTACGAGAGAAAAACTGCAATGGAATAAAAATTTCTGCGTGTAATACAACGAGAAAAATCAATGAAAATGAATTAACTTTCGCAAATTTGACATAGTAAAAACGATTTATGAAAACTATAAAAATATGATGGAAATTTCTTGTCAAACACAGAACTTTTCAAAAGTATTACTAGTAAAAAAAAATATAAACAGTTTCAGAAGCCTGCTTGAATTTTGTTCTATATCTTAAAATTTTAATTTTGTATTATCTTTTTTCCGCGTTTGACGCAAGAAACTCATTTGATATATACGCTTTCAATCAAGACTCCCAACTTTCTTAAATTCCTCATTTCGCACTTTCCCCAGGGACACTCTTTGGGAATTTAATAGAGTTTCTCCCTTTAATAAACAGAAACCTTTTTTTTTTTTTTTTTTCTATTTTCAAATCTAAAATGAGTTTGCCGAAGAAAGATGGCTCAGTCATAGAAAGTGAAATGGAATTTGATAGAAATATATGATGTGTAGTGTATTTTACAAGGATGTTTTCTTTATCACCGAGAAAGTATATATGTTTTTATTATTACTCACTAACTTCGGGAAATGAAATTCTTGCTTACGAATAACTTTAAATTGTCATGTGAATTTGGAATTACGTTTTTATTTATTTATTTATTTTTAAAGAATATATTTTATGTTATATAATGCGACATAGTTTCATTGTCGAAGCTTGCTATTTGAAAGTTTTGTAACATGAGAAAATTTGCAACCAGAAATTTAAATTAATAAAAAAGAATACTTGCGTGTGCCTATTTGAGGCATCACATTAGTCAGTTTCACCATTTCTCCATTTGCATTTAATCCTATGGGATTTTTGTTGCTTTGCGATAACTGCCAAGTTTTACGCTTTTTGGCTATCAGAAAATTTTAATAGATTTTTCTTTTTATATTTTGTTGCACATTTCAATGATTGAATAAAATAAAAATTTCTATTATTTTTTCCTGGTAGCCGAAAAAGACTAAAATTTGGCAACTATGGAATGCTTCGTATTTTGCGAATAATTTTATTAAGTTTCTCAAAATTGTTTTTTTTTTCTTTCATCCTACTCTTTGAACATTTTGCCGAATACCATAGTCAAAATTTGTAAATAATATTTTTCACCACGTTTTGTAAAATTAATTCTCTAATTTTTAAAATCTAAAAGATTTTTTTATTTATTTATTTAAAAAGTGTGCACACTAAGATGAAAAGTGATAGATTGAAAGAAAAAAAATAAAAACGACTGCCGCTCGAAGGATCACAAAAGTTACATACCCGATTCGGCAAGCGGCATCGGTACGTCACCGCCTAAAACGGCAAGCCGGTAACAGACCATAGAGGTCTGCACGGGCCGGGCTTCCGGCCCGAGCCCGAGCCCGAGCCCGGCCAGGCCATTCGGGCCGGGCCGGGCCTGAATGAAATTTTCTCCGGGCCAGACCGGGCCTGAATAAAATTTTCTCCGGGCCGTGTCGGCCCGAATCTTTTTCTGGTTTCCTCGTTAATCAACGAAAAGGGAAAATGGTAAAATATTTCTTCAGTCATTTATTTTACTTAATTTTACAGGCTTCTATGTCACATAAAGTTCTATTTCGTTAAAAAAGTGTCTGTAACGTCAATTTAACTGTCTATCAGTCTGTCTGTCCGAAATCTGATTTTTCGCAAATATTTTTAGCATGCCTCGAAATTAATATATTTTATTTAAAGTAATATTAGATGGTTTCCATTTCAAAATAGTATGCATGTTACTACCAGTTTTTTTGCGTACATGTACATAACAAAAGAAATTAGATACATTACTGTGTATAAGAGTTTGTTTCTTATGATCTGTTGAGTTTAGGAGGTATATAGGCTATAAAAATCTTTCCGCTGTATCTTTTTCTCTAAGGCTCCTTTTCCTTTTCTCCAGTGGACGAAAGTAGCATCATTTTTATCATGAGCAAAAGCAAATGTTTCTATTGAATATGGTTGGTTTAACATTAAAGTTTTGTTTACCGGAGCACATAAAAGATTCGGATACATTATGGTACATAAGAGAAAATGGTTGAAAGTGCATTTTCAGTTGTATAAACCATTTTAAATACCTTCATATAGTGTTTGATGAATGCTAATATTTTCGATTTGACTTTCTGTTTGTCTTTGTGCCTTGTCTATAATAATGAATTTCTGTTTATATACAATTGTCTTGTAAAATTTCAGCAGTTTTGTTAAAGAACGTACTATTGTTTGGTTATATAAAACCTCTGCAAAACACATACTAAAAATCTTTTTTATATAAAGGCATTCTTTATTTTATCTTTTTTTTTGTTATTTTACATATTTTTGAATCGGGCCGGGCCGGGTCGGGCCTGATTTTATTGTTTTTTGTCCGGGCCGGGCCGGGCCATAAACCGTTAAAAAATAAACGGGTCGGGCCGGGCCCGGGTCGCATTTTTCGACTTCATAACGGGCCGGGCCGGGTAAGTAAATTTTCCGTTCGGGCCGGGCCGGGCCCGGGCCTCGAAATTCCGGGCCGTGCAGACCTCTAATAGACCAACTGTTTGCCGATAGGTCTGTGTTTGTTGGGTACTTAATACATAGTTCGTACAGTCCTTGAATTTTAATTTTCTGCACCAGTATTATTTTTTAGTATATTCTGTTATTAATAAAAGGGCTTAAAATTTAAAAGAAAATATAGTGCATAAAAATACTGGTGGGGCAGTCCTTGAAAAAATGCGTGGGCGTACGAATCATGTAATAAAAAACAAGGCGTGCTCATCATAAAATTAGCTGTATTAGGCTGGCCACGCCTCATATTTAATGGTGACCTCTTTATATAAGTATACTTGCCAACATCCTAATATTCCGTAGTGTTGTTAGTACCACCCTTTTTCTCACACCAGTAAATTTGTAGAGTAATATTCTCCAAATGCAATTGCGAAAAATAACATGAAAAATACTTTGAAAAAATACTGGTTTATAAAAGAATGTGGAGCTAATGATACTACGGAATATTAATTAGGATGTTGGCAAGTATGATATAAGTCACCCTATATATTTTTCAGGGAGTACAATTTTATCATATATTTTACTATTAAGAAAGGATATTCGTTGTATATGAAGTGAATAAATTTGCAATAATTTAGTGGGGATGAAATTGTTCAACGTTTTTAAAATGCGATAATATTTTCATTTATAATGGCATTCAAAATTAAAGCAACACAACCTATTTTCTTCTTTTCTTTTAAGCGCATAACTTTAAAACAAATCAATATATTAACTTAAAATTTAGATGGCTTACTTGTTATCAAATCATTAATCGAATTGTATGAACTTTTAATATAAGTAGTAATATTCAAAATGATATTAATTAATTTTTTTGCAAAAGAAAGCTTTCGAAGAAATTAAAAATTTAAACATTTTTAAGAAAACTCTGAGGAATGATCTTGAGGATGCATTGCAGATAGGTGACGGTACACATACCTCCAAATGTTTATTTAAAACGAATTTTTCTTCTTGTATTTAATTTTTTTTTCTTCCAAACGGACTTCTTAAAAAATATATATACTACTTTGCAAACTATGAGCATCACTAAAAGGAAAAAGATGTCAATACATATTTTTTTTAACTAACATCTCATTTATTTTCATGTTTGTTTAAAAAAAGAAAAAAAAAAACCTGCATACTTTTTTTCTTTCTAACAATTAAGTCCGTCTATGGGCGGTGATCTTCCGAGTTATAATGTTTCAGAACAATGCATTCTGTATTCACGTTTATATTACAAATGTATATACATTATAATTATAATCAAAGTATTTGTATCCATATTATATTTGACTGTAAAAATATGAATAAAAAATATATTCTTAAGAAATAAATAACACACAAATTGCGAAAAAAAAAAAAAAAAAAACGTCCACTGGCGGAGTTACAGATTTTCAAATGACGTGAATCTACGTCAGCGGTCGCGAAAGTGTTAATACAAGAACAAATATTTAGCATGTGGGTGCATGGGTATCTTCAGCAACACGTAGTATATCGTTCAACACCATTACTCGTTTGATTTTCTTTTCTAATAATATAAAGAATTTTCATACCTTCAAACGATTAATTTTCAGAAAATTTGAATTAATGTCAGCTTAAAAATTATTAAAGTAGAGCTTCATTATCCGAGTTATGTGGACCACGGATAATCGAAAACTCGGATAACGTGGACTCTGTCGTAAATCGGAGGGCAGACATACGGCAAAGTTTAAAATGGATAAAAACGTAGTAAATGAAGTAACATAATACATACATTACACATTTAAATGTAGTCAGTTAAAGATGTGATGCAATACCTACATACATACCTACATACATACAGTGATATATAGTAAAATTTGTCAAAGTTATCTACGGCATTTTCAAAAAACACGCCTCCTCCGGGGCGTACTCTTTTCGGGACTACCTCGGTTAACCCGGAACTCGGTTAATCGGGGTTCGGATTACCGCGGCTCTACTGTACTTAAAATTATTGTTATATCAAATTCGATTAATGTTTTCAAAACGAACCTCATCTAAATTTTATGTTTATTCTCTCATTTGTTTAAAAACTACACGCAAAAGAAGAAAACGGGAAAACAGTTTATTGCTTTAATTGGGTACACTAGTGTCTATGTTTTTGGAACATAAACTATTAAAAATTTTAAAGGAGAGTTTACATTGAGACCTTTGCATTTTAGAATAATTAGTGCACCCGTTTACACAAAACTTTTCATGACAATATGGAACTAATATTTTACAATTGTCTCTAATATATATAGGTGAGGCAATTTTATTCAACATATATATATTTTAAAGAAATTACACTTGTATATTTAAAACCATACATGAAATTAGAAAAAAAAAGTATATGTCACGATATGGAATATGTTTCATTATTTTGCAAGTTTTGATGCATGCAATTTTCCGATTTCTCCAATTTTGACAGCATATATATAAGCACCTTCGTTCATTTATATATTATATATAAACATGATAAAAAATAATTCTCTCTTTTAAAATTCAAAGAATAAAATATTGTTATTCAAACGTTTTTATCAGATATTATTTAATGTATATTTTAAGCAGTATAAAAATTTAATTGTGAGTATTATAAATTTCACTTGAAAAGTATGTTTTGTACTATGCACGTGAAACGAAATTCCATTTTTAACCTAGCTCCGAATGATAACTAATATTATGACTGTTTATAATTGTATTTTGCACAAAATTAATACAAATTAAAACTAATTTCTAAACGCATGGGTTTACAAGAAATTTGATTAAATCTCGACATACATTTTACCTGTTAAATTATTGTGTATATCACCAAGATAGTATCTATATCGCTCTGTCCTTTTAATGATTTTTCAATGCCATTATCTGTGACTTTATCGCATAAAATAACCTTCATTTTGTAACATAAGACGTTTATAATAAGAAATTTACCTGATTCATTATTGCCCTTTTTATCCCAAACAAGCGTCGTACTTATTTTTCTTTTTTCTTTTTGTCATCTTTTTGATATCGATAGTTCAGTTAATATTACAAGAAGAAAACAAATTTAATTTCTGAGATCAATGTTATAAAAATATGTATTTCTATATATTAGCTTCCGATGACGTAAGGTAGTTTTGGTGTAGGTGTTAAGGCCGGGTGAAAACACGAGTTTCCGAGACCTTGATGGAGTGTCCTCCGATGAACACTTCTTTTAAATTCTATCCCATAGTTAGACAAGCTTTTCAGAAAACTATGAATCCTGAACGGCTAGGCCGACGAGCACGACCTAGAATCGAACCCAGCACCTCTCATCTACCAGTTTCAAAAGCAGAGCCTCTCAGCTAGTGATTGAATAGATAAGGTAAGAATATATGTACTCTGTAGTATACTTTTTATGTTAAAGAGGAGAAATATTTCCGAATTTCGAGTGGGAAAAGTGAAATTGTTTAAAGTAATGTAGAAAAAAAAATTATTTTTGGTAGTAAGAATTAGTAAAAAAAATATTTTGTCAAATTTAATATCATTTACATTAAAAACATTTTTCTTTTCGTTGTGAAATAGTTTTAATTACTTTCAATGATAAATTATGTATATTATAGGTTTTTAATTATTCATCATTAAATGATGAATGAAAGCTTAATTTAAGTACACTACTGGCCATTAAAATTGCTACACCAAGAAGGAATAATAATAACGGAATGAAATTTGTTGGACTCATACATTATAGTAGGAAGAACAATTGATTAAAATTTCAGGAAATTTCGAGTTCTATGTACTGAGAAAACAGTACATAAAGCAGCGACCTCTGTGAGCAATAACAGCACATATCTGCCTAGGCATTGAATCGAACAGCGATTGGATGACATGTACGGGTAGAGCACTTCCTGAAGCTTCAACACAATGCCACAATTCATCGATCAAAGTTACTGGTGAGTGGTGGGGCAGCCAGTCGCTTTTCAACGATTAAACAGTCATTTTCATTGGTGCGAGATCAGGTGAACGCGCTGGCCAGAGCAACAATCGAACACATTCTGTATCAAAGAAGGTCCGGACAATACAAACAACTTGCGGTCGTGCATTATCTTGCTTAAATTTTGCGCTACGGAGGCCTCGAATCCAGGGCAGAGGGGCGGGCCTTAACTCATCAGAAATTTAATGGCCGCTGTTCAGAGTGCCAGGAATACGAACATGAAGTAATCGAGACGTGTATCCAATGGGAACCCATAACATCATTGCAAATGATGGAAGGTATGATGATGTCGAATCCCAGCTGGCAATGTGCACTATTCATAATGCCGTTAAATATGGATAAGGCAATCTTGATGCTGTAAACAAGATTGTGATTTGTCTGAAAAGTGACTTCACGCCATTCCTGCGTCCAGGTTCATTGTTGATCACACATTAATGGCGCCCATATGAGTGATGCAGTTTTGAGGGTAATCAGAATTTTGGTAGCCGCATACTGCGTCACCACCTGGATTGATGGTATGTGGTACCATTGGATACACGTCCCGGTCACCTCTTGTTTCCATTCCCGCCACTCTGAATACCAGCCATTACATTTCTGACGCGTCAAGGCCCATCACTCTGCCCTATGTTCAAGGCCTCCGCAGCGCAACATTTAAGCAAGACAGTGAACGACCAAAAGTTGTCCATATTGTCTGAACCTTCATTGAGGCCGAATGTGTTCGACTGTTGCTCTGGTCTGCGCGTTCTCCTGATCTCGCACCAATGAAAATGACTGTTTAATCGTTGAAAAGCGACTTCCCCCCCCCCCCCACCACCACTCACGAGTAACTTCGGTCGATGATTTGTGGCATCGTGTTAAAACTTCATGAAAAACTCTACCCGTACATGTCATCCAATCGCTGTTCGATTCAATGCCTAGGCAGATATGTGCTGTTATTGCTCACAGAGGTCGCTGCTTTACCTACTGTTTTCTCAGTACATATTACTCCAAATTTCCTGAAATTTTAATCAATTGTTCTTCCTACTATAATGTATATGTCCAACAAACTTCATTCCGTTATTATTATTCCTTCTTGGTGCAGCAATTTTAATGTCCAGTAGTATATTAAAAATTACTATGTTTTCAAATGCGTTTCATGCAGTTGTTTCATTTTCAATTCAAAGTATTGGGAATAAGACAGAACAAAGATTTTATTTACAGTAGAGTAACACGTATAATCACACAAATGGTATTTATATTTATATTTTTCGTTTGTATGAAATTGTTTAAATATATTATTTAAATAGTATGCATTGTATTACTAAATAGCTAGTTTTACTTTCTTTTTTTTTTTTTTTTTTTTTTTTTTTTTTTTACACACACACACGCACACACATATATATATATATATATTATAAAGAACTAAGTCTATTCATATTTAGTTGCTTGTTAAATGGATTTTTGTTATTTAGAATTTACATAAATAAATATTTGTACCATTTTGTTATTATAAATTGGAATTTGAAATACCAAAGTGCGCTCATGTATAATTCAAATGCAATCAAAATTTCTTGCAAATCCAATTTCTAAAAGTATTCAAACTGTAAGCTTACTAATTAATTTCAAACAACCGCAAAGAAACAATACTTTTTCTTTTTTTTTTAACATATTTCCCCTAAAATCAAATATAAATTCTCTGAAAATACCGCTTTTTTTTTATTTGCTAAAGTACCGTTCGTTGACTTATCTTAAGAAAACATTAAAATTACTTTTATCGATTTCTAAGTAGGAAGCTGTAATTCTACGAGGTGACTTAAACCCGTTTTATTCGTAATTACTTTTTTAGTTTGCTATGTACATAGTTTAACGATATTATAAGAATTCTTGCATTTTAAAAGAAAATATTTGTGCTCTTTTTTTTCTTTTTCTTTCTTTCTTTCTCAGCAAATACTTTTATCTCTGGCGCTGTTTTAAAAACGAATGCCATTAGGTGTTTCACGTGTAAAACTTTATTTAATTAGAGGAAATATTTCATTACTGACATATGTTTGGAATTTCAATGACTTTTCACTTATGCTGAGTACTAGTTAATGGAAATAAATATATTCTAAAAGTAGATCGTCATTTCAATAAAAGTCGAATCTCTTTCCTTCCTTGCATTTTTCTTTTTTTCTGTGTAATACTACCACTCGCTGCATGCAATTAAAACGCATTAACTTAATGGAATAATGTATTTTTAATTATTATTCATTAATTCTTGCTCCCTATATCTCTTAACATAGAAAATAGGATGTAATATCATATTTGGGCAATAATTGGATAATGTTTTTCTAGTTATCGATAGAAGAAAAACTATACTTTGAATTATTATGATTACCATTTCCGAAAGCAGAGACTTATGGTAAATGGGAATAGAGATATCTAATTATATCGCTGTTGTAATAATTTATGTATTATTTTTATCAATCACCCTTTTTGTTACTTTCTCTTGCCTCATAGAATTGTAAATGATATCTGTTATTTGTTATTTATTTTTCAGATATAATTGCCAATGGAGCATTAAATCAGAACTACAATTTTTTTTTTAAATTAATTCCGTGGCATTGTTAGTACACGCTTTTTTTATACAATTTTTTCTTATTTAACCGTAATTAAATAGTGGAGAGAATTACTCAACTAAGAAAGTGGTATCAGAAACAAAAGGCGAGTAGCAACAATATTACGAAAAAGTTACAGCTCTGTTAACCCGTTAACGCCAGAATTAATTTTACAAAATATTAGTAGCTAATTATTTAACTTCTAAATTAATATAGATAACTGGCAGTAAAATATATTAAACAATTCTTCTGATAGTTTTAAATTTAAAGCCTATCCTCATTTATTGACGTTTAGTGTTCTAGCGAGAAACCTTCGAGATTGTAAAACTTTGAGATAACAGATTAATTCACTATTATATTTTGACAAAGATCTCGAAAGTAAACTATTATAATACATATTATTATTCAACTTTATTTAAGTTAGTATACCTGCGAAAAAAGCAAATATATGTCCGACGAATGAAAAATCATAAAATGACTATCCAAATTATGAAATAATAATTAATAGTAGGCGCATAAAACTTTCAAGGATAATTTAGAGTGACGCTATAAACTGTCACTAAAAAGCAGAAATCATTCCAAGAAACCACAGAAAATATACGTGCCATTTTATTAGCTGTCCTCAAATAAGGACACCGGACGTTAATGGGTTGAATGTGTGTTCCAATTTAGAAAAGTGTAGATTAGGTTATAAATTCTTTTGCTTTAGTGTTACCAAGAATAGCTACAAATAGACATTGTCAAATACGATATTAATTCGTTAAGGTCAGCATATTTTCATATTTTAATCAATAAGCCCCGCTTTTTGGTGTTTCTCTAAATTGTTACTGTTTATAACGAAAAATTCTTACTTATTCGTGTTAAAATAATTTAAATTTTACTCACAGTTGTCCATGCGATTATAATTTTAAAATATGTAAATCTAAAATATCCTTTGGCATTTTCTATTAATCATTTATAGACACACGAAATGAGAATATATAAACAAGTATTAATGAATGCCTTGTATATTTAGCGTATTATTCCATCACGCCCGCATGTTTACTAACCGAAATAAGAGCGTTTACCAAAATACGCTATTCATCCAGTTGCTCAAAATGTTCTACTATTTTAACACGTAAAATTTTAAGCTTATAAAATTCAGTCAGGATCTGCAGAAAACATATTTTTGTAGATATAAAACGTAAACGTAGAAATTTCAACTGCTCAAAAAATAAATATTTATTTATTTATTTACAGCTATCCTACAAAACAGCAAATGATAACGACATAGGTAAGAAGATTGTAACAATCCAGCCTATCCATGCATACATGTTATGGTTTTAATCATGGCTCAGATACTGTTTCATAACTTGTATTAATAATTTGCGATTTACTATAGATTTTTTTTTTTTTTGTGTGTGTTGTTTTTTTTTTTTTTTTTTTTTTTGTGTGTTGTTTTTTTTTTTTTTTTTTTTTTTTGTTGTTTTTTCAAATTTAGGTTTACTGAGAAAAGATTCTGTAACTGACATCTAGAATCTAAATCTTGTCTCTAGTAAAAATAGTTCCCTTTCATCCTTATAAATTATAGTTTCCTTTGAAAGCCAATTCTAGAAACCCCTATTACAATTCCTGAGGGTTTGCCTATATTATCGAGGTCAAACTTATTTAAAAAACCCTGCAAAAAAATCCAAACACAAAAGGCGAGTTTTAACAACTATAATCTTGGTTTATGAACCAATTCTAGAAAATCAAGCGAGAATTTATCGCAGTACAAAAGATTCAAAATATTTAGACTATTGTTTCACCACTAGAAATGTATAGACTAGAAATTCTGAATCACTTTGTCTATTCAACTTATTCGCGGGCTTTATACGTATCACTCCGGAATCTATATTTCAAGTATAGGGATTTAGAAAATGACCACTTATTTGTTCTATATGAAGGCGGTATATATATATATATATATATATATATATATATATATATATATATATATATATATATATATTTCCCTCAGTGTTCCAAATATGCGACTTTACACTGTAGTTTGCAGGCAAGATCACTGTTTAATAGTTTTAGCTTACCAATAAGTACATATGAATTTTATATTAAATTTATCTTAGTTTAAATAAAACGCAAAATAAAAACGAACAAAAAATAAAGCGGTACGCATCGATTATTAACACTTTCCAACTGTACGTACTTGTTGTATCGTATAACTTTCAATGTTCTTTGCCTACGTTATCACACAACGGAAAGACAGAAGGACTGAAAGGCATACAGATAGACTAATTGTATTCATAATCAATCTTAAACATTGTTGGAAAGTTTTTAAAATGCTTAACGCTAAAGAAAATGCAGCCCTGATATTCTAACTGCAGCCCTTAATGTATCTAAATATTTTAATATAAACCTGTAAATTTGAAGGTTAGCCATATTATATTCTGTACAAAACATTATTTTAGAATATTAAGAATAAATGTCAATTTTACAGTAAAAAGCTTTTTACAGTAAAAAGTTATTTAAATATGATTAATAAAAATGTCTGTCCTAAGACGCAATGCATTGGAATTGTTTTGGGTGTCCTTCTACACAAACCAGTTGTACAAGACCTAATAAAGCCATTTTAAATAGGAAACATTCCATAGTGAACTTGAATAATGTATAACAATTCTTAAAAATTCTGAAATTATTTAAAGACGCTGGCAGCGGGCAGATGAATAGATAGAAAGATGGGCAGTCGGACAGACAGATACACAAATAGAAACCATATCCATTAAATAAAGAGTATTTGCACACAGCCAATACAAAGCCATTTTAAAATAATTAAATATTTTGAGTAAGCAACTGAAATTTATTTTTTTACAGATGCCACCCGGTAAATCCTAAGATCCTGAAGCCATGGCAAGTGCTATTATTGCATTCAGAAGATAAAAAAGGAAACGATATATGAAGTCGTATTATGAAAATACTTATGGCAGGCCAAAGTTCACCTTAAAAGTATTTTCCCATACTGAAGTATCTGTAAATTAAAAATTTGGATGTTAGGTCATCTTTCCTGCTGATAAACATCTCATAGAATTTTGGTTGTACATGAAACGGAATTATACCTGACTGACCATTGTAGCCATATCTGGCGGATTTTTTATTCAGTAATTACCAAAAATTTTTAATTGTAACGTTTCCCTAATCATTTCGAAGATCGAATACCTATTGCGTATATCAAATATCACTTCTCAAAATTATTGATGATTATTGAATAAAAAATCGTCCAGACCTGGCAACACTGTGACTGACTATCTCTGGCTTCAGAGGAGTCACGCCCTATTTCGGGCGAGTGTGTTTCTCAAACATAGCCTCCTTAACTAGATACCTGTCGCGTAGCTCGGAAACTAGGGAACAGTTGAATCGGTAGACAGCGCCACCTAGTACAGATTATGCAACTTTTTTATTCAACTGTTACCAATAATTTAAAGAAGTGATATGCGATATATATAATCGACGTTTCTTCGATTCTACTCGCCTTTTATGTACACCATATCCCACTTTTAAAACTTTTTGGTGCCTGTTGAATAAAAAATTCGCGCAAGCAGTACTAGGTGGCGCTGTCTACCGTTTCAACTGTTGCGTAGTTTCCGAGCTACGCGACAAGCATCTAGTTAAGGAGGCTATGTTCTAAACACAGAAGAAAAGAAAATGTGAAATGTATTTCATGGTGCCATGCAATATGTTCTTTTTCTCTAAAAAATTTAAAATTCATTTGTGTGTTTTTTTTTTTTTTTTTTTTTTTAAGATAGATGAACATTTGTTTTGACGGTTAATTTTTTTTTTTTTTTTTTTTTTTTTTTTATAAGCTCTCTGTGATTTATGTTTAAAAATGTTTTTAAGTTATATTTTTCTATATAAGATATTTTTCTTACTAAAGCTAATTACTATTTTAGCTACTCATGTTAGTTTAATATCATTTCTCTTTAAAAATGAATTAATCATCTTATGTAATGGAGAGAAATTCGGACACATTCTCTTTTTATTTTGCATTGCTTCGTTTTCCATTTTTCCTAGTCGAAATGATTTCTTTTACGTGATGGCAATACAGTGTCTGATACTGTATTCAAATTACTTTAATTAATTTGATTATTTTCAATTGCTTTTCTTGCCGTTATAATTGATATATATTTGGTACTTTATTTTATTATAAAAATGTTTAATACATTCAAACATTTTATTTTTCAAAATGATAGCACTAATAATAATAATAATAATAATAGTGAGAAAGGAAGATATTTTCATTTTATTCATGGTATATGAAAGTTTTTAAATTTTTCTACTGTCACAATATTTATTTTCACAATATAGTTCTTATATATTTGCAAAAATTATATCAATATATTTAGCATTTCGATCTTGCATTATAAATGTTGTCTAAAACTAATAACACATACCATGGGATAATTCAATTACCTATACGTGCTCTTAATTTAAAAATTTTCAACTGTCATTGGGTGTAATTCGCTCAGTAGCAAATTTTCTTAACAACATTACAAATAATTTATTTTTATTAATATAAATACTATTACACTATCACAAACTTATTTTTGTAATGTAGTATTTTTCTGCACAGTAAAACTGGAATAGGTAATTATAGTAAAGCTTGAATTATTTTATTGCCTAATAATCGAAATCTAACTTACATATTGGATATAAAAAGCGCTAATTAGAATTGGGATATAAATTATAAATATGTGTAATTTTAATTGAATCGAGTTCGCTAATAAATTCCCAGGTTTGATCGATAATATTTTCAAGAGACAATGGCTTTTTCTGTTTATTTATTTATTTATTTATTTATTTTTTTTCGTAATATGAAACTTATATTTTACTTCTGGTGTAACTTATTTATTTTCCCTTATTTAACATCTAAATATTTTATGTAATTATTGTAGATTTTTATTTTTGTTTGACTTTAGTTTCTTCCAATTATGAAATGAAATCAAGTGTTCTGATAATCACGGATACAATGCTTTCTAAGTTTATACATGCTCTTTTCACCAGAAAAAAAAAAAAAAAAAAAAAGAAATATTATCACAGTTCTAACTTTAATTGAAATTCTTATCTAATAATTATTTCATTCTGATATGTATTCATGCACATATAATAGCTGAAAATGGTAAACGTAAACAGATACAGCATCATTTTAATTTAGATAGAAGAACGATTATCGATCTGATAATATCCGATTACTTTTTGCTTGAATTGTAATTGATAATGTTTTTGTTAAATCAGCATAGCTAATTTTTGTAACTGCTTTTTCAGATAATTAAATTAAAATTACAAAAAAAGAGAAAAAAAAAAGAGGTCAGCTTACAGTTTCTGTTCTGTTCATATGTAGATATTTCTGTGAGATGTAATAGTTTTTGCTAGTTTCGCATTGTTCTTAAGAAATTCTAACAGTTTTTAGAGCTATCTTCCTCTTTCTTTTTACTTTCTTCTATATGTAATATAGAGAAAGTATTGGATTCGCGAAAATTTTCGACCTCCGTTTTTTGACGGATCTACACGTTTTGGGATGTCCTGAACACGAATTGATAGTTTTTAGAAAATGTCTGTCTGTGTGTCTGTCTGTCTGTCTGTCTGTCTGTCTGTGTGTCTGTCTGTCTGTCTGTGTGTCTGTATCATTTTTTTGTGGACGCTGTATCTCACGAACATATGAATGAAATTTAACCAAACTTGGTATTTAGTTGCACCCTGACATGAACTGGTGCCCATTAGATTTGGGGATCAATAGCTCAACAGGTGGCGCTGTAATCGCATTTTATGCAAATTTTTAACATGGCAGCATAGGACAAAATTCCGTATAAATGGGCATAATGAGAGTTATTTTAAACTTGTGATTGTAAAATGAATTTAAATTATTGATGATAGTAGTAGTTAACTAGGAAAAAAAAATTGTGCATGGGGGGGCATCGGTTCCCCCCCTGGGGGGGAAGTACCCCCCCGGGGGGGTTAAATTTTGAAGATGGGTATCATTCGAAAGATCTCGTCAATACCTTTAAAACGAATGGTTGAACCATAAATCTGTGATAATTTAAAACAAAGTTATCGATTTTTTTTTACTTTTAACAAAAAAAAAAACTTAGAAAATCGTATTTTTTTTTTTTTTTTTTTTTTTTTTTTAACGAAATTTTACCAAACTTGGTATTTAGTTGGTCCCCGACATAAACTGTTGCTGATTATATTTGGGGATCAATAGCTCAACAGGTGGCGCTGTGATAGCATTTTATCTAAATTTTTAACATGGCAGCATAGGATAAAAATTCGTATAAATGTGCATAATAAGAGTTATTTTACACTTGTGTTTGTAAAATTAATATGAATTATTGATAATAGTAGTACGTAACTAGGAAAAAAATTTTGTGCATGGGGGGGCATCGCTTCCCCCCCTGGGGGGGAAGTACCCCCCGGGGGGGGTAAATTTTGAAGATGGGTATCATTCGAAAGGTCTCGTCAATACCTTTAAAACGAATGGTTGAACTATAAATCTGTGATAATTTAAAACAAAGTTATGGATTTTTTTTACTTTTAACCAAAAAAAAAAAAAAAAAACTGAAAAAAATTCTTTTTTTTTTTTTTTTTTTTTTTTAATTATTGTTAGTGATTGAATATGTATTAATTTTCACAAAAAAAAAAAGGAAAAAAAAATCTTTTTTTTTTTTTAAATATTGTTACTGATTGAATATGTATAGGAAAATATAGAAGAAAGTCTTGTGGTGGCCACAACATACTAGTTTTAACTAGATTTTATCATCACGCATGAGTGAGCTTCATACGAATAAAAGTTCGCATATGAGTATAAAGATCTAAAGATTATACATTACTTTAAAAAAAAAATACTAGGTTACAGAGAGATTTTGCTCTCAAAGCTCGTAGACGTGAGGTGCCGTGTTCGATTCCAGGTCGCGCTTGTCGGCCTAACCGCACACAGTTTTCTATGGTTTTCTCCTAAACTTGCGTAAATACGGGTTAAAATACCTTAGAAAGCTCCCCCCCCCCTTCCCCTCATGCCTAGAAACTTAGCGCAGTAGTCGGCTTTACTACCAAACACCAAAAATGACTATACACGTTCGATTAATACGGTTTCAGTTTTCAAGATATTTGACGTATCGTACAATTTTAGACGAATATTTGACGAATCATCCAGAACATTTGGTCGTGTAAACATCATAACATATCATAATTCATATATTTTAACAATGATATTATTGTCGGGGATTCCCCTTTCATTCTTCTGCTTTCAGAACAAAACGACTGTCCAGACAAAGTGACGCCCGCCTCTTTTTCTGATTGCGCCACTCTTTCTGTTTGAAATGAGAAGTATTCGAAAGATGTATTTTAGAATCAGAACAGAAAAGGACCTTGAATAGAGATGGGGCTACGTGAAGATCGTTTTGCTTACAGACGCCCCGGTCCTAAAGAAGAACAATTAAAACTTTTAAGAATTAGAATTAATATTTAAGAACTAATTAGAACATACAACTTTAATGTTAAGAAACAATTTAATATTTAATTGTAAATACTGTAGATAATTTTTGTTTCTGTTTCGTTTTACATGCATGCTAACATAGCATTAAATTATGTCTTCCCATCTAAGTAGTGTTCTAGTTTCATCGAGTTTGTGTTAATGGATCATAGCTGCCACCTTCCACATCCGGATCTATTGCGATAGAAGCTTTCGGGTGAGACCCATCCATATTTTATTATTTGAGAAGTTAAATTTGGATGAATATATTTTAGAAGATTTACTTTATTATAGAAAATTTAAGTCTGTCACTGCAAGAAAATTTAAGACTAAAAATTTGCTATAACGGGTCTGTAAGAAAGATAATTAAGTTTTTTAAAACAGAAGTAAGATATGGTATAGCAATAATTATCTCGAAGTTAATTGGACAAGTAACATGTTTAAAATAAAATTCTTTTTGGGGATAAACTTGTAAAAACTAATGCTCAAAATGCGTAGAATGTAATGTAAAGCATAATTATGATGCTTCTTTTAATTATCTATATTGAATTATATGGAAATAATACTTTTATAATATAGTTGTATGAGAATAATATGCACGGGTATATAAAGATATCTTTCAGAAAATCGGAAATCTATTTCTAACTAAATGTACATTTTCTTGAAATTTCTCGAAATAATATCCGCGAAACAGTGCCTGCAAAATATATGCTATAAATAGATATACATCCTCCAAAATTAATCAAGTATTTTTTACATGATTCAAAAACGACATTTGGAAATTATCGTAATTCTAATAATTTTATTTTTTGTTTCATATGTTTATATACAAGAAAGTTAAAAGGAAATAGATTTTATGAACTAGAAAAAATAAATAAATAAATAAATAAACCACTGTATTTTTTGTTATGTTTTGTTCTTAAACAATAGTAACATTTTGGAACAATATACAGGGGGATTTTTTAAAACTGACAATATTCATAGCTACCTAACTAGATCTAAGACAGCTTCCTAAACAAGATGCCTTGCGCATGGCTCAGAAACTTAGCAAAAATTCAAGCGGTAGACAGAGCCACCTGGTACAGATTGCGTGACTTTTTTATTCAAATATCACCAATAATTTTAAGAATTGATATATGATATATATAATCGACGTCTTTTCGATTCTATTTGCCTTTCATGTATATCGAATCCCACTTAAAAAAAAAAATTGTGGCTGTTGAATAAAAAAGTCGCGCAATCTTTACCAGGTGGCGCTATCTACCGCTTGAATTGTTTCCAAGTTTCCGAGCCACGCGGAAAGCATCTAGATTAGGAGGCTATGTATCTAATAACCGAAATTACTCCAAGCTTGGTGTGGAAATGAGTATCGATACAAGAAGTAGGATTCTATTTAAAAACATACAGTTACAGTAAAATGTTAAACGTTATTCGCTTCATTCATTTCACCGGCTCGTAAAGAATTTGACAACATTCAATGTGACCGCCGTTCTCAGAAACTGCATCGTACACTGTCTGCAGAGCATTTTCTATGGTCGTACGCAACGTGTCACAAGAAACATTCAACACTGTTTGTGATGCGTTATTCTTTAACATACTCAAATTTGTGACTCTACCAGCATAAACTTTTGATTTCACATAATCCCAGAACCGAAAGTTACATGGCCTTAGATCAGAGAAAACAGGCGGCCATGTACCTTTAAAACTGCGACTGATGACTCTTTCACCAGTAAAGTGATGACATAATAGCTGATGAAACAAAGTGTTGGGGTGCCCCATGCTGCATAAAAAAGTTCTGAACTTGAATTGGCTCACTTCAGCTCAGAATAATTTACGGAGCTGTCTACATATTTTTACTTTCTTCTATATGTAATATAGAGAAAGTATTGGATTCGCGAAAATTTTCGACCTCCGTTTTTTGACGGATCTACACGTTTTGGGATGTCCTGAACACGAATTGATAGTTTTTAGAAAATGTCTGTCTGTGTGTCTGTCTGTCTGTGTGTCTGTCTGTCTGTGTGTCTGTCTGTCTGTCTGTGTGTCTGTATCATTTTTTTGTGGACGCTGTATCTCACGAACATATGAATGAAATTTAACCAAACTTGGTATTTAGTTGCACCCTGACATGAACTGGTGCCCATTAGATTTGGGGATCAATAGCTCAACAGGTGGCGCTGTAATCGCATTTTATGCAAATTTTTAACATGGCAGCATAGGACAAAATTCCGTATAAATGGGCATAATGAGAGTTATTTTAAACTTGTGATTGTAAAATTAATTTGAATTATTGATGATAGTAGTAGTTAACTAGGAAAAAAAAATTGTGCATGGGGGGGCATCGGTTCCCCCCCTGGGGGGGAAGTACCGCCCCGGGGGGGTTAAATTTTGAAGATGGGTATCATTCGAAAGATCTCGTCAATACCTTTAAAACGAATGGTTGAACCATAAATCTGTGATAATTTAAAACAAAGTTATCGATTTTTTTTACTTTTAACAAAAAAAAAAAAAAAAAAAAAAAACTTCGATTTTTTTTTTTTTAATTATTGTTAGTGATTGAATATGTATTAGTTTTCACAAAAAAAAAAAAAAAAAAAAAATTTTTTTTTTTTTTTTTTTTTAATATTGTTACTGATTGAATATGTATAGGAAAATATAGAAGAAAGTCTTGTGGTGGCCACAACATACTAGTTATAACCGAATTACTGGCGCTGTTGTCGACCAAAAAAGGATACATTTGAATTTTGCTTTGGTACGCGTTTTGTATGCTAATTGTCAGTTTTGTAAGCTGCAACAATGCCATAAATATCCTTAGCGTCGATTTTTGAAACTTTTTCTTTTTTTTTTTTTTTCCTTTGTTCGTGGAATCCTATTTCCTTCCCGTATCATTATACTCCATACCAAGTTTGGCGCCATTTCAGTTGTTAGATTGAGCTACAGGTGGCTATGAATAGTGTCAGTCCAAAAAAAAAAAAAAAAAAAAATCGCACTGTATACACAGAGTTTTAGCAGGGTATATAAAACTTTTCATTGTATATATATATATATATATATACACTGTAAAATAAATAACGGTAGATTTTACAACAGGATGTGCTGGCAAAAAGGGGTGCCAGCACAATCTGCTGTTAAAAAGATGTAATTTATAACAGAAATATCTATAAAATAGTGTATCTCTACAGATGTTTCCGTTGTAAATTGCCCTAATTAACAAGCAGAATATACTGGTAAAAAGGGGTGCTAGCACAATCTGCTGTTAAAAAGAAATAATTTATAACAGAAATATCTGTAAAATAGAGTATCTTTGCAGATGTTTCCGTTTTAAATTACCCTATTTAACAGCAGAATGTGCTGACAAAAAGGGTGCCAGCACATTCTACAGTAAAAACTACCGTTATTTTTTACAATGTGTATAACTGCTATATTTTAGAAATATGTAAGAAAAAACGTAAAGGACTGCCCATAATTAAAACCGTCAATGCTTCATCTTTGTAGCTTAAAATGAACTACCTACAAAACTAAAAATTCTATAACATTTTCCTTTAAAATTATTAAACAATTCGGAAATTTCTTTGACTAATAACATCTCTATGAATATAGACACCTATATATATATATATATATATATATATATATATATAAATGAATTGAAATTTTAAGAAATATTTACTGCCGTGTTTTTATTTGGAAAACATTGAAGATTTATTCAAGTAAAGAATGCTATATCAATTCGTGCACAGACATGCCTCTTTTCAAAGATTTCCCAGCATTATTATTTCAACAATAAATCTGTTATCAAATTTATAGGCTATTTTTATAACAATAATTGCTCTACGAATTTAGTGGTGTAGAAATTCAAGAACCGTGCTAACCCTGAATAATGGCTCTTTAAAAACAAGAGCTGCTTGTAGAATAAATGTGCAGTAATTGCCTATGACTATTGTATTTTATGTTATTCTACTATAATTAAAAATACATAAGTTAATGGCTCTTATTTTAATTTTCGACTTAAATTAAAATCGAAATTTTTCTTAGAATTTATAGAAAATATAATTTTTTTAGTTATTCATTTCTTCAGTGTAGGACATTAAAAGGTAATTACTTTTCATTATTCATTTCTACAAAAAGTAAACAAAGCACTTAAATAAGCTAATCATGAAGTTTGTAATTTTTACTTTTAACTTTTTTTTTTTTTTTTTTTTTTTTTTGTATGTGTGTGTGCGATTAGAAATTTTTCTAAATATACAATTAAATGCTGCACCAGTATTATTGAGCATAATTTAAATCTAATAAAATTTATTTTATTACAAATTTGCGGTTATTTTGCTTTTAAACTCTAAAACATTTTCACATAAAAAAAAAGGGGGGGGGGGAGGTTCAAGGTTTTTTTTTTTTTTTTTTTTTTTTTTTTTCTGAAAAGCTATAAACTCTTATCAAGCACTTGAATTATTATTTATTTATTTATTTATTTTTTATTTAAATACGACTCACAAACATTCCTATTTTCCGATAGTTTCCAAATTAAATTTTGTAAATCACTTACTCTAATATTACAAAAGAATATTTTAAACCCTCACAAGAATATTAGCGATATGAATTCATCTAATACATTTTCAAACGTATTAGATAAAAGAACACTCCTATCCTGATAAGTTTGAAATAGCAAGCAAGTATAACTTTAAAAATGTATGACTTTTAATATCGTTGAAATTTAATTTAATATTGGTAGTTTCTATTTTAGACAAAAAAAATAAAAATAAAAGTTATACGCCTTTCATTTACAATTCCAATTAAAATCGGATACACGGAAGTGTTTATACCTAGTCGTTTGTTTTCTTTCTGGATTTCACTTTTCAAAGTGCAAATCTCATTAAGCGATAGTTTATCTTACTGCGCTTAATAAAATCGATTGTGATAGATTTGCATAAATATTGAAATAGTGGTGGTGCCGTAATTACTTTGATTTTAACCCCGCCTAATTGCTTCATTTCGTTTCGTTTACCTCGTAAGAGAATCTACAATAAGTACAAAGAGAGAAAATGAAATTGCTTCAAGTGTAAGCTCAAATAAGATTTTATTTAATTTTAGTTTTCCGTTCCAAGTTTAATTTGCGCGTCGTTATTATTAGAAGGAGTTATATAACTCGATGCATACTAATGGTATAGGAACGACCAATAATACATATAAATTGTGTACATAATGATCAAAATGGCATTTATATTTATTATTGTAGAATACTGTTTTCCTATATACAAGAAAAATAAAATAAAATAAACAGCAACAAAAAAAAATTGTTATATATTAAACAAATACTAAATAAGCCTAAAAATTAATCGATTGATTAGTTAATCAGTGCACAATACGAAGGATTATAATCGAACAGAAACTATATTCCTGTAGAAATACAAGGTCTACCTAATCAGTCCTTCCAATGACACAATAATGCAGATATTAAATTTAAAAAAAAATCTCCCAAGTGTTTTGTATTTTAGATACTGATATATTTTTTATAAGAATTTTCATCTTATTTAGTTATAGAAAACAGCAACTAAATCTTTTATCGATTTTTTTTCCACAAAGTTTTCTATCTTTTTCTTAAAGAAAAAAAAAAAAAAAAGACCTGAACATTTGTCATTTATAGATTTTAATGTACTTAATGCAGAGCTGCCAACCTAATCCGTCAAATTGTTAGTACAGCGTCTTTTTCTACACCACTTAATTTTTAGAGTGTTTTGATTCTCAATTCACCGTAAAGGAAGAGAATTACTCTAAAAATTAAGTGGTGTAGGAAAAGGGGCAGTACTAACAATATGCCGGATTAGGTTGGCCCTTTAACCCTGTTAACCCTTTAACGTTCATTGGTTTCGCAGCAAAACTAAACATCATTTATCAAACTTGACATCATTTAACAACTTTTTATGTAGCAGTATTTTAATATTTTCCACTTGTTTTAATTAGTTTTTAAACTTGTGTTCCTTTTCTGTTCGGTAGATAGCAGCACTATTCCAAAATTTAACAAATAATGCTTCAAGGGAAGCTAAATGCATAAATCACATTAAGTTTCTAAGTGGGCGCAAGTGCAAATTGCTGGTTTGATGATGCACTCATGTCTAGTTTTTTTCATTGAATGAAGAGCTGGACTATTATTTTCGCCTGAAACAACTTTTACGAGTTTTTGTAGTCAATAATGTTTACTTACAAAGTGTTTTATTTATTAAATTAAATATTATTTGTATTTAATATGGTTAACTTACACATGTTCAAACCAAAAATTTCTCGAAAAGGGGCAATGCTATTTTTTTATTTTTTAAATATTTATAATCAGCTATGTGTCTAAATGCAATTCTTAAAATTAGTTTAGTAATTATTTTAAATAAATTAAGTAGTGAACGTTAAAGGGTTAATTGGTGAAAATACTATCAAATTTAAACAGAAACACATTATGAGAAATATATATATATACACACTCCTTCTCATATTTATAAGGACACTTTATGTTTTGAAATAGCTAATGCAAAAATAACTGTGAACAAGATTATACTAAGTGCACTTAATATTTCTAGTATTCTAAAAACTAAAACTGCTATAATTTTTTTAATATGAAACAATATTAATAAAAAATAAAAGCAAAATATTTTTTTTCTCCATGTTTTTAGAGGTTCATAGTTATAGGGACAATAAAGGTTTTTTCGTTTTATTTAACTTACTAGCGGATAAATTACAGTTGACATGCGAATTTGTTAACTACTGGGCTAGATTAATTCATATATTAGCCTTCAATTTTTCTTGGACGGACATTACTGATAATTCCTCTAAAAAAAGAACGTTCATATAGTGAAGTATGATAAATGTGTTTTTTAAGTGAAAGGATAATTTCAATCCTTCGAATTTCTAATGAAATTCGAAGATCTGAAATTGCTGAAGGAAATGTGATCCAACGTTGAACTGCTGGTTCGATAGGAGAGAGATCTGATGCAAATTCAGAGTTGTTTTACAGTGATCGAAGACTCATAATTGCTCTTACTGTTCTACTCATAATAACTGCTGCTGAATTTGCTCCTAATTTTTAACGAATGGTTGGGGACCAAATTTATGCATGTTTGAAATAATTAATAATATGTTAAAATGAATAAAAAACCTGTACTAATCAATAAGCATTTAATGGGGGAAAGTACGTCTGTGTTAAATTCGAATAAAGACAATATTAAATGGGAAAATATTGCATTTTCGTATGAAAAACATTTTATTCCTGATTAAACAAATGGTTTTAAGAGTTACTTGCCATGATCTGAAGATAGCGAAAGGCAGAGCAGATTTTTTAAAGGCAGTTATGAGTCGGGCATTTTAAAGGTGGATCTTTGGTGCTCTGGGGAGCAGTTTCTACTGAAAGCAGAATGAATTTAGTAATTTTTTCTATTATTATGAACATCAAGAGAATATCTGCAAATTTTAAACGTGGAATTTTCAGATTTTTGTTATATTTGGGGGGGGGGGGGTAATAATATTTTTTTCAACAAAACTGACATATTTGCTCAACTTCTAGAGCAATAGGAAATAGTTTGAAGAAAGAAACTTCTGTATTATTGCCTTTCCCGTGCTCTAAAAGTTGAAAAAACCTTAACTTATCAAATTAGAAAAGTGCATGCAAGTGGAAAGCAATTTTAAATAGTTTAAATGTATTCAGAATATCATCTATGCTGTAGGAAATGGTATTGAAACTGAATATTTAAAAAGAAAATGTATATATATATATATATATATATACCAGAGATAATGTCAGACTGTTTCACCCTAAAAAGAGACCCCATAAAATATTAATTTAAAGAATAACTGAATAAAAATTACTAAGATTTGGACTATCCTTAAAATTATGAACATCTGAAAAATCATCTTTTTGACCGTATTTAAAGTTTTTTAAGAGAGAAAAACGATAAAACTTGTTAAATGTTGTCTATTAATGATATTCAAATCATTAAAAAATATATTTCTTTAAATAATAGTGTTCAGCGTTTAGTTAATATAGAAAAACGGGTGTCCTTATAATTATGAGATCCAGTGTATATATATATATATATATATATATATATATATATATATTGTATATAACGTAATAAAACTCTTTACGCAAATATATAAAATCTATTAAAACGATACCTATACTAAGTGTTAGAAGCATATACAACCTATTTAAATATTTATGTGTTAATGGGATTATTATTATTATTATTATTTTATTTACAAATATTTTAATATGATACTTTTGATTACATAAAACTAATATCTTTTCAATAAATTAAAAAATACAGAAATTGCATCGTGCTTATTTCACTAGAAGTTCTTTTTTAAAAAAAGTGATTATTTTAAGATTGTTTTTCTCACTGTTTCTTCAATAACTATTTGTCTGAGATGCCATTTTATCTTAAAATTTATTTTACAAAATGTATTTCCTTTTGATTGAAAAATATTTTATTTATCTTTTAAATTTGCGATTAATCTTAACAATAATTCATTCACATTTATTTTATTATTCTTTAAATTGAATTGCTGTCACACATGATTGTATTTTAATGTAATTTAAAAAAATGTAAATTTCATTGGATCTAAATCATTACATTATCTATATTAAAGTAAATTTCATGAAAAAAAACAATATTTGTTCACACACACACATTTATATATATATATATAGTGAAATTCAAAATAAAGATTTAAAATTCAGTAATAATAAAAAAGTTATACAATTTCTTAAAATTGTTTATTACCTTTTAGTGAAGAATAATAAGTAATTTTTATAATCTGAATGTTTATATATTTTCAAAATCTCTGTGTCTAATCCGTTTACTTTTATTATTTAATTTCCCATTAAAAATTTTTTATCCATTTAACTAATTCTCATACAGAATTGCCAAGTTTTTTAGTTTATTTCGAAGCATTTTCAGTCTCGTCCTTTTTCTCCATACCACTTTTATTATAAGAGTATATACAGTGTGTTTATAATTAAACTTCCCCTATAAACAGCATACTACAGCGCAAACGGGTGAACGGAATGCAACGAAATTTGGTATATAGACTATACACGAGATGCGCTCACGGAATTTCTGTATTCCGTTTTGGTCGTTTATTGTGTTAAATTGAATGTTTTTCCGAAAAAGGCGCCCTCTGGTGGACATTTTGGAACTATTTTTTCTTTTTCGAAATTCTGTGAGCGCATCTCGTGTATAGTCTGTATACCAAATTTCGTTGCATTCCGTTCACACGTTTGCGCTGTAGGTTGCTGTTTATAGGGGAAGTTTAAGTATAATCACCTGTATATGCATATACATTTATATATTATCGTACTTGTTATATATCATAGAAAACAATTTTATAAATTAAGCGGTGTGAATTTAAGGCGGGGCTAAAATGCTGCTGAATAAATTGAGGAACGTGGAGACAATGCTGATGTTATTTCAGAAATATTTTGAAGGGCTAGTTTTAACTAATTTTAACTTAGTATTTTAATTTTACTTTTTTATACTTATAAACGCAGCTGCCAAGATTTTATTTTATTCCGCAGTATTGTGAACACCAGCTTTTTTTTTTTTTTTTTTTTTTTTTTTTTTTTTTCAATCCATTATTTTAGAAGAGTATTTTTTCTCATTATTTAACCGTGATTATGGAATGGAATTAAATATTGTATAAAGACAGCGATATAAGAAATGAGCAAATACTAACAATACACAGAATAAATTAAAAAGTTTTTAGCATTGCAGCTTTGATTCTGATGATTAGCAATTTTAAGTTTTTTTTTTTTTTTAACATGATTTTTTTTTTTTTTTTTTCTAAACGAATATTGTGTAAATAACGTAGTAGATATAAATTAAAATGCAGTTCTAACGAAATCTAAAACTAAAGTGAATTTAATTGTATATACATTTATACATATATATATATATATATACTTTTTTTAAACATAAATTTGAATCTATACATGTAAATATTAAAAAAAAAAAAAAAAAAAAAAAAAAAAAACTGTGCATTATTCTCAAAAAAGAAAAAGAAAAAAAATCATTGCATAGATATGTTTTTTTTTTTCTTTTACACAGCCCTCGTAATTACATCGCATTTATATCTTCTGTTAAATTAAAAAATGATACAAATTGCATCGCCCTCTCTTACTCGAATTTATTTTGATAACAATGATTATTTCATGATTAGTTTTTTTTTTT
This sequence comes from Salticus scenicus, assembly GCA_963930645.1. Lineage (NCBI taxonomy): Eukaryota > Metazoa > Arthropoda > Arachnida > Araneae > Salticidae > Salticus > Salticus scenicus. The sequence goes on from OZ005654.1 coordinate 25,533,821, forward strand.
TTTTTTTTTTTCATTTTTTTTTCTTTTATATCGTTTAATCTGAAGTGTCATTCTATTTTCGGAAAATTGTTTTCCAGAGTATTTTTCTCTGTAATTTGCAAGGAAATGAATATCATTACTGTTTAAATTTTCGATTCATCTTGACAGTAATTGTTTCATTTTTATTTTGATATCTCGTTAAATTGAATTGTTGTCCTCATGGGCGTACATTCGTGTAATACATAAGAGAAAAGACAAATTTCATTAGCTTTCTCTTTTTAATGCGTCTGAAGATATTCATTAGAATTAAAAGAAAAAAGAAAAAAACTTTGGGTTATAAAAAAAAGGGGGGGCATATAACGATGTCTGTTAAATTGTGTTAAAATTTCCTAACTGTGTAATACAATTTTCGAATTATTGAGAAAAATATATATCGCTGTTTATTGTGAAGAAGCTATAAACATTAAAGTTTATATTATTTAAATTTAAATGTTTAATTACGAGAGCAGTATATTAAAAAACGTTTTCACCAGAAATTTCATAATTGTTTAAAATTCATGTTATTGAACTGTTACAATTCGATGAGATATTTAGCTGATAGCGAAAACTTTTTTTTATTTCTAAAATAAAGCTTTTGGGGGGGACACGTTTTCTGACAAATTCGGCTAATTTTTTTTTTTTTTTTCTTTTTTTTAATTAAGAATAATATTTTTTTTCCTTCTGTATTTCATAAAAAAAAAAAAAAAAAAAAAAAAAAAAATATTCAAACATAGAAAAATGTATTCAAACTGTCTAAAATTATGATCACTGATTATGATAAAAATAGATGCTTTAGAAAGAACCACATCTATTTTTTATAAAAGAAAGTAAGTAATGCCTATCAGGCGCATTTAATTTTTATTTTGTTAATGCAGGATGATCTTGATAGAGTAGGATGATTATTTCAATTTTCTTGTTAAAAGCCAGATACTTATGATTTTAAGACTAGAAACGAAAATCTAAAAAAAAAAAAAAAAGAAAAAAAAATCTCAAAGCACGTTTGGTATTTATAAACTGATATTTTAAATCTCTCTGAATAAATTAGGAAGTAATGTAAAAAAGCTATAATGTTAAATATCTACACCTTATCAACAAACATCAGACAATTTCTAGATCGGTAAAACATGTACTTTAAGGTATAAAAAAAAGACACGCCAAGATGGAGCTATCCGAAAGAGGTGAATTTGCGGTATATGTGATGCACATGTACAGAAAAACGAATGATTACAATTTAAAAATATGAATGATTTATACAATAGAAAGGGCTTTACAAAGTGAGCAAGTCAATAATTCGTTGGACCACTGCTGACCCTTATGCAAGTAGTTACTCGGCTTAGCATTGATTGATAGAGTTGTTGGAAGTCTTCCATCTAGATATCGAGCCAAATTCTGTCCATTTGGCTTATTATATAAGGAAAATTTCCGATCTGGTTGTAGAGACCTTTTTGAAAATGCTCCAAACTTTCCCAAGGAGAGAGAGTTCCGAAGAGCTTGCTGGCCAAGATAGTGTCAGGCAAGCACAAAGACAAGTAGTAGACACTATCACCGTGTGCGGACGGGCATTGTCATGCTGAAATTTAAGCCTAGTATGGCGTGATATGAAGGTCAATACAACGAGGCGTAGAATATCTTCCGCATACCTTTGTGGTATAATGACCACCATTGGAGCCCTACAATGAAAAGAAATGGCACCCTAGACAATCACTCTCGGTTGACTGGCCATATGGCGGGTCACAAACAGGCTGGTATCCCACCGTTGTCCGGGCATCTTTAAACATGTCTTCGCTGGTCATAGGGCCTCAATTCGAAGCGGTACTTATCATTGAAGACAATTCTACTGCAGCCAGTGAATCCGTCTCAGACCCTTTCTCTGAGCCACCTATTAAGGGTTCTTGAGGTCATTTAAGCGTCAGATGGGCGTAGAATCGATTATATTGTTGAATTTGAGGCTTTGAATGCCGCTCTGGCGATTAATCGGTTCTCACAATCTGGCGTATATCTAATTCGACCGTTTCATTCTTGATGGCCATGGTTCACCCATTCCTACCAGCATCCTCGTCTGAGAGCGGTATCACTCTTATCGAAATGTCGAATGATTCACTGATTAGACCGGCCGAATTCTTCGAGCTCGTCTACATGTACTCTTTTAAATGCTGACATCTGTACACATTGTTTACGCACTTGTAGTATAATTACTGTCTATCTGAGTGCATGGAATGAAATTCTCAAAGATATATATATATATATATATATTAATCGAAATTTCGTCTCTTTAATATCCTGCCAGTAGCACAGTTAAAGATTCGTTTTAGAGTCACATGTTCATCCATTGCCCGCCAAACTTTAAGATTTTCCTTTTCATTTGAAACCTGTACGCATATCTTTGTGTCCAATTTACATTCTTCTTCTTTTTTTTTTTTTTTTTTTTTCTTAGAATGCAATAGAAAACTGTCAGTGACAGATACGACAACTGAATACAACCAAATTTAATGTATTATTATTATAAATATTATTTCTAAGTTTCACTGTTAATCGATATGATTCGGCCTTCCTTGAAAAGGATTAGTCTGAGCAAATTTTCTGAGAACATATCTTTACTAATAATTTTTGACAAATGAAAAAACTGAAATGCTACCATAAATTAATTAAGACAATATTGTATATATCCATCTGCGTGTTCGTGCTCTATCATAATACCAGGTTCCAGTACAAAATTATTCCAGCCTGGAAGATCAAAATTGTGATGATATGTCTTCGGACCACCCTTAGGAGTGAGTCCAAGACCGTCAGAATAGAATAGCACTATAGAATGGCACCATAGGCACTAATGTGCCGTAACACAGCCAACTTCAACATCCACTTACAGTCCGAAAGTGATAAAGCATCAAGCATTTTTTTTTTGTTGTTGTTCTGATAACCCTGCTTTTGTTTCAAAATGTAGATGTTTTTAAAAAAAAATTGTATGAACAGCATGTTTTTAAATATTTATGGAAATATTTTTTCGATTTGATGATTTCACAATGCTTCATGCAGCGAATTACACTATTCTTCCAAGTTTTAATAAAATCAATTCCGAATAGCATTCTAAGTTTTTGAAGTAAATTGAAGATATACATGTTAAACTTGATGAACATAAAACATGAACATAAGCATGAACATAAAACTGTTCATATCAGTATCATAAATGATATTTTAAAATCATTTCAACTGCTGTAAAATAAAATAAAAATTATAGTACACTTATGAACAAAAATTCGTGAGTTGGCCTTGATTGCACCTTCAAAAGTCCCCAAGCGGTATCAGATATTATAATAGAAACAAAATACATTGTATTAGATTTTTTTATTCTTTGAATTTAAAGGTATAGCTTTACTATCCTCTGACACCTTTTGAATTTTGTCGCTACATCTGCGATAAAATTTTTATGTTGACTGTAAAAGAAAAAAATTGAACCAAAAAAAGCATGAAACGATCTGAATAGTCTGTAACTTAAATACAATTTTTTTTAATATGCATTTTGGTACAGCTTTGCCACAGGATTTCCTTGGTAACCTTTAAATTGTTTTCGCCATACAGGCGATAAATATATATATATATATCTTTTTTTTTTAACTTCTCAAAACATTTAAAAAAAAAATGAATTGTATATATATATATTAAAGGAGAAATTTAAAATACTTATTTTGGTTTCATTTTTAAATATTGCATTCAGCAGTTAAATTGTAACAATATTTCTTATTCTATTTCATACCTGCCAACAATTCAAAGTTATAAATCAGATTTATAACAAGCATTTATATAAAAAAAAAAAAGAATCTGTCATATATATTCTCGATGAATAAATAAAATTAAATAAACTAAAAAATATTTAAAAAAAAAGTTCCGGAATGCAGTCTCCGTTGAAACAAACAGAGATTTGACATCAGTGCTATTTCTATTTTTCTAATTGGCTAGGAAAATAGGTGATAACAAAAGAAAAATTGCAATTAAAAAAAAAAAAAAAAAATGCATTTTGTTAATAGTATGAAAATCTAATTAGAAGACTTTTTTTCTTAATTATTATTTATGTTAAATATTTATTTGCATTATTGTTATAGTTTATTTATATTTTAATATGCGGCAAGGTTTAAAAATGTTATCGTGGAAATGTGTTAAGGTAACTGCAGGTAATATGGCCACTTTTAGGATAGAAATTTTTTAGCGATAGTAGTAATCGATTTAAAATAAAATAAAAATTCTCTGAAACAGAGGACTCTTTTTAGTACTCGAAAAAAAACAAAAAAAAAAAAAACATTAGTTGATGAAGGTAATATGCCCATAGGTGAAATATAATGAAAAAAATTCATATTTAAAGCATAAAAACACATCAATTGTTACAAAACCAAATTTAATTTTTGAATCTTAACAAAAATTAATGAAAATAAATGTTAGAAAGTAATGTTAAGCAATTTTTAAAAAATTTCAACACATTTTTAAGCAATTTTAAACATTAACTGTCAAAAATGTATTTAATCTGTTTTGACTTCACATTTATGGGAAGTAAAAACTTCCTTATCTTTTTTGGTAAGTTCTACACATTCCTCGTACACACAATTCTGACACACAACACATAATATCATATCCACAACTTTTTCATTGTTGTAAATACCGCTGAAACAACATACTTTATCACTTTTCTTCGCTCGAGGAACTTTTCCGCTATTATTCGCACACTGATTTTTTTAATCGCTGTTGTGATTCTTGAGTATATTCAGTATTACTTTGAAAAGCTCTGGGAAAGTGGTCTTCTTTCAAAATTAAAGCATGATAGTTCGTTGCTGGTTTTATGATAGCAGTACTTGAGGGACAAGGAGTAAGGTGAACCTGTTTTTTAGAAAATGTATCTGCGGAAGAAATTTGTTTTAAATTTTTGGCACTATTCTTTGTTGGAGGTGGGATTTAAACACAGAACTTGGAGCAAAATCTTCTTCAGGAATTACATTGACAGGATAGATAGGATAGAATTGATACGATGGGTACCTGTCTCTTTGAATCCACCTTTAACTTCGAAAATGTCAATGTCATAGCTTTGTCTCAAAACGGAGAAAATGTTCTTCAAAATCGAGCTTGTTTAATGTTTATATGGTTAGTTTGTTTCAAAAGGAAAATAGCCTCTTGGTCTAAAATTTGCTCAAATGGCCCAAAACAGGATTTATTCAAAGGCTGCAGCTCATGGGTTGTATTAGAAGGTAAATAAGAATGTCATTTTTTTTCCCTCAGCCTCATCCAGAATTAAGTTATCAAGATGGAACTTGATCCATCGAAGGTCATAAAAAAGCTTCTTTGTGGTTTAAATTTTGATACATGGAAGTTATATGCCCATGAGCATATTGCCAAAAATAACAAGTAAAAAAAAAAAAAAAAAGTTCGCAATTCTGCCTGAAAACTCAGCTATTGAAATTATTCTATACAGTTGAAAATACCATTAAACCAGCTAAAATATTATGTATAACACTATATACAGTTACTTTGTTTCAACTAAAATAATAGCAATTTTACAAGAGACAAATTTATAAAATTCCAATAAACTAACAACAAATACACAATGACTGACCACCCGTGCACTTAATCAAGGTTTACGGGCAACGCAGTACTAAATTATGCTCTACTGACTTCGACAGAATAGCGACCCTTGACTGAGATTATCCAGGGTTTCTACAACAGAATAGATTTAAGCGCCCTCTTTCGGATTTCACTGAAATTAATAACATTATTGAGGGTTGGCCATATTTGCATCATTTACCATATTTGGCGAAAATTACCCAGGCTGATGCGGCATCAATATTATAAAAATTGATTTAGAGATCCTATAGTAAAGATGTTTCTAAATTAATATTAAAATAAATAAATGAAATAAATATATAAAATGGAAAATACATACAACCAATACAAACTTAGTAGATTTGCAATTGCGATTATCTAATAGAAATACGATTTAAAATTCCTGTTATTTTATGGATCGAATGAATAAAAAGTAAGTTTATGAATTTTTTTTTCGTAATAAGTTATAACATAAGTATATTCACATTTTTTTTTTTTTTTTTTAATACTACAAGCTATGTTCTTAAGTGCTTTATGTGGTCTAAAATAAATATTTTCCTAATGGGCAAAAAGAGGCTGTCTGTTTTCTGTATTTAAAAATTCAAATAAATTTTATTGTGCCTATTTGCAAAATCTTGGATTAAAGGCTCAATAAACTCCCTGAATTAAAATGTTCAAAACATGTTTAAAAGTACGAGGGTGAATCAAATAAGAACTGGAATATTGTCCTAACGACTGATAATATGTGCAGAAGAGGGTGGTGTCACGTGACTACCAAAACTTCAGTAAGTTCAATTCTTTCAGAGCTTCATTTGATTTCACAATGAGTGAGCTTTTGTGAATTGCATTTTTAACTAAACATTATATTCTACATATATATTGATATATCAATGCCCTCTTTTTTTTTTTTGGTAAACATTAACATCTGAAAATGTTAAGTTAAAAAATAATATTCAAAGTCACGCCCATTTGTCTGTTTTAGTATTAACCCGTTAGTAGTCGCTATAAACACGCCACCTATTACAGATTGCGCACTTTTTATTTAACTGCCGCCAATAATTTTAAGAAGTGATATGACCGACGTTTCTTCGATTTTATTCACGTTTTATGTATATGAAATGCCACTTCTAAACATTTTTGGTGGGTATTGAATAAAAAAATCTGGCAACACTAAAAGATGGGCGGCAAGTCGACCAACTAGCGACTACTAACGGGTTAAAAATTAACGCAAAACATACAGTTCTTAAAAAGATAAAATGACTATAGTTGCCAACAACTAATTAATACTCCGTAGCCCTGTTTGTATCCGCCTTTTTTTTTCACAGCAGCTTTTCCTTAGAGTATTTGTCTTATTGTTTAATCGTATTTATATTTAGAGAGAATTGTTCTAAAATTAAAATGGTGTGGAAAAGGGGGCGGATACTAGCAATAGTAAGAAATATTATTCAGAAAGTTGGAATCTATGAAATGATGTTTGCGGTTCTTATGCAGTTTTTAATTTTTAATGATCGGCCCTATCTCACTTAAAAGTTTGTACGTTGAGTTTTGAGTTACCCTGTGTGCGTATGTATAGATATATCATCATTTTCAGCCTCTATTAATTCAGTGCAGGATAAAGGCCTCTCTTAGGTGATTCCAGCCTGCCTTATTTCCTGCAATTATTCTCCATTCTGCTCTTCCAAACTTCACAATTTCATCAATCCAACGATACAGTGATCACTTCCTCAGTCTTTTTTCATCTCTCGGTATCCATAGTAGGAGTTTGGTGTTCCATCTATCACTGTTTTTTCTGGTAAACTGTCCAATCCAGCACCACAACTTCAGCACTCTAGAAATTGTATCAGTAATTTTAGTTTGTTCCCTAATCCAAGTGTTTTGCTGTCTCTTCGAGTAAATTCTAACATACATCTCTTCATACTTCTATGGGTTGTTTTAAGTTTTTGTACAGTTTTCAATAGTTACATATATAAATATGCCTATATATATATATTTTAAATGTATATAGTATAAATAAATAAATATATATGTATATATATATATGTGTGTGTGTGTGCATCTCTGTATGTATATTTATATGTATAATAAGAGAATTAGTTGTTAAGGCGATACCCTGCACTTAGCTACCAACATTTTAAGTTATTCATTAGTATTTTAAACTCTTCCTTTATTTCACACCAGTGATTTTTAAAAGTAATATTTTCTTATTTTATTGAAATTATATTTTGGAGACAATTTTTCTAAAAATAAAGTGGTGTGAAGTAAAGGTGAGGCTAGAAATACTCCATAATAAAATAAAATGTTTGCAGTAATGCTTTATATACCTTATTTGATACTGGCAATTATAAAAGAAAAATTATAATACGTCAAAAAAAAAAAAAAAATATTTGAAATGCAAAATATTTAATTACATTTGTCATTATGTCTTGAAAAATAAAATGATTGTTATTTATGTGTTTTTACCATTTTTAAAATTTCCCTTTTTACCCATATATTGAATGAAATTCTAATAGATTGAATGATATTCTAATTATGTTTAAAAAAAAAAAAAAGACTAAATATTGTTTAATATTTTTTAATTTTTAAATATATTGCTGCGATTAATATACCGTGTTTTATACATATAAGTAATAATTCATTGTATTTACTAAAAGCAATTTATCAGATTAGATTCAAATTTCAAACATGCAACAATAGAATGCAAACACACTATTGTTTGATTTTATTTATTTTATATATCTTTTTATTTCAAAAACTTTTTTAATCTGGTATATCATTCAATATTTATAAATTATGTTTAAAAATTTAAACAAACTATTTCCTCTTTCATTTACAAATGACATCGAATATACTTTCAAATGAAACATTAGAGATGCATTTAATGAAATTCATCTATTATTTTATTATTCCTAAATTAGAATTGTTTGTATTTTGATGGAAAAATATGATTTCATTTCAAAAAATGGGATAAAAAATGAAAAGCAATTTCTCATCCATTTGTGCTTTGTTATTTATTCTGCCAGTAATTTGAATATTTTTTATTATACTATGTTTAATTCAGTAAAAGACCAAAATGATTGTTATTAAATACAATTTAAATTTCAACCAATTACATAGATGTATTTTTGTTTTACACGTTCATAAAAAACTTATGTGTAAGAAAGAAATTTTGATATCATTTTTTTTTTCAATTATTATTATTACTATTATTTCATTATATAGTGGAATTTATGTTATAAGTTTATAAATAAGAAAATCTTGATAAAATGATATTAGTCTTAAATCGGAAAGCCATTAATAAATTGGTTTTACAAAATAAGTGTCTTTTCCTATTAAATTATTATATATAAATATATCAAATGTGGTTTCAAGTACGATTTGAACGAATTAAAATTTAAACATCTCATCAATTTTAAATAATATTTTAAATAAAGACTTTAAAAGTAATAAAAATGTTCATTTAATTATTGTTGCATATGTCGTTTCTTAGAATTTTAATATAATCGTTCTCTCATACTCTTTATTTTATTTTATTTTATTTTTAATTTGATAACAATTGCGGGAAATAACCTTGCAATACTTTTTGTTTAGGCTGAATTTTTGATGATTCTTTCAAATATTTTTCATGTTTATTTTATTGTGTTTCAATTTTATAGTGGCTAATAATAAATTGAATTTTTAAGTTCTTTTAATAATTGAGGAAGTATTTGTTTGAGATACTTACTTTTTTGCAAGAAGTTTTCTTTTAAATAATTAATGTCTTACCTGAAATAAAATAATATAATAAATGTATGATTTTGTTACACAAATATTAAAAATTAAAAACATAATATATATTACTAGATTATATATTTCTAAACATTAGTTTCATGATTTGCATTATAAAATAATAAAATGATTCTGTTATAATCTCATACCGTTTAAATTCAAAACAGAGGGATCCGGACATAATATCGCGGGACAAAATCTCGCCGGACTAAATATCGCATCAAAAAAATAGTATGATCTATTTGAAAATTTGATTTTGTGTCACATGTTATCTCTGGCGGTGGCCATAGGGCCGTATAAATATTAATTAGTTAATAAAAAATAATTAATTAATTAATTAAATCATAGAGTTGAATTTCATTATTTTATCTATGTTTATTTTTAAGTTATTCTATCTTTTTCTTTTCACTATTCAAAATATATTTGAAAAATCGTGTACATCACTGCTCACATTAAATCTGAACACTGCTCACAAACTTGAATTAAAAATTTTAAAGTTAATAAGCACGATTGAATTCATTAAGACTAATTTTGACAAAAGTTAATAAGTATAATCTTTAAACTATTTTAAGTAAAATTTATAAAAACTTTTGTTGTAAGTTTGTCAGAATGTCAGTGCTCTGACCTAGGTATGTGTTGTCATGAAATTTTATACAACATTACTAATAATTACCAACTCATTTTTGCCTTGTAATCATTTACGTCGGCGATATTTTGTCCTCGCGATATTTTGTCCCGCGAGATTAGTCCCCAACCCCAAAACAGAAATACTAGTTTTTTTACTTGTGTAACAACACAAGTATAGGAACCTTTTATCGTTAGTGGACATTTTTTAATTTAAACTCTGAAAATTACCTTTGAATTCTTCAACAGCTTCCAGCAACATTCAGAGTTAGTGTTGCACTCATATATTATAAATGTCTATAAAAATCTTTCATGCTGTTAATTTACGAATGGGATTAGTAACTAAGAAAAATCGAACTTTGTATTCAACAGACATTTTTCTTGTAGTTCTGAATAAGGAAATAAAATTTTGTTTTTTTTGCCTAAACTGATTTCTTCTATTTTTTGCTTTGAAATATCTAAAATAAGGTTGTAGAATTCCTTTATTATGTTAAATTTTTGATTTCCTTTTTTATTTAAGCAAAATAATAGTTTGTATTATATATCATATCATATTAAGAATTTATATTGTCATATTAGCAGAGAATAACATTGAAAATTAAGATTATATTTTATGACATATTAAATATTTTATTGTTGTGCTTTAAGAATGTCAAAAAAATATCCAAGTTTAAATAAAAATAGTTCACTGCGTTTCTCAATAAAGCAATTCCTACAAGAAAAAAAAAAAAAAAAAAAAAAAAAAAAAAACTACCTATACTGTCCAATGCCACTTAATAAAACATATCATGTTGTTTTGAACATGATTAAGGATAATTTGTAAAACACATGTTTATGACTAAGGTATCGGGTTTTAGGCCATTTTTCATATCACGATTCTTTTGTTGTCATTCATCAAAATGTAGAGGGGCACAGGTTAAAAATTTTTAATGTAGATTTACAATTTTTAAAAATGTCGTAGATGATCTCAATATATCTAATATATTGTTTAAATAATGCTTATTTATAGCATTAATTCTCTGTGTTAATTATAATTTTATAGATTGATTTTCTTTGCTTTTTGTTTTCAGTTATTTAACTGAATGCCAATTGCTAAACATAAAAATTTGAATTGACAATTTTAAACATTTTTGGTTGATTATAAAATGGAAGATAAAGAGATTAATGAGTTTAAGAGCATTCCATTGAAAAATAATAAATTATTTATTATATTGCATTATTAATAACTTAAATGAAAATTTATTGTCTACATCGTTTTTCTGTGCTTCAGTTATAACATTCAATTATGCCGAGTATAAACTTTTAGGAAAAGTCAGCTATTCAAATTTAAATTTTAATTTTAAAGTAATTTTCAATTAACAAGTCCTCTCACATTCCCTTACATAAAAACTAAATAAATATATATACAATGAAAAAAGTAATGTTTTCTTCCAATATTTCTTTTTTTGTAAATAGATACAAATGAAAACGATTCTGGAAGTGACAAGTAGAAGCGCTAAATCTAGAGCTCTAATTATTGTTTGTTATTAGTTACATTTTGTTTTTTATTTTAAATATATAAGTATATTATTAACACAGAAAAGAAAGGAAATATAAAATATAGATTCTTATGTTATCAGAGACTAAAATAAATGTTTAAAGGACTTTTTTTTTTTTTTCTTTTTTTTTTTATGTGCAAGTAGATATTACTTGTTATAGATTATAGTTTCTAATATAATGTATCATTAAGTAAAAAAAGATGATTTTTTTTCAATGAAAGTTTACACGAGTGAATGTACTTATGTATATATGTATTTGCTATCACAAGGCACATAGGAAGTTGCTGTAGACATTTTTTAAAGATTAATTAAAATATACTGAAAAATTCTTATGAAAAAAAAAATAATAATAATAAAGAAAGAAAGAAAAAGAAAGAAAGAAATTCTGATGACTTTTTAGAAATTTTATGACGTATTGATAAAAATATTTATGATATCAGAAAATAAGGAAATTCAAATGTAAGATATAACATAACATGAAACACAAGAAAAGGTCACAAAACAGAACTTAGTTTAGTATGACAGCACTTAATGTCATCTACTTTTCCCTATAAAGGCATGCTGTAATTGTGTTTCATTCCCTAGCATCGGTTACTATATTCATTTCTTAAAATTTCTTTTGTATAGCTTTAGCATAAGAGTCCCTTGGCAGCTAATAAAATTTTATTGTCATTTTGGCGATGTATTAATGCAGGAATGGGAATTTGGCGCAGAACTTATACCAGTATTTGTTTAAAGTTTTTCTCTACCTATATTACCGTTGGTTTAAGGATAAGAAAATTTTGTTTCATAAATACTGGTGGGAATTCTGCTCCAAGTAATCATCATTGGAATGACTATCACAATTCCGTAAGCAATAATCTTGGCAAGAAACATCCGAGCTACTTCGGGGCCAAATTTGAAAATTCGCTAAGGGGTTATTGGTGCAGTTCTTTTTGTTCAACACGATTTCTCTCGGTTATGTTTTAATTACTTTAATAATAATAATAATAATAAAATTAAAAAAAAAGGCTTGAACATTTATTATTATTATTATTTATTTATTTATTTATTTATTTATTTATTTATTTATTTTTTTTTTTTTTTTGACACAAAAAGAATTTATTTTTGGCATCAGTTTGTTTTTACTCTCTTTTTAAGAATTCTCAAACTGAAATGGGATTTTCAATACCTTTTGAAATAGTTATCCGATTGAAGTAAAAAATACGGCGTTAGCTATATTTTGTCTTTATTAATAAGCGTAGCAGTTATTTATATAATCTAAAAATCCGGACTATCCGGACAGGCACAAATACAAACTTTCAGATCGAGGGACCAGCAACCAGGTCTGTTATTAAAATGATCCAAACATTCAGCTTTATACATTTTAAATAAAAAACAAAGTGTTTGCAAGTTCTTGCAAGGTGAGAGATAAAAATTGGTAACGACCTTGCTTTAAAGAAGTATTACGACCTGTCGTACTAATAATAGAAAATGTAATATTTTATTACAATGATCAACCTTATATTTTAAATCAGTCATATCTGTGTATGATTAGAAACACTGTCTCTACTTACACTACTTTTGCATTGTTAGAAACACTAGGTCAAACTGGGTTTAAAAAAGACTTAAGCGTATTCTAAATGTGTATCATACAGGGATGCTACAGTAAGCTTTTCGTTGAGATGAAGCAAATGGTTTGTGTACAGGAACACTCAAAAGTATTCAAATACATTACGTCTATGGGGGAAATTTCAGGTAAGTAGAGTTTAACATCTATAGACTGCACTAAACCAAATGAAACAAATACATATTTTTTGTAATAGAGATAGCCAACTGGGAAATTTTTTTGTGTATGTAGGAGCCTCGCCTCCCCCCTGGGGGAAAGTCCTCCCCTCGAGGGGAGTAAATTTTCATGATTGGTATTTTTCAAAAGAGTTCGCCAATACCTTTAAAACGAATGGTTGAACCATAGATCTGTGATAATTTAAAATAAAGTTAACGATTTTTATTTCATTTTTAACAACAAAAGGAATATATATATATATATATATATATAATAAATATATAATAATATATATATATATATATATATATATATATATTAATGTAATATTGAGAATAAATTCAACTTTTTTTTTTTTTTTTTTTTGATATTTAGCGTTATTCTACTTCTCTAATATGGAAATCGTCTACATTATCATAAAAGGTAATTTTTGTTTTTTTTTATTTTAATATTAATAAATTATTTTTAAAAAACAGAATTATTTTTTAATAACCGAACTAATTCGATATGAATGTAGGTGCAATAATGAAACGGGGGGTTGAGAGGGGCGGTAGCCCTCCCTCACACAGAACTAATTATCAAATAAAACTCTTCCGAAGCCTAATTTGAATTGTTTAACATGGGTTTACATAACAGTACTCATTATCTTACCTCTTAATCTCCAACCTGTATTTACAGTATTAAATTTCAGTGTAAGAGAAAGTCGTGTGAGTGGCACACCAGATTATTTAAGTATTTTCCCCTTGATTTATTTAAGAGGAGAAAAAGAAAACATTTTTAAAATTATTTTAAAATAATCAGTCATTTAAAGGTTAAAACTTTTATTATTATTATTATTATTATTTTACTACATAATATAAATATAGAATTTCAATAAATATTCATATTTGTTATATCATAAAACACATAAAATTTTAACTGATAAAAATAAAATGATTGTATAGTTTTAAAAACAATTTGATAAATATTAAAAATGCATTTTAAAATTTGTTTAAATTCATGTGAAATGAACAAAATTCAATAAAAGACTTGGAAAATATGCAACATAGGCATTTTTTGAAAATTGAAGAATACTTCATTTCTTTAGAAATAAAATTCAATTTGTAAGCATTCTAAAACCTCCTTTCCTTACAATAAGATATCTACTTTTACAACTAAATTAAAAGGAGAAAGTAAATTAGCTTAGATAGCATTACCGTTATTTGACTCGAAATTGCATTAGCTATTTTCTGTTCCTGTTACAGGGAAATTACCTTGAACAATTTAAGCAGAAATGTGAAACTCCGATTCCTTTTCTTTTCTAAGAAACGGCAGGATTTTGCTTCAGAAAGTTATAGGGAATAATTGTGAATTTGCAAAAAGGGTCAATGCCTGACCTTATTAGGTTATAAATTTACTTTTGTAATAGGAGTATCTGAAGTGTATATCCTTTCGTATCTTAGGAATTCTTCCGTAAATTTCTCCGAAAGCTTTCTTTCTTTTTTTTTTTTTTTTTTTTTTTTTTTTTGAATTTTTGAAAGTTTAGAATTTTTATATTTTGATAAACTTTAAAGAATTACTGCGTTTGTGTTCATTCTTTAAATATAAATATATTTCATCACTGAAGAAAAGCAAATGAAGAAGCAGTAAATTTTGCTAAGTAATGGATTTAGAGAATTATTATTATTATTATTATTATTATTATTATTAAAACCACAAACTTTATAAAAAATATACTTTAATGGATAATTCTAATGGATAATTTTAATTAAATGTACCATTTTATACGTGTTGTAAAGTGAGTTTTTTTTATAAAGTTCGTGTTTTTTCTACAATGAAGCGTGTGTTTATGATATCTCTATGTGAGATAAGACTTTATATTATTATTATTATTTTCTTTCAGCAAAGTTTGACAGAAATACTAAGAGTTTTTTTTTTTTTTTCTAGCAAAATTTGTCAAAAACTTTTTAAATGGCAGTTATTAATAACAAATATATAAGTAAAATTAATAATAATTCTCTGAAACTTTCATACTTCATCATTGAAGAAAAGCAAAGGAACAGGCAATAAACTTTGTTAAGCAATGAATTTGGAGAATTGTTACATATATATATGTGTGTGTATTTCAACAAAATTTGGCAAAAATATTAAGAATTATTATTATATTTTTTTCTTTCAGAATGACTTGACATTTTTTTTTTTTTTTTTTTTTTTTTTTAATGGCAATTATTAATAACAAATAAATAGGTAAAACTATTAAAAATTCTCTGAAAATTTCATATTTTATCATTAAAGAAAAGCAAAAGAAGAGGCAATAAATTTTGTTAAGCAATGAATTTTGAGATTTTTTTTTTTTTTTTTTTTTTTTTTTTTTTTCTATCAGCAAAATTTGGCAAAAAAATTATGAATTTTTTTTTTTTCTTTAGCGAGATTCGGTAAAAAATAAAAATGACAGTTATTAATAAGAAATAAATAGGTAAAACTATTAACAGTTCCCTGCAATTTTCATATTTTATCATTGAAGAAAAGCAAATGAAGAGGAAATAAATTTTGTTAAGCAGTAAAATTTAATTTAATTTCTTTTTTTTTTCCTTTCAGCAAAATGTGGCAAAATTATAATTTTTTTTTTCCAGCAAGATTTGGAAAAATATTTAAAAATGGTAATTATTAATGACAAATAAATAGGTAAAATTATTAGTAATTCTTTGCAATTTTCATATTTCATCATTGAAGAAAAGTAAATGACGATGCAATAAATTTTGTTAAGAAATGAATTTGGATTTTATTTTCTTTCTTTTAACAACACTAAAAAAAAAGAAAAAAGAAAAGAAAAAAAAATATATGTATATTAAGAATTATTATTTTTTTTCTTTCAGTATAATTTGTCAAAAATATTTTAAATGGTCATTTTTTAATTACAAACAAATAAGTAAAATTAATAATATTTCTCTGCAATTTTCAAATTTCATCATTGAAGAAAAGCAAATGAAGTGGCAATACATTTTGTTAAGCTATAAATTTGGAGATTTTTTTTTTTTTTTCGTTCAGCAAAATTTGGCAAAGATATTAAGAATTTTTTTTTTCTTTCAGTAAGATTTGGCAAAAATATTTTAAAATGGCAATTATTAATAACAGAGAGATATGTAGAATTATTAATAATTCTCTGCAATTTTCAGGTATGTTTATCATATTCACACATTTTACAGTTAATTTTTTAAATTCGGATCTATGATTCAAAAATTATTGATTTACGTTAAACTTTTATATTAATACATTTATCTAGTGACATGTAGTTTTACAAAAGTATCTGATTTTATATCAATTAAAAAAGAAAAAAAATTAAGAAATTAAAATCAGTATTAGATCATTTGACCTTTTTTCTGTTTACGTTACTTTTGCATAATAAATCAAACGCATGAATGTTATTGTTGTTATATTTTAAGTGTTAATGAAAAAATTCATTAATGTTCATTACTATTATTATTTAACTGTTAATGAAAGCACAGACTAATCGTTTACTTTTACATATCACGCTACTGATGAATTTGCGCACCTAATGTATGTAATTACTTGACATAAGAAAAGCTAAGTATTAATTTTATGCAGTTGAGAAAATTTCCCTTGTTAAACTATCCATAGAAAAAAATTTAAAAAAAATCAATGGAAATTAAAGGAGTTTGCATAAGTTTATGTCTGACTTATCACTAAAGAAAAAACCTCTAAATTTGATTTTGCAGAAACATATTTAGTGCTCAGTTTACGTGCATGGCTAATATTTCAGCTTCCATTGAAGACTGAATACGGATTGTCATTCATATTTTACTTATATTTTCATGGTTTTAGAAATTAAGGCATATGATATTCATTTGATATTAATATATTACACTCAATATTTAATTTCCTTTTGAGCATTCATATACAGAATACTTTTTCATAAATATGTAGTTAAAAGTATTTTACTATTTTTTTTTTTTTTTTAATGCATATTACATTATTCACCATTTCAAATAAAAACAACTATCAAATTTTGATTCCTCAAGCGATCTAAATTGAAAGAAGTAAATGTTCATTAACCTTATTTCATTTAGTGAAGTGGAGAATATTGCTTTCCGATATTTTCTAGTGAATCAAGCGTGTAGAGTAGTTTATTAGCAAAATAAGGACAGTTTATGAATAAAAATAAGTTTTCTTTAAAAGAAAAAAAAAGTATTTCTTTTTTGAGGATTCTTTAAGATTCTAGGACGAGGATTCTTTTCCTAAGAAGAGAAAATTTGAGGAAATTTTAAAAAAGTAAAATTGTTGAAAAAGTAAAATTTAATCTTAATTAATCTACGAGAATTGTTTTATATAAAGCAGTTTCCGAGTCCTCAAAATGTTTATAAAAAGAAACAAAAATACTTTCAATAAATAATAAGTGGAAATTATTAAATATATATATATATATATATATATTTAAAATCCCCTTGAAAATTATTAAAATTAAAGTTGAATAAATAATTATTACATAGTATCTGATGTTGCTTCTAGAGTCAAGAAGTTAAAATGGAGCTGTGCTGGGCACGTTTCGAGAAGAAATGATAATAGACGGACCACCAAAGTTCTATTTTGGATACCGAGAGATAAGAAAAGACCGAGGAAGAGACCACTGTGTCGTTGGAGAGATGAAACTGCGAAGTTTGGAAGAGCAATATGGAGAAGAATTGCAGAAAACAGAGCAGTTTGGAATCACCTAGGAGAGGCCTTCATTCTGCAGTGGATTGTTAAATGCTGAAATTAACGATGGTGATGATGATGATGATGAAGCACAGGTCTACAAAAATAATATAGTTGAAATTTTTGATGATTTTGATTTACCCTTTACGCAAACTTGCATAATTTATATGAATATACAGCGGGGTTGATAAATAGATAAATAAATATTGATAAATATATATAAGATATCGGTAAATAGATATATAAAGACTGGGGAATAAAAAATAAGAAACCAGTAACATTTTCGAGACAATTAACTCACTATTGACGGCATGTTTAATTTCCTGCTAAAACTTCTATAAAAATAAATTTATAATTTTAAGAAAAAAAATCTGGAGTGACTCCACTCGACTTTCCGAACATTGAGTAATTAACAGTTTTGTAGATAAAGTAAAGAAAGAGTAGTTGTTAAACAAACAAAAGAGAGAAAACCATAATAGAGTGTTTGAGTATTTTTCTCCATCTATTACACGTTGTTTTATTTAACGTTACTGAACTTTGAACCCATAGATCATAATGATAAAGAAATTTTCGTTGTGTCCCTGTAAAAACCTATAAATGCTAGATTCACCAAAATGCTTATAGTTAATGCAACAGTGATTTATAATACTCATATAAATTTTCAGCTGAATTCAATAAGAGGTTTAGATGCTATCGTACATTTAAAAATTTAGTCCCATAGACCATAATGATAAAGAATTTTTCTTTGTGTCCCTGTAAAAAAACTGTAAGTGCTAGATTCACCAAAATCTATACAGTTAGTTCAACTGTGATCTATAACATGTGTACAATTTTTTTGCTCGGATTAATAAGGCGTTTAGACGCTATCACATTTTTAAAAATTTGGCCCCATACGCATAATGATAAAGAATTTTTCTTTGTGTCCCTGTAAAAAAACTATAAGTGCTAGATTCTCCAAAATCTATACAGATTGAGTATTTGTGATTTATAATATGTGTATAAAATTTTTGCTCAATTGAATAAGGCTTTTAGATGCTATCGCACTTTTAAGATTTTGCTCCCATAGGCCATAATGATAAAGAATTTTTCTTTGTGTCCCTGTAAAAAAACTATAAGTGCTAGATTCACCAAAATCTATAGGGTTCGTACTATGGTGACTTACAATATGCGTACCAACTTTCAGGTTAATCGAACAAAGCGTTTAGACGCTAGCGTGTTCAGTCACAGACATACACACATACACACATACACACATACACACACACATACATACATCATCGTAAAAATAGTGAAAACGGACTTAGAGGACCTCAAAACGTATAGAAACATCAAAATCTCGAATTCGGATTTTTGACATGATTACAATATTTTCCTCACTATAGTGTTCGGAAAGTAAAAAAGTGTAAAATTGTACAGGGGTGCAAAATCTAGCCTGCCAGAGCTCGTACATTCTCAAGACAAGTAATCTGGTTGTACTGAATTGTAATTCCGTTATAAACCTGATTGAGCAGCTGAAACCTGTTTTTGTAGCTGAAACTTAATAAATGGTGTCATCGCAGTGCTGATAAAGGATGAACCTCATAACCAATCAACCAAGAATACTGATGGAAAGTTTTTGAAAAAAGTCGGGTTTGTACGAACATCTACTACTCCGATTCAAAAAATTAGAATAATGTAAAAAAGAATGAGTTTGATGTTGCTAACGCGTCAATTTGCATACTGCGTCCAGGAAAAAATATATTAAAAGTATCTAATTATCTTCAGAGCATTTATAAATATAACATAAATATTTATTTTTATCTGATATATTAATAATTAACTATTTAAAAAATATTAGAATAATTCAAAGAAATAGAATACCTCGATAGCATGGTTCAAAAAATTAGAATATTCAAATTTTTCTTATAAGTTGAGAGAACGGCTGCGGGATTAACATCTGTGGGACTATAAAATGTGCTCCGTTGAAAATGAAAAGTCGTTTGGCATTTGATTGTAGCGTAGTATTTGCTTAATATGGGACGAAAGAGCGATTTATCTGAGGCTGTGAAATATCGTATTGTGTACTTGCACGAAATAGGAAAAACACAACTTTTTATAGCAAAAGAAGTGAAATGCTCTCAAGCAAGTGTGAGTAGAGTTTTGAGAGAATATTCTAATAATAAGTGTTTTCAAAATAAACACTTTAAAAGTGGTCGAAAGCCAGTAACTTCAAGAAGAGATGAAAGGCAATTGAAAAAGATTGTGAAGAAACATCGTTTTAGGAGTGTGAGATATGTGCATAGAAAATGGAAAGAAATGTGTATAAATGTCTCCAAATCTACAACACTACGACGACTTCGCAAATTAGGTTTTAGATCATGTGTGCCTAAGATAAAGCCATTCTTATCATCTAAGCAAAGGGCTGCTAGAGTTAAATGGTGTAAACAAAGGCTATTTTGGGATCACGACGATTGGAAAAAGATACTTTTCAGCGATGAAAGTGTGTTTTGTGTGTCTCACGGAAATCAAGGTATACGTGTCTGGAGACTCAAACATGAAGCTTATAAGAAAGAATGTTTAAAACGTTCGTTTAAATTTGCGACCTCTGTTATGGTATGGGGCTGCATGACTGCTGAAGGCCCAGGCAGGTTGTGTATTGTTTCCACAACAGTCAATTCAGAAGTCTATCAAGAAATTCTTGAACATTTCATGATTCCTTCAGCTGAGGATTTATGTGATGACGATTTCTTGTTTCAGCAAGATTCAGCTTCTCCCCACACTTCCAAATCAACAACTAAATGGCTCAAAGAGAAGGACATACCTGTACTCCCTTGGCCTGCAAACTCACCCGATCTAAATCCTATCGAGAATTTGTGGGGAATTATGAAGAAACGACTTCAAGAAGTTGCGCCTAGATACAAAAAAGAACTTATTTCTAGTATAAAGAGCATATGGGCGAATTTGGATAAAAAAGATTGTGAACCTTTAGTTAAAAACATGTCAAAACGTTTAAGAGCTGTCATTAAAGCTAAGGGTGATGCAACAAAGTACTGATTAGCAAGTAAAAATACTTAGAGTTTAAATTATGTTCAATATATTTTCATTATTCTAATTTTTTGAACCATGTTAGAAAGTATTCTAATATTTTGAATTTTTTGTTGTTAGCTGATTTAAATATATTTTCTATTTCATTGTAATGTGTTTACATTTTTATAATCTGCAAAATATGCAGATTCATATTATAGTACTTTATATTTGATATTGTTGATTATTTATTTGATAAATTCGATTTTCATTTCCCTTGACCATATTTCTTTTCATTATTCTAATTTTTTGAATCGGAATAGTATATAATATTTCTCTAACGTGGACCAGTTACAATTATTTTTTGTCGAAACGATAAGATAGTGGTGAAATTAATAAAATACGCGAGGATAGAAAATATTTAAAAATGAAAAATATTCAAGCACGCGGACTCAGCTCAATGAATTAATATAAAAATGACGACATTTGTGTGATGACATTATTTTATGGAAAAAAGGAATTTTAGTTGCTTCTTCAGAATCTTTGCAAGCGTCATTTAAAACCTAGCAGTATTTTAATGATATATACAGAATACGAATTATTATCATAAACTGAATAAGAAATGCAATCATAAAATGTATAATCAAAACAGGATTTAGTTTTCTTTTTTTAAACAAAAAATAATTCCAAAGTAAGTGAAATGTCATCGCCTTCTTGGAGATAAAAATTAATAAAATACGCGACAATAAAAAATATTTAAAAATGAACAATATTTAAGCAAGCGGACTCAGCTCAATGAACTAATAAGAGAAAGGACGGCATTTGTATGATGACATTATTTTATGGAAAAATGTAATTTTATTTGCTTCTTCAGAATATTTGCAAGCGTCTGTCATTTAAAACCTAGCAATATTTTAAAGAGATATTCAGAATACAAATTATTACCATAAACGACTAAAAAAACGCAATCATAAAAAAGTATAATCAAAAAAGGTTTTTTTTTTTTTTTTTTTTTTTTTTTTACAAAAATAAATAAATAAATCGAAAATAATTAAAATGTTATCGCACTCTTGGCGATAAAAATTGAAAAGACGCCATGGGGGTTCAACTGTACTGCCTGCGGAAGCATGAAAACTGGGTCGTCAACCACGAATTTTAATTTGAAACTTTTCTTTGAATGATTTTGGTTTCACTATTGCACAATATTTATTTGATTATAATGATATTTTGGCTTCTGATAAATTAAAATTTTAATTAGATGGTGAAATAGGTATAATATTTATGAATTTCATATTATAAAGATAAATAAGAAAAGAAATAAAGCGCGAAAATTTCGCACGTGTTTGCTAGTTGTTATATATTACATGGAACTGTCATATAAAAGAGGCATCAAGGACATTTGTTTCAACGCGCATGTTTATAAAAAGGATTATAAAATAAAATGAAATTACAGCAAATTTCTTTTTAATGATATAATATAAAATTTCCAAACTTCCAGATTTTTAATGCCAATAACTTTCAACAGAAATACTCGCAGAGCTGCCATCCTAATCCGGCAAACTGTTAGTACCGCCCCTTTTTTTACACCACTTAATTTTTAGAGTATTTGTTTTCTTAATTCATCGTAAATATATTTGAAGAGAATTACTCTAAAAATTAAGTGGTGTAGAAAAATGGGCGGTACCAACAATTTGCCGGATTAGGTTGGCAGCTCTGTATTCGAATTGTTTAACAACGAAAATTCTGTGATTAAATAAGATGGGAATAGTGGTTTTAAAAGTTCAGTAAATTTCCACTTCTGCAATATGCAATTTGACAGTCCACAGGCTGGACTTGTTCCATATAAAAATATGGATAATGTGTTCGACATTTTGTTAAATTCCAAAATTTTTAAATTATGAATTAACCAATACCAGGAATACAATAAAACAGACAGAATTGGAATAAAACATCGATACATTTTATTACACAGATAGAGTTTCGTATGGAATAAGGAATTCTGAATTTTATTACATCCAATTTCAATTTCAAGTGCCCGAAAATCCTCTTAATATAATCCATCACTTTTTCATTTAAATAACCGGGATAGCAAAGTCAAACTTATCATTCAAGCCTGACATTCGAGGAACTCTTCTCCCGTAAATAATCACGTCAAATGCTCCAATGAAAATCGTGTTGCTGGTAGTACGGAGATATTCCGTCTTTTCAGCAGAATATAAATGGTTAGGTTTCATGCATTCTTGTTCAACATTCCATTCATTTCTGTGTAATTATTCTTCGTAATAATTCTCCAGTTCTTGAAATGCATATACTTATTTGTAAAACCATATTAATGGCATCTCAGTGTTTTAATATTTTAAAATGCACGATGTTGTGATAGTTATGAAGCTTGTAACAAGACGAGATTACAGTGTGCCTTTTAAAATGTGACAGAATTAAGGGAAAGGTAGAAACTATTTCTTACATTACATTTTAGTGATAAATAAAGGATAAAGACTCGGTATAAAATTACATCATATTTATGTGCATGATTGAATAAATGTCCACCAGACTAAACATGGTAAATAGTTTCAGGTGAATTATTCCCTTCCTGATTAAAAATAACAAATGCTGAAAAAAAAAAAAAAAACAATATATTCTAATTTTAAGTATTTTTATCCAATTATTATTTCTGTGGTCCTTTACTTATTATCTCTGGACTGTCATTAAGTTCAATGGTTCTTTTTTTATTATTATCATTTATGTCGTCGTAAGTAATTTAAATTGTTTTTGTCTTTTATTGGTTTTTAATCTGCATCGCAACATTTTTGTGTCAGTCTTACCTATAAGTTAAAATCAGTTCTATTTTTGTTGTTATGGTATTGTTTTGTATCTATTAATTGCTAAATTTTAAGGTTAAATTTTTTTTACGATATCTACCATTTATATATATATATATATATATATATATATATATATGATAAAAAACTTTTTCTATACAACGTTTTAAAACTTTATGTTGAATCATTGAATCATAGCTGTAGAACTAACTACATTGGCACTTTATCAATGCGTACAAAATTTTTAAAGTGATAATGACGTCATTTTTTCTGAGATGCATAATTTAGCTTTTTACAATTTTTTATGTATTTATTTTTATGTCGAAAGATAATGAACTCGTATTTTTTTTTTTTTTTTTTCAACAATGAAATTATAGCTAATATTTTAATGGCTGTTTTTAAAACTATTAGGAGTTTATTATTTTCATATTTTAATTTTTTTTTTTGTGTGTGTGTGTGTGTGTGTTAAATAGTATGAAATTACTCTATTCATTAAAAATATTATTTTGGTCTACTCTAAAACAGAATTTTTTTTTTTTTTAAATATTACTTTAAGGCAGAATATTTTCAAGGATGTTGTCTCATTGTGTGCATGATATCTCAAAAAGTGTTTGAAATATAAACTTAATTTTTTTTTCAACCATACATTTTGACATAATAAATAAAATAAACTAAAAAAAGAAGTTCAGTTCAATAGAAAAAAAAAATGATAGTGGACATATAAAAAAATTAATGGTCATTTTATATTTCAAATTTAATTACTAATATTAAACTCCCTATTATGAAAAAAATCAAAACTTTTGAGTTCAGATTCTTAATTTGAATGTTTTGTTTCTTTTAATATAAAAATTAGAAGGATAAAGAAAATCGTAAATAAATTATCCTGCGCGCAGGGAGAAAGCACGCTTCAATTAAAATAATAATAATAATGATCTGCAATAAGAAAATATTTCAAAATTTTTCTATTTTAAAGTAAACCAAAATAATATCTTTAATCCGTAGAGTCATGTCATACTAGTAAACATATATATATATATATATATATATATATATATATATGTATGTACATGCATTTATTCTGTTTTTATAAATTATGAAATTTGATTGAAAATTTCTTCATTTTCCAATTTTAAAAGTTGGCTAGCCCCTTAAGAAGGTATTTATATAAATATTGTTAAAAAAAGAATGCTGGTGCCAGTTAATAACTCAAAAAGATAGAACTTTGCAGTACACGTAATACGTTTTTAGGGAAAAAATTCTGAACTCTTTGAAGCTTCACTTATGCTTTTACGCATTGTGGTACAAAAATTATGCGCAATAGTTCAACGCTTATTATGTTAAAAGTTTTTTTTTTTTTTTTTTTTGCGTTATTCACAATATCTTTAAAATTTATTCGCTTATCGCTGCAATGTATTTATATAATGACTTAATATTTAAAGAATCTAGATATTTATTATTATTATTTTTTTATTTATTTATCTTTTTTTACGAATATATATATATACGTACTTGGCAGCGTAACCTGGAAGATTGTTATTTCCTGCCCCTTTTTGTACACCACTTAATTTTTAGAATAATTCTCTTTATATATATTTTCGATTAAATAAGAAGAAAAGTACTTTAAAAAAAGACTGGTGTGAAAAAATAGGCAGAAATTGGACGGGTTAAGTCGTCCGTGTTAAGTTGGAAAGTATGTATGTATATATGTATATATATATAAAACTAATATATACATATTAATTTTATGTTTAATGCATTTTAAAAAATCTTAAATTTTGAAATACCTCTAAATCTTTAATCCATGTTTTTTTTTTTTTTTTAAATAAGTTTGTAGTACAAACTATTTAAAACCATTAAAGTCATCGAGTTATGTTTACGGAAAGATATCTAATAGGAGTTGTATATTTCTCCATTTTCCCAGGTCACATTCAGGAATAAGAAATTTCTACCATTATTTTCATACAAAAGTCTTTATCGTATATTCCCAGGATGTCCACGGGCTTTATTTCTTCCCTGAATTTTTTACCGGAATTTTTTTGTAGTAATCTTCAGTAATGTGTTTCAAATTAAAATGAAAATTACTGTATGAATTATCTGGTGGAAGAGTCAGTGAAAATTCCAAGTGCGTAGCAACTTTGTTTTTCCAATATTGTATCGTGTTTAAATAGGGTAGAGATTACTGCAGAAAGAAAGAACAACGGAATTTTTTTTATGCCTGAAAGTGTCCAATAGACAGCTGTATGTAGTCAAAATAAATAAATATGTTAAAAAAAAAAAAAAAAAAAAAAAAAAAAAAACTTTTTAATGAGTAAAATATTTTAGCATTTAATTTAATAATGAATA
This sequence comes from Salticus scenicus, assembly GCA_963930645.1. Classification (NCBI taxonomy): domain Eukaryota; kingdom Metazoa; phylum Arthropoda; class Arachnida; order Araneae; family Salticidae; genus Salticus; species Salticus scenicus. Next base: position 25,559,968 of record OZ005654.1, read on the forward strand.
ATTCAGTAGAGTGCATACCAACTATCTTACCTGTACATTGAGTATACACTGAGAATTTGTATTAGAAAAAAGCACCAGAGAACTGGCGTTTATAAGTAAGAAGTACAAAACTTTGCATAAACAATATAAAATGCAAAAACTCACAACAATTGTTTCGTGTTAAAAGAAAACACGACCCTTAGTCACGCAAACAAAGTAGGCACGAATGCTGTATGCAGAGCGGCAACGCAAGAAGATCGAAAAGACAGATAGAAGAAGAAAATATATCGATAATAATTTACGTCGATATAATTACAGGGGTCGAACTCTCCGCACTTTTTTCAGAACACTCTCAAGAATAAGAAATTTTGAAATTTATTGCTATCACTATTTTTATGCAATAATCTCTAACATGTACAAACATGGCACATTATTATAAAAACACCAGAAGCATTTCTGCATGAAATTAATGGTGGAAAAAAGAAGTCGGTAATTTCTTATCGCTAAGAGCATAGCTGCCAAGTTTTTTAATTTATTCCGGGATGTTGTTAGCCCCGCCCTTTTTTCACACCGTAATATTTGTAGAAAATTTTTGTTCAATATATAACGAGGATTAAATATAATGAAACTAACTCTAAAAAGATTACGGTGTGAAAACAAGGGCGGAGCTAACAACATTCCGGAATAAATTAAAAAACTTGGCAGCTATGGCTAAGAGTGTCCTGGAAAAAGAGCGGAGAGTATGACTCCTGTAATTAATAGAAAAAATATGTAAGGCTTGTAATCTACGCCCATATTTTAGCTCACTCTAGGTGATATGAAATTTCCTCTTTTCTTGCAACCACTAATTTTATGCAGAGATCTTTACGGCATTTTATAGTAATGTGTCAGGATCAGAGTTCCCAACTTTTATAAATTATTCACGAGCATTTTTAGCCCCGTCTCTTTTCCATACCGGAAATTTTGAAGAAGGATTTTCTTTTATTTAATCGTTGCCACATATTAAACCACACAATTTCGGGTGCGAAAAGAAGGCGGGGCTAAAAATGCTCGTGAATAAATAATAAAAGTTGGGAACTCTGTGTATGAGAGTTTCCGGAAAAAAGGGCTGACAGTATGACCCCTATCATATATATATATATATATATATATATATATATATATATATATATATTTTTTTTTTTTTTTTTTTTTTTTTTTTTTTTATAGAAATTATACATCTACATATTGCATTGCGCAGTGACGAAATAGTTTCGCTTTTTTTGTCGCCAGTATTTTCTTACAACTTTTTTATTTTTTTCTGGCAAAGTTCTTGAATAAATGAGAAAATTCTATAAAAGAAAGAAAAGTTATTGATAATGATTTACATCAATAATTAATAGAAAAATATATACAATGATTTTTTTTTTTTTTTTTTTTTTTTTTTTTTTTTTGAAAAATAGAAATTATACATCTACATAACTAAAAAATATTTCAATTTTTAGATACATTTATTTATTTATTTATTTATTTATTTATTATTTACACATTTTTTATAAGATTTTGTAGCAGTTTCCTGTGATCAAATGAAATGAACGTTTCTATTAGAAAAATGGTAACCAAAATCAAAACAATTGGTAACTCTCTACGTATCCTTACATTCTATGGATAGACTTTATCAAAGTTATTAATTTTTTATCAATGTATCAGGAAGAGATTTACTCCCTGTGTGTTATGCATAACTTTCTTTTCTCACCTAACGTTTTTTATCTTTAAGGAGTTTATAGATAACTAAAGAATATAAATATCTGCATGATCTCTATCACACATTTCTACATTGTCATATTATAAAAGTATTTAAAATTTTTATTTAAAAAACGTACAAAATGCATAACACATTCCTTGTGTGTTTTGCATAACTTTCTTTCCTCACCTTATGTTGTTTGTATTTAAGGAGTTTACAGATAACTAAAGAATTTAAATATCTGCATGATCTCCATCACACATTTCTATATTGTCATTTTATAAAAACTATTTAAATATTTTGTTTAAAAAATATATATAATTTCTGCCTACGTATATTTTACAAATTTCCCTCCATTTTACATTTTTGAGCAAAATATTACTGAAACATCGCGTCTATAAATTTCTCATAATTCTGAAAGTAGGCATGAAAGAGATTTGCATATTAAGAAACTGGAATAAATCACTATTTGGGTTTAATATATTGTTCCTTATAATGCCAAAGAAAAAAAGAAAAAAAATCTAAAAACTTCTTAACATAGTATTTTCTTTTCTCCATACAATACCTTGAACGCTACACTTCAAGATGTATAAAAGTTCCTATATAAAATCTTCATTTTCATAAAAGCCCTTTACTCTTACTTTCCCCACTTTAATGTTAAGGCCATGTATTTGGGACATAGATCTTCTTTTTTAACGTAATCCAGTGTTTTATCATCTCGAAGATTACTAAAGCATGGTTGCTTTGCATAAAAATTCAAATATTCAAGAGATGGAGTCCTCGAGATATTTTCTCCCTGTTTTAATCTACATTCTTTTGAACTTCATAAATAGGGAAACGACTTATGCATATTTTTTAGTTCCACGGTATATCCCGAAGTTTTACATAGTTTCTCAGAAAGATTACCTTATTTTTTTCACGGTGTCCTATATATTAACCAAAGATGGTGAATATATTGAAATGTTACTCAAAAAATGCATATATATATTTTTTTTCTTATGTACTTCTGTCATGCTAATCATGGTATTTCATGATAATCAGAACCATGTTGCATTTTTTTATATCCATATATATTTTAAAGTATGAGAATAATTATCATGAATTTTTAAAATTAACTATTCCCTTGGTTTTATTTTTAATCATTACTATGCTGAATAAAATGAGACCTTTTTTGAATAAGGGCGTAGGTATCACAGATTTTTAGAATTAGCTATTCAATGTATAAGTTCAAATATAGCCATTTTTCAGAGTCAAATAATTAATTTATTTTTGAAATACTATATTTTGAATTTTAGTATGTGAATTTTTATTTTTATTTATTTTTTTTTTTTTTAAGTTTTATTGATGACCTGAAAGTTCTTTGAGTATGACATTATCAATAATACGCATTAAGAATTTTTTTAAAAAATATATATATATATATATATATATATATATTTTAATTTAAAATAATATCATAGAAATAAGTTATACTAAAACTTATTTTTATTATACTTTGTTTATTAGTATCAATTAATAATTATTTATTATGTTATACTTATTATTTATGTTATTATATCATAGGTTATTTTAAAACATATATAATTGAAACTTTTGTTTTTAATAACCTGTTTTAGTTTGAAGTAGAACTACCACTGTGTGTCAGCCAGTGTAATCAGCAATGCATATTTTCGTCTCTTTTCTAAAATTAGGTAATTTGAAATTCTTTAAAAAAATAATAATAAATAAATAAAAGTCTTATTTCAAGACGATTTGTTCTATTAGACGCTCTGTTACTGAACTATAGACAGAACTTAATTTTGGACACACAACTTTTAACAGATGCTTATTTTCTAAGACTTTAATTACTTGTTTTATGATCCCTAATTAGGAAATTTTATTCTTAATCTATAGATGAATATTATTCTAAAATAATGATTCCTTTTAACTGCAATTATGCATACCAAATCAGAGCAGCTCGGAAATTTAGTAATAATAATCGTCTCTTTCCTTACAGAATTTCTATCAAAAAAAAAAAAAAAAAATGTTGTCAAAATTAGTTTTGACAGCAACCTTCTTTTAAGACAGTGTTAATCTTAACCTTTTCTTTAAGATATATAAAAGAACCCTTTTACAGAATTTAAGAGTTTAAAAATACGTAAAGAGAAGAAAAAAATATCTGAGTCAAGAACGGAATTCTCTTACTAAATTTATTTGTGTTTACGATAAATTTTTTTATTATTTTTCGTTAAACAATAAAATATTTAAAAATTTAAGAAATATAATTTATTCGAATAATTGATCGTCTATAATAAATAAGGATGCATAGCAACTTTCATCGTAGACTCTTATCCTTACTTAATTTAGACAACAAAAAAATAGCTCAAGAATATCATTTGGATATTTTTATTCTATGTCAGGTGTCTATAATCATTCACATTTACAAAGAAAAATTTCAAGAAAATTACAAAGAAAAAAAAAAAAAATTAAAGGGCATACAGATGCCAATTTTTATATTTATTCGATAATGTTGTTAGTACCCGCCCTTTATTCTTTGTAGAGTAATTTTTGTTTTCGATCAAGAATTATTAAATAAAAAATTATTAATACTTTCGCGACCACATGCTTTTATCTTTTTGACAGTAAGGCCCACCTGTGGCCGTTAATCTCCCAAATTACAACATTTCAGGACAATTTTTTCTCTATTCACATTTATATTAAAAATGGATATACATTATAATTATACTCCTTCTGATCAATTTGTATTCATAGTATATCGATTGTACAAATATGAATATAGAGTATATTCTTAAGAAATAAATAACATAGAAATTGCAAAAGAAACGCTCACTGGCGGAGTTAGAGATTTTCAAATGACGTGAATCTACGTCAGCGGTCGCAAAAGTGTTAAGACGAAAATATTTCTTCAATATGAAAAGCTGCAGCAAAAAGAAGGGTACTAAGAAGAATATAAACAATGTGAGGACAGAACAAATTTTTTCCATGGCAATTCCACCAGTACTTTTCTTTCGGAATTTTTAGTAGTAAATTTCCACGTTTAATTGAGAGAAAGATTATTACATAAATATACTGGTAGAAGAATCAAAGAAAAAAGGAGGGTCTGTCGCTCCCTCATAAATTAAAAAAGTTGTAGCTATGAAGGCATCATATCTTGCAACAACAGTGTTGCCAAATGTAAGGACTCTTTTATTCAACTGTCACCAATTATTTTGAGGAGTGATGACGAATAACCTTCGAAGTGATTAAGACACCTTCTCACTAATAAATACCCTTGTCCTTACACCAACATTGATACCCTGAATCCTTTAAACGAACTAACCGATGTTTTAGCCCCTTAACGCGCGCTGCCCTCTCTACGAGGACGCAAAATGTAAGATCCAGCTGAAAAAATCCATCCCGGAAATTTTTTAGCAAACATTTACGTTTATAACATAGCAGAAAAGGCCGGTTTTTTAAATCTGAAAATTAAAAATTTTTTAAGTTTAATTTAGTTCATGAATTCCGATGGCAGTATAATTTAAATGATCTGAATTGTCTTGCGCCGCAAAGGGTTAAACGGTATAACTTCCGAATTCAAAGTAAATAATTTTGCCGAACTTATAAATAACCTTAAACTAGATCGAAATAAAGTGAAAAGTACTGGTAACGCCATTGATAAAATTGCGATACTTCCGGAAGCCCTTGGAGAACAGAACTCAACTCTTCCTTAAACCCGTTAGTAGTCGCTATAGACAGCGCCACATATTACAGATTTCGCACTTTTTATTTAACTCTCACCAATAATTTTAAGAAGGGATGTGATCGACGTTTCTTCGAATTTTATTCGCGTTCTATGTATATCAAAGGCCACTTCTAAAGATTTTTGGTGGCTATTGAATAAAAAAATCCGGCAAAACTGAAGGATTGGCGGCAAATCGACCAACTAGCGACTACTAACGGGTTAACACTTTCGCGACCGCTAACGTGAATTCACGTCATTTGAAAATCCGTAACCCCGCCAGTGGACGTTTGTTTAGGTTAGTTACATAATTCCTTAAACAATGTACCCAATATTCACATTTGTCCAATCAATGCACTATGGATACAAATACATTGATTAGAAACAGTATAATTGTAATATATATTCATTCGTATTATAAATATGAATACAGAAAACATTGATTTAAAATAATATAATACAAAAGAACAACGCTCACAGGGAGATGCTTATTGTCAAAAAGACAAAAACATGCGGTCGCAACACTTTCGCAATCGCATGTTTTTGTCTTTCTGACAGTAAGTCTGCCTGTGGGCGTTATTCTTCTAAGTTACAATATTTCAGAAAAAAATTTCCATTATTCAGATTCATATTATAAATGGATATACATTTTAATTATACTCTTTCTAATCAAAGTATTTGTATGCATAGTATATTGGTTGTATAAATATGAACATTGTGTATATTTTTAAGAAATAAATGACTTACAAATTGTAAAAGAAACGTCCACTGGCGGAGTCACAGATTTTTAAATGTCGTGAATCTACGTCAGCGGTCGCGAAAGTGTTAAGTTTGTGTTTGGTGGTGTTGGGTGGTGTGTGTTTTGGCGATAGAGAGTTTTGATTATATTTCAGGCGATAGAAAGTGTCAAATGGAAGTTGGTGCTCTTTAACATTGCAAAGACCTATATATTTTAAGATTAATCATGACTGGTAGCCCCTCCTAGCCCTTGCTGTTTACCTTTTCTTTTTTTCCCCTATGTTTGTTAACTAACACATTGTCTGATGCCTATTTGTCTGGTTTCCGAAGGTGTGTGGCATCGGCCACTGGTACTTCGTACGCATCTCTCTCGAACTGGTCAATCGTTAAAATTAAAGTATGGGGGTGGATCAGTGTTGCCAGATCTGGTAAATTATTTATGCAGTAATCAACAATAATTTTTAATTTTTTGCTTGCCTAATCACTTCAAAGATTGATAGTCCATAGCTGCCAAGTTTTTTAATTTATTCCGGTATGTTTTTAGTCCCGCCCCTTCTTCACACCGTAATAATTTTAGAGTAATTTTTTTAATAATTAATCGAATTATATATTAAAGAAAATTTTTCTACAAAGATTACGGTGTGAAAAAGGGGAAGGCTAAGAACATAAATTAAAAAACTTGGCACCTATGATAGTCTATTATGCATGTCAAATATCACTTCTCAAAATTATTGGTGATTATCGAATAAAAAATCTGGCAACACTGCGGTAGATATTGAATACAAATCCTTAAATTTGGTAACATTGTACAACGACATTGCATTTTGGCAAAAAAAAATATTCATATATATTTCATCCGAATACAAAATTCCCTTTATTACTTTTATTTCCTCTTTTTCAAGTAGCATAAAATTTCGACGATTAAAAATGATTAATAATAATATTTTCATTTGATGCTTTACGTATGCTTTAAGCATTATACATAAACTTTTACTGCGAAGTAACTAAATTAAATGAAAATAAAGGCATGTCTACTTTCATTTTCTCCTGGCGTTTAAATGTAAACTGAAAATGAACTGTTTGAAGAGCGGTAGACTGCTGCAAAACTGTCATGCGCCTCGATTGCCATTTCTGAAATGTAGCAAATATTTATAGCATTCCTCCTTCCACTTTTCTTTACTTTTCAAGTTGTTTGAAGGAGATGATGTATATTTTCAATATTTATTATAAACCGAAGTTTATGTACAAATTTATATGTTTGCGATAATTCTTATACGTTATATTATTTTAAACAGATTATAAAATACAAAACTGGATATTAATATTCTATTATTTGTAAAATAAATGTTATTACATCATTTTAAATTTTAACTTTAAAAGATACAAACACATATAAATAACATAAATAACAAATTTAATATTTATTGTATAACAGTAAGAGGATAGAATGCAATCTAAAAGATATATTAAAATATAAAACTGGATATTAATGTTCTATTGTTTGTAAAACAAATGTTATTACTTCATAGTTCATTTTAAATTTTAACTCTAAAAATTATAAACACTTATAGATAACATAAATGAGAAATATATTATTAATTATATAAAAATAAGAGAATAGAATGCAATCTAAAAGATATATTAAAATCACAAACGCATTAAGAAATTTTTTTAAATTAAATATATTTATGAAAATTAAGTCAAAATGAATTAAACGAATTAATTAAAAAATAATATCAGTTAAAAAAAAATAAAAATAGAGCTCATTCAAATATATATTTTTATATAGCATTACACACACACACACACACACACATATTTTTGAAGGATGCCCAGATTTTTGAAGGATGTACGGCTTCTGATGAGATCTTCTTCATTTTTTGAGCAAACGTACAAATCTTTTTTTTTTTTTTCTTTTTTTTTTTTTTTTTTTTTTTTATATACAATCCTTTTGTTGTCAATTTGATTTTTGTTTTGTTTTTTATTGACAGTTACATTTATTGACGTGAGTATACTGGATGTTTCCATATTTCCTTTAAATATTTTTGCTTATATCTATTTCGACTTTACGGATACATACTTGCCAACTATCTCATTATGAACCGTACAATTTTTAGTACCCGCCTTTTTTTTCACACCAATATTTTTTTAGAGTAATTTTAGTCTTATTTAATCGTAACAACATTTGGAGAGAATAATTCTAAAAATATAGTGCTGTGAGAAAAGGAGCGTTTTATCAGGGGGCGTTAACAATTGTACGGTTATAAATGAGATGGTTGGCAAGTATGTGGATAACCCTGACATTTGATCCAGTATTTGGCAGTATCTGTAAAATAACTTTAATATTTATTTTTTATAATTATTATAATTATTATAATAATTATTATTATAAATATTTATTACTATTGGGACACATGTAATATTTTCCTGACATGACGTTTTACTAGCTTCTATATTTGCCAAAAATTTCAGTGATAAACATTCGATTCCTTTTTATTAGTTAAAACATATTCCGTTAAACAAAATAAAACAAATTTAAAAATAAAGTTCAGTTGTTAAAAGTAAAAAAGAAAAAAGTTATGTGACTGTGTCTGTGATGTTAAAAACATCACTTCTTTTTAAATGTTAAATAAGATCGTTTTCTGCACTTAAATGCATTGTTTCTCTCAGCTGGCTCAACTCACCCTGTTGTGTTTGCTTTACTGCAACACACACACAGGAGAAAAATTGGTTCTTCTTTCCTAGTGGTGATGTCATATCACACCATGCTGAGAACCAATAGGGTGATGGTTCTGACTCCACCTTCTGTTATTCTGGCAGTTTTAAATTCAGTTGGGTTTCAGCAGCTCTCAAGAGAAGAACATGGGGTGAGAAAGATTTGTTTTGCTTCTGTTTTAAAATAATGACCATTTTATCATTTGGAGAGAGAGTGCCTACTTATTAATAATAAATATATATATATTAGTTTATATGAATACTTATTCAAATTTTAAAAACCATTAATTTTTATATCCTACTTAATTTGGAATTACTAGTGTGGTTTGGAAAATAAAATTGATTAATTTTGATGCAGCAGATTAGTTTTCTTACAAACATTATTTTTGTAAGCATTTTTCTTTTTACAGCATTCTAGCCAATAAGTAAATTGATTCCTCTTTTCTCTTATGTAAATAAAATTATTTGGATATATATATTTGACCTTTTGACCCAAAGAATAAAAAGGGTTAGTGGCCAGAACGCAATGTACGCCATGAGGTTCTTTGATCCTCACTAAGTAACTTCTGTTGCTATGAAAATTAAAAATATTAATAAAATTAATTTAAAATATGGAAACATAAAAAGTAAATGAATTATTTACATCACATTTGGTGCCGTGACCAGGATATACTTGATTATTGTTCTTAAGAATAAATGGTACTGTAGAGATTGTTTATTTTGAATAAGTCATTTTATTTTTATTGCTAGAATTACTGAAATTATTTTTAAAGTCATACATAACCAATAACATTTTTTTTTGTGATTGAATATATACCAAGTGACCTATAAGACAATTCCCTGTTTCAAAAATTGTGATATGCTGGAACTTTGTACAAATGAAAAATTTTTTTTTTTTTTTTGGTTCAATATATTTTGAATAACTGATTAAATAAATAATAACCAACAGAACTATGTATTGTTGGCTTTAAAAAAAAAAAAAAGGGAAAAATTGTAGGTATCTCTCTCTCTCCTCAACTACGTGAATTTATTATATGCAAATAGCCATCAACACATGTAGTTTTATAGCCAATATAGTAGTTTCATATATATACAAAAAATAATGGCTTCTAACAAAGGATTGACAAGAGGTTTACCATTCAAAACTTTAGTAACGCCATTTTCTGGAGACCCTCATTTATTGGATTTTTTTATTGAACAAGTGAAATTTAAAATTGAGAACAGCAAATGGGAAGAATCCCATGCTTTGGCTTTTGTGAAATCAAAATTGGCAGATACTGCTCTTAAGTTTTATGTCTCCTCCCCAGCTTGCCAAAAAGCCAAAAATACAAAAGAGTTATTTAATATATTTAAGAAATATTTTAAGGTAGAGTCGGCAACTGCAATAGCACAACAATTTAACGAATTTAAGTTTGAGTCCGATGTCAATATTAATATTTTTGCTAATAAGCTTGAAAATTTAGTGAGAAAACGATTTCCTGATATGGAAGAAAAAGCCCTTGAACAATTACTAATCGCAAAATTCAATGATCTCATTCCGCCCCACTTTAGAATTCATCTACTATCACAAAAAGCCACAACCTTTTATCAGATGGTGGAATGTCTCGAAAAATTCCAGGAAATTTATAACTTGCAAGTAAACCCTGTCTTACCAGGAACATCTTTTGCTACTATTCAGAACTTCAATCATAAAATAGATAGTGAAGTGATAGGTACAAACTCAGAAAACAATTTGACTACGATTAACAATTCATCTTATAGCAAGCGGCCATACAATAAATTTCCACAAAATAAAGGTTCGCACACGATTCAATGCCAATGGTGTGAAAGACCTGGACATTCTGCTCAGAGGTGCTTTGCACTCAGAAAATTACAAAATAATAAGTTTTCTCACAGATATCGTAATGGGCAAACTTTCTCTAGACCTTATAGAGACATGTCACGGAGAGCCAGGGCCCCTAAAACATTTAAATCCAACTCCCCTCAAACCAAAAGTAGTCATTCACAATGACTAGAAGTGGAGAATGGTAGAAGTGACACTAAACTCCTAAATACAAAGAGTTCCTCATATAGGTCAGGTTTGAATAAAGTCAATTACCATAACAACTTTTCACAGACTAACTCAACATATTCTAATCTACCTAATAATTTTTTTGTAAATAACAATGAAATCATTCTGAGATCTCCAGACACACAGGCAAAATTCCCTTTGTCATTAGAACGCAAAGTCAAATCTGTTGCGATACAGACAACATCTCCTGTACTGGTAACGTCCCCGAGTGTGGAGGAAAATGGAGACTGCATATTAGTTAATTCACTGGAATTCTTGTTACACACAGACAATGATCTGCCCAATCTCCCCATCATACAATTACTGTTAAACAAAACATTAGAGAATTTTCTTCTCGACTCAGGAGCTTCTGTGTCATTACTCTCAAAACATTACTTCTTACAAAATCAAAACAAATTATATTACAAAAGAATTGCTTCAAGAGTCAAGATATCTACAGTAAACTCTATAGTCCAATGTGACGGATGTGTTTGCATTTCCTTTAAAATAGGGAAAACTTTTTACAAACACACCTTTTTTCTTATTGAAATACCAACTGAATCTAAATTTATTGGTATACTTGGCTTTGATTTTTTAAAGTCCCATCACGTAGTTATCAATTTACACAATAACAAAATACAAATTAATGAAAATGCTTTAGATATTCTAGACACTGTACCCTCGTGCAGTCTTCTATCATCTGAATCTGATATGAATCGGGCATCACATAAGATAGCTACTCATATGGATTTTCCCCAAACTGGATATAAAAAATCTAAAATTGATGTTCATAAAGAGAACTTACCCTCTGATCAAAAATGTTGGCTTACCCAGAAGATTATGATTGATCCACAGGATACTAAATATGTGCCTGTGCGGTCCACGCTTATTCCAGAAAATCAGTTAGTAATGTTTACATCGTCTAACAAGCATTGTCCACTTGTGTCCTATCCTTCTCTTATGGAGGTACAACATATCAAGGAAAATTCTACTAAACAAGAATTAATTCAATTTTTTATTCCTATGTATAATAATTCGAGCAAGAAACTGCATATAAATAAAAATACCGTTTGCGGATACATTTCAGAGATAGATAAAATAGAAGAAAATTCCTTGGATCTTGCAACAAATACACCTGATCACATGTGTAATCTAATTAAGGCTACACCAGAAGTTTTATCCTTAAGACAGAAAGAATTTAATGTAAATAATTTTTCTATTCAGCATTTAAAACCTACAGAAAGGGTAATAATGCAAGATATTCTTCAGAAATTTAACTCTGTATTTTCATGTTCACTAAAGTCGATTGGACACACCGATCATATCACTCCACATATAAAATTCATTTCAGATATTCCCTTAAAAACTTACCCTTTTCCTATTCCACAAGCTATTCAAGAAGAGGCAAAAGATCAACTTGACAAATTACTGGATGCAGGGATCATTGAGAGAAATATCTCTGAATGGGCATGCCCAATGCTTATGGTTAAAAAGAAAGCTGTGTCTAAGGAGGATAAACCTTCCTTTAGACTGGCCCTAGATTTAAGGTTAATCAACTCTATGATTCGATGCTCCACTTATCCTCTTCCAAGAATTGATACGATAATAAATAACATCTCAAAATTTAAATATTTTACAACATTAGACTTTCCTTCAGCGTATCATCAAATTTCATTACCTAAAGAATACAGACGACGTCTCTCATTTACTACACAATGGGGAACTTATTCATTTAAAAGATTAATGTTTGGGCTGAGATCAGCCGCATCAACATTCCAAATGCTTATTGACACAATTATACAAGAGTGCAATTGTTCAGGCATATATGCTTACCAGGATGACATTATTATAGGAAGTGACTCTTTCCAGGAAACAACAGAAAAATTACAAACACTTTTAGCTACTCTACAAAAGTACAATCTGACATTGTCTCCAAAGAAATGTAAATTCCATCAGTCATCTATTGAATATCTCGGTTTCAGCATCCAAAATCAGAAAATACATCCTATTTCTTCCAACATTACAAAAATTACTCAATTTCCTATCCCAGCAACCAGAAAACAACTAAAAAGATTTATAGGATTGTGTGGATTCTACAGAAAACTCATTCCCTGCTACTCGCGATTAATTGATCCTTTGATAAAATTAACATCTCCGAAAACTACATTTAAATGGACAGAGGAACATGCTGAAGTCTTTAAACAAATACAGAAAGTTTTTTTTTCTCTAAACCTTTTCTTTCTTTACCCGATTGGTCAAAACAATTTTTTCTTAATACAGATGCTAGCAAAATTGCTATTTCAGGGGTTCTTCTACAAGAAAAGGAAGGCATTCTGCTTCCGGTTAGTTACTTTAGTAAAACACTATCTAAATCAGAACAGCGATATTCAGCCATCAAGCTTGAGCTGATGGCCATAGCTAAGTCAGTCAGTGCATTTAAATTTTTCCTTTTCAACCGACCTTTCACCATTCTCAGCGATAGCAGACCACTCGAACACTATAAGAAAATTTCCTCTCCTGCTGATCTAACTACTAAATGGCTAATTGAATTATCAAACTATCAATACACATTCAGATATGTAAAAGGTAAAACAAATGTTTTGGCAGACTATTTTTCAAGAGAAGACTTTTCTGCATACACTCAAGATCTTAACTCAAACCCACATTAATTAAAGAGGCTAACAATTTACCCATTTCTTCAGCTTCTCCAACAATTGAACTCCATCATTTCAATGTCACACAAAAATCTGATAAGTCACTCACCTCATCAGAGCCTCATCGTTCTTCCTTACCTCAGTTGTTAAGCAACGATGCTGCTCCACTCAGTCGTTCCTTAAACAGCTCTGACGCAGATAATCTTATGATGGAAATCTCGGAAGAATGTTTTTTTAAAGAGCAAAGAGAAGATGACTTTCTGCTAAAAATTATTGTCGATATCACTTCGGAGAAACCTTCTCCTAAATATAAAAATTATTTTGTCCATCCGGACACAGGTCTGTTAATGATCAAACGAAAGTTTCACCAGCCTGAAAACTCTCCAAAAACAAAAATTGTAGTACCACAGAAGTTAAAACCTAAAGTATTAAAAATTTGTCACATGCCTCACTTTGGAATTAGAAATACATACAGAAGAATACTTAAACACTTTTATTGGACAGGATTATTTGAAGATGTAAAAAACTTTGTTCTGTCCTGTACATTATGTATTCAATATAAACCGCACAGAATTCCACCTGCTCCATTACAGGAAATGTTTGTTCCTTCTGCGCCGAGTATGTTAGTTTCCATGGACTTTTTGGGTCCTTTCTCTAATGGCTTCCATGTGTTAACATTCCTCGATCATTTTTCTAAACATATTGAATTGGTACCAGTAAAAAATGCAACAGCACAAGCTGTAGTTAAAGCCATTACGGGATACATTACTACCTTTGGTCGACCCTCTGCGATACTCTCAGACTTAGGCCCACAGTTCACAGCAAACATCTTTAACAACTTGGCACAGACATTGAAAATTACAATCTCCCATTCATCATCAGGACACCCGCAAACACAAGGCTCATCAGAAAGAATTAATACCAGCATTAAATCCTCAATTTCCACTCTTACCAAGGAAGGATTTGATTTTCATCAGGCTTTGATGATACACAAGAACCTGTATAACACCACCGTTCATTCTTCAACTGGATATTCTCCAGCCTTTCTGCATTTTGGCAGGTCAATAACAAGCATCTTTGACTTGTTTGAAGCTCCTCAGTTAGAAACACTGGAATTTCCATATGAATACTATAAATACATGGAATCAATGAAACAGATCTTTAGGCAAGTGCATCATAACATGAAGTTTTACCAAAACCAACGTAATACTAGACAACATAAAAAAGCAGTTCTCCGGAAATTCAAAGAAAATGATATGGTCTTTATAAAAACCAAAGATACATTTAAACCAAGATTCATAGGCCCATATTCAATTCATAAAGTAATATCTGACGTGTTACTCTCCGTCAGAGAATTCGAAAATGAAGGGGCTGAACCATTCACTATTAACATAGACCGTGTCATCCTGGCGCATAAAAGAAAGCAACATCTCATTCCACAAACAATTCTGACAGGTCAACCAGCTGGGATTGTTCAACCGCAGTCTCATTATGATCTCAGACCAAGATGCAAAACTTAATTTTTGTTTTTTGTTTTTTTGTTTCCATTTTCACAAATGTTCTTTTAACATGTTTTTTTTTTAAGTTTTTTTTTAGGGGACTTGATAAGCAATTCATTCACCAAAGTTGCCTGTTGTAAACAAGTATGAGTTGGTACAGGTATATTTGATAAGTTGTATTTTGTATATTGTCCTATTATATATTGTGTAGTTATATATATATATTTTTTTTCTCCTGCGGCAAATGTTGAATATCTACAAAAACTTAGTGCAGTGTGTATTGTAGTTAATATGAATATAAATCTTCTGGTATGCTGATTTATTTTATATATTGTCTTATTTGTTAAATTTGATAACTATACTATAATTATTTACTGCTCAAAATGTACAGTATGTGTGTGTTATATGTATTGGAAACTTGCATATTTATATGTGTATACATAATTTTTCTTCTTTCTTTTCATATATTAATTCCTACACATTGTCATGTTTATAAATATATTGGGTTATTAAATACAATTTCTGGAAGCTTCCACACCATTTTCACAGACACAGACATCACTTATACAACACAAGTATACACTACATCCACACTATTACACAATCAAATTAATACACAATCCACACATGATATGTATATAAATGTGTATAATGTTTGATAAAATTTTTTGTTTATTGTGATTATTGACATTGCAGTTTTGTTTTGGTTATATCTGATAGTATGTTTATTTGAGTATTATTTGACGTTTATATTAAGTGCATTTTTGATTTTGTTTAGTAATCTAACTTGGTGGCCTCAGTAGCCACTCACATTTATTATTTCCATTTATAATATGTATATTCTTTAAATAATAATAATAATAATAGTAATGATAAAATTTTTAAAAAAATCTTATTCGAATATTATACTCGAGTACTTGGAATGCCTTTTCCGTAATGTAATATTTATCTGTAAGATTATTTTGACATTTGTATTGATACTTATTTTGATTTTTTTTTCTCCTTCATAATAATGCTTCAAGAGGTCATCTGTAAATATTTTATACTGAAATATAACTGATTTTGTTTTATCAGTTGTTAACAAGATTTCTTTGACATTTATTTAGTATAGTTGTTCTTTCATGTGTATACTTATACATTGATTAATCGGTAGATGGTATTTAATATCAAGACTATTGGTTAAATATTTTTGTTGATATTGCACATCCACTGAAATTCTTTTGTCATGTCATACATTTTTTTATTCTCGTTAACTAATTATTTTTACAAATTTATAAGAAAGCAAATTTTACAGCAATTAACATGCTTTTCAATATTTCTGTTATAATACTATTTTCTTTAAAAGGTATCAATGTTTTTTTACTCATGTCACTTGTTGATAAAAGCTGTGTCTGTTTGCATTTATAGATATATTTTATTAGTTGTCAATATCCTAATAAATATTGTTAGATATGTCACTGACCACTTTTGTATCAATAAAATCTTTTATTTGAGAATGTCTGTAACCACAGTGCTGAAATAGTATTGTTTTTGATGAAATGGTGTATTCCTCGCCTATTTTGGTAGAATTGATCACCTACCAGGGTAGGCGTTGATATTGGGTTTTTTGTCGGAATTTTATTGTTTCAGCTTTACTTATCGATTTTGTATTGTGTTTGGTTCAGATTTTGTGTCACATGTACATTGTTCTCAAAATTTCCAAATTTTTTTATCAAGTGCATGTTATTAAGAGTATTGTAAGACCTTTCAGTTGCTTAAAAATTTGCTTTGTTACATTCATGCCTTTAATGGCCGTTCCTACAATATTATGTACTCAATATGGATATTTTTTTTTTCACATGTAAGTAAAAAAAAATTTGTAATCCTTCATGTAAATGTAGGTATGCACTCTCCATTCACATGTTTAGTCTTCCAAATTTTTTTAATGGTCGTTAGGGGTAATGTGATGTTAAAAACATCACTTCTTTTTAAATGTTAAATAAGATCGTTTTCTGCACTTAAATGCATTGTTTCTCTCAGCTGGCTCAACTCACCCTGTTGTGTTTGCTTTACTGCAACACACACACAGGAGAAAAATTGGTTCTTCTTTCCTAGTGGTGATGTCATATCACACCATGCTGAGAACCAATAGGGTGATGGTTCTGACTCCACCTTCTGTTATTCTGGCAGTTTTAAATTCAGTTGGGTTTCAGCAGCTCTCAAGAGAAGAACATGGGGTGAGAAAGATTTGTTTTGCTTCTGTTTTAAAATAATGACCATTTTATCATTTGGAGAGAGAGTGCCTACTTATTAATAATAAATATATATATATTAGTTTATATGAATACTTATTCAAATTTTAAAAACCATTAATTTTTATATCCTACTTAATTTGGAATTACTAGTGTGGTTTGGAAAATAAAATTGATTAATTTTGATGCAGCAGATTAGTTTTCTTACAAACATTATTTTTGTAAGCATTTTTCTTTTTACAGCATTCTAGCCAATAAGTAAATTGATTCCTCTTTTCTCTTATGTAAATAAAATTATTTGGATATATATATTTGACCTTTTGACCCAAAGAATAAAAAGGGTTAGTGGCCAGAACGCAATGTACGCCATGAGGTTCTTTGATCCTCACTAAGTAACTTCTGTTGCTATGAAAATTAAAAATATTAATAAAATTAATTTAAAATATGGAAACATAAAAAGTAAATGAATTATTTACATCACAGTGTCATAGAAATTTAGGAATGTGTAACGTCCAGGGTTCAAACAACGAAAAATGTGATTACCAACGTTTTTAAATAGTAAGTTTTGAATATCTATTTAAAATAGTACTATATCAAAATTCTGCTATCTCAGTTTGCCTTCGTGTTAATCCTGTGAATATCATATGATTTTTTAAAAATATAATTAAACGTTTAAACAACAAGAACAACAGAAATAATAATAAATAAACAAAAATAAAATAAATGTGAGATTTATATTACTGTGATATATTATGTAATACAATTCATTATTAACTTTCTAAAACAAATCAAACGTTTTAAATTTATATAATAGTCTATTATTTACAATTGATGAGGCTGGAAGTTTTTGATGACAACAGATTTATTTATTTATTTATTTTTATAATATGACATTCTCTCTAGTTAACACCAAAAAAAGGACAATAACATGGTGATTCAGAAATATTGTTTAAAAAACAGCATATAAACCAGGAACATGAAAAAAAGCCAAAATCCTACGAGATTACATGATCGTAAATGCAATCTAGTTAAGCTACATGCCCACAAAGCTAGAAACTGAAAGATGCAAGACATGTCAGAAATAATGATAATTTATTATACAAAGATGCGTTTACACAAATATATATCTTTATAAACTTTAAAGAAGGTGTCTGAAGTCGTGGCATTTAATATCGCCCATTAACGAAGATGCAGAAATTTCATCCAATCTCAAGAAGCTATAATGTAATGAACTCCCCAGACTTGGAGTCACTTAGCAACATCTAAGAGATTTAACCAACGTTACCATCATCATAACTCTCCATACCCAAAATAAACACTACCCAACACCACCCAACACGAACTTCCTTAATTCGGTAGTCTCATTTCGAAGAAAATGGATAGAGGACGATTCATTTCATTTTCCGTAAAATTTCAATCTTAAAAATACCTATATTCAACTGAATACGAAGAACATCTGAACTTCTCTTAAACTTGCTCTACATCACTACTGGAACAAAACGACAATTACATACATATGTTTGAAAAATCGTACTTTTCATCTTTTTTTTTTTTTTTTTTTTTTTTTTTTTTTCTTTGCGTTGAATGTTTCTAGTGTGTTTTGATACGTTGAACTCAGAATTGATTGCCTTTTCTTCCTATCACGTGAAGAACTTTCACAAAGTGAGGAGGAGGTCGGAAGAATTCACCCAGAGGTTATAACAAATTCGAAATAATTTATGTATAAAGAACATTAAAGTAAGCTATTATTTGCACATTATCTTTTAAATGTGTTTTTCTTTTTATGTGGAAGCTCTCTTTGGAGTGTTTTACCTTGTGCACTGCTTTAGGGCTTTGTGTGTGTGGTTGGGTGAGAGGATTCTCTCTGAAGCATTCAGCAATAATCTGCTAACATGTTAACACTCCATCACCCCTGATACCTCCTCTGCATTTCTTCGATGTCTTGAGGAAATAACTCAGATTTTCTGAGAATAATCACTTAGAATTTCCGAGAAATAACTTAGATGGGAGCTCAAATAATCCCATTTTTTCTCAAAACTGTACATGATGGAAACTTTTGAATAGTTTTTCCTCAATCAGCATTCAGAAATACTCCAGAATGAAAAACACTTCACCTTGCACAAAAAACTCATCGTCGATCTGTGTTCTACTCGAATAACTTACAACCTTCTTTTACACCAACACAACACTTTTATGCTGAACCTGGCACTTTCAGCGGGACCATCCCATCTTATTTTGGATCCAACTGGCGACTTTCACTGTTGAAATCAAACATTCCTTGATCAACTAAGTATTTAACTTTCGAGCACTTAAAACCTACAGAGAATGTGTGTGATCCAGGGATGGAACACGGGCGCCGAATTCATACCGGTATTTGTTTAAGAAATTTCTCTACCTATAGTATCGTTGATTTAAGAAGTAGGAAATTTTGTTACATTCATAGTGTTGTGCGTTCTGAGAAAGTGTTCCATCCCTGGTGATCTTACACCTTACAAATTCACGTAGGTATTCAGACATGCCAACATTTTCATTTGTTCCGAAGAACTGTTAGTACCTTATCTTTTTTTATATAACTTTATTTGTTGTGATTTTTTTAGAATATATAATTTCAATTAAACTATAAGAGAGAAAGACATTCTTCAAGGAAGGTTGTGTGAAAGAATTAAAATTTTGGTATATTTATTTCGTTTTCATGAATTATTTGAATTTTAATCTTATGAAGATTTTAAATAGGATATAGTTTTGTAAAAGTTAGAGATTTATGGAGCGATAAATACTTCCGATTGAGAATAAAAGTGAACTTTACCTATCAATCTATACCGTTCTTTAATGCTAGTAGCAGACGAACCAGAAGTTATTTCAACTCAAAGTTATTCTTTAAAAAATGGCGCGAAACAAAGACGCTTGAAACACAGCTCCGGACTCAATAAAAAAATTAAATCTCGTTTCACAACAGAGCTACCACATTTTATTTCTTTTTATTCTGTAGCTTTGCATGAACCCGCATTCATTTCATACTATTTTTCTAAAAAAAAAAAAAATTTTTTTTTTTTTTTTTTTTTTTTTTTAAGCGTAATTTCATATTTGAGAAAATTACTATACAAAGAAAGTGGTGTGAAAGAAAAGCGAGCACAAACAATGCTATGGAATAAATTTTGAAGTGGGTAGCGATGCTTCCCAGCAACCAGTAGTGTATTTAAATACAATGTCAATGAGTTATAAACCACAACGAATATCTATGCGAGAAGCGCGATTCGAACCCAACAACAGACAATTGAAGGACAGACTGCTAAGCTCTCCCTATCACATTTATGTCACCATACTTGCCAACTATCTCATTAATAACCGTACAATTGTTAACGCCCCCTGAAAAAACGCCTCTTTTCTCACAATACTATATTTTTAGAGGTATTCTCTCCAAATGTTGTTACGATTAAATAAGAATAAAATTACTCTAAAAAATTATTGGTGTGAAAAAAAAAAAAAAAGGCGGGTACTAAAAATTGTACGGTTCACAATGAGATGGTTGGCAAGTATGTGTCACTTTTGAAAAAGTAAAGAATTTCAATAAGTAAAAGGTATGAATATTAATAAGCGTATTGCGTAGTATAAACAAGTATAAATACAAATAAGCATAAGTAGTACAAATATAAATATATATATATACATGCTGTTACATATTATAATATGTATAAGTATATATATACTATTCACAAACATGCATGGTAAATATATATATACAATATTGCAAAAATAATGCTATACACTTTAAATAATAAAAATGATTTAATAAACTATTCTTTCTCAAGTATATTTACAAAATCTGTGTGATTTTAAATTATTATTTTAACACATTTGAATGCATATAGATCACCTGAATTTCACAAATAATATCCCTGGTGCAAAAACAGCACGTGAGACTGCCATTGATTTTATCCCACTACCATAAATGAAAAACGTAGTGTAGCTATTAAAATCTCGTTTATCAACATTCCAAACAGGGGATTACTTTGCGGCAAAAGAAGTTTTCAAAACTATTTATGCATTTTGTCGATTTATTATTTTCTGCTGACAAAAATAATTATGATTAATATCATTTTTAGATATAACGCAATACATAGTTGATCCAACAAATTAATGCGAAATGCTGCATTTTATTATTAAATTTTTTATACAACATTTACTCTATACAAAAAGTTGAGTTTAGAATGCATAAATTACATTTTAATGATTTTTTTAAATACTAGCAAGCTTTGTCCGCTTCGCTGGTCACCATATTTAAATAAATTAAAAACAAAATAATAGATTAAAGATAATAACAGATTAATAAATTAAAAACAAAATTCTTTTTTATATCATTATTTAAACAAAAAGAAAATAATATCTGTGAAAACTGCTCAAAAACTCGCAGTGGGTTCCTGCTGTCTTCGGAAGCGTCTTCCTCAACCGCAAAATTTCAGATACGTGTTCCTAATGCTTAAGACGATGCCTTACTCGTGAGCTTCACTTTGGGTGCGTATAGAATGAAAGTTTCGAAAAAAATATCGGAAAATTAGCGGACAATATCGAAAAAATTTAAACAGCCTTTTTATATTTGAATCCTAATCACACATGAAAAATACTATACTTAGTATATATGATGTTTACTTTCACGTTATTTCCTATGTTTTATTTGAATTATCCAGTCGACCATAAAATGACAGCAAGTTCACGCCAAATATAATATTTCAACATGCTATGAACATGCTAGAACCGATCAATCGTCAGAGCGATATTCAAAGCCCCAATTCATCATTATCATCGATCCGACATGCAACTGGTACTTCTGTGACTTCAAAGATCATTATCATGCGGCCCAAAGAAATGGGGTTGAGCTCACGGAGTCCCTTGTGCGGACTACTATTAAACTTTGTATATCGACAAGCACGATTGCAGTGATAGCAGGATCGTTCGAACTGGAATGTCACTAAATGAAGTAGAATTATCTTCAGTGATGGGTACCACTCCGATTTGAGCCCCGATGACCAGCGAAGACGCACCTGGAGATACATTGAAAAGAGAGGGGATTCCAACCCGACTGTCGCCAGCTATACGGCCGGGCAAGCAGGAGTGATTGTCTGGAATGTCATTTCATTTCATAGCAGGATCCCTTTGGTTGTCATGGATTAGATGTCCCATGGCATCTTTACGGCACAGCGATACGTCGATGGCATTTTCTGTCCCATTGTGTTTCCTTTCATATCACGCAATCCTGACAGTTTATTTTAGCATGGTAATGCCCGCTCGCGCACAGAGATAGTTTTTACTGCTTGCTTTTCTGCTTGTGTAACATTATTTTGGCCAGTAAAGTCGCCGGATCTCTAACCTACTGAGGACGTTTGGAACATCATGAAAAGGGACCTATAGTCAGCTCGGGATTTTTCCAATCTAACGCTCCAATTGGACAGAATTCGGCATGATATCTTGCAGGAGCATATCTGACAACTCTATCAATTAATTCCAAGCCGAATAACTACTTACATAAGGGTCAGAAGTGGACTAATGCGTTTTCGACATGTTTACATTTGTGAGGCCGTTTTTCTTGATTAAACCTTTCAAATTTTCTGGAACTGTACTCATTTTTTTTTTTCTCTTCGCATGTACATCACATCTACCAATTGTCGTCTAATTTGGATAACTCTTTCTTGGTGCGTCAATTGTTTTGTTATAGAGTATATAAGTTATATAATAACACCCTTATTGAAATTTACCTGAGTTTCAAAGTAATAAGAAAATAATCATCGCGGTTTTAGTAAAGTAAAATGTGGAAAATATCGAATATGATGTATAAAACGACTACATCCGAACATTTCAATTTGATATTGCATAATTCCTTCTGATAATATAAAAAATAATAACAATTTATATGTAAAAATCTACTCCCTTTTTATCCGTCTTTGCATCAAATTAAAATCTGTAAAAGTGGTATGTGTTGGAGTTTTATCGGATATTATTTATTCTTAGAAATACATACTTCTTCAGCGAGGAAGAAATGTACATTAAATGGATATTCAGGCGACAGCTTAATTTACAGAACTTTTAAGCGTCTAGACTGTATTTCAACAGTTTATATGTGTAAAATATTTACAATTTTCAGACGTAATAAGTCCATAAAGAATATCGATACAAGATGTAATAGATCTTGTATTTAAGTTTTAATATACTGACGAAATGGATTTACGAAATCAGACCAAGATGTTAAATCAGCTTTGTTTAATTTCTCTTTGCTATCAATTTAAAATTATTTAGATTAGAGTACTTAAAATTACGTACGTGCCAAACAAATGCGGATCGTTTCAGATAGCATTCAACTGTAATTTAATAATATTCTTTGGTATCTATTCTCTGCACTTAAATGAAACGTAGATTATGATTTGTAAACAGTGTCATAGCGATTATTAAAATATGTAATAACCTGACTCCTACGAAATTAAAATCATTTAAGTGAAAAATTAAAATCGTAATTGATATCTATTTTTTTTTCTTTATAATAAGGGATTATCTAACATATACAGAGCTTCTAATTTCTTAATATATATGACAACATTTTAGATCCTAAGTTTTTCAACACCGCTGTTTTTTAATAGTAAATTTCTCCATCATGTAATTTTGGTTAAATAAGGAGAAAATTGCTCTTGTTATGAAAAAAAAAAAAAAAAAAAAAAAAATGTAGTACAAAAAATGTTACAGATAGATTAAATAGCTGGTAGCTCTTCATTTTGACAGCAAAATATTTCAGAGATGGTTAGAGAGAAAAAAAACGTATATAACAGTCTTTGGAATATACAAAGTCAAAAATTCAATAAACTATTACAATAATGAAACAAAAAAATGTTTGATTTCGGAAATTAAAAGCATACCTTTGATGTTTTAAAATGTGTTTTATTCTGTACTTCTAAAGTTTTCATTAAAAGTACTATTTCATGCTAAAATAAGCTTTACTGTAAAACAATTTCAGCCTAATAAAACTCACAAATTTCATATTAGTTAAATTATTGTTATTTCTTGCATAAAAAAAAAAAAAAAAAAAAAAAAAAAAAGATTTACATTGCATGCTTACAGTCTCAGTCTTTTCCTATATGTTAATCTAAAAAAATAAATAAATAAATCAAATAAACAAAATAAATCAAATCAAATCAAATCAAAAATGGTTTTCATAAGAGCTCAATAAAAAGTATTAATTTATTTTTATGAAAAAATAAACAGTTTATTTAGCTAAAAGTCTTACAACTACTTCACACTTTGTAAGCTGTAACTGTGTGTTAGTTTGATCTTGGAACAAATTACTTATTAAATATGAGAAATACAATAATGTAATAAAATTTAGTGAAAATTTTTATAAAACAATATTTCAATGTTTAATTCGAAATTCTAGCTTTTGAAATTAGAAATCCTGTTCATTTTACAATTTAAAAGGAAATACGTTTTAACAATTTATTTAATAATTCTAGAAATACCTTTTGTATTCTACAATCATAAAATTACATATTCATTTTTTATTTTCCTCAGTGTTAGCAACATTTTCTAAATGATATTAATATATGCATGAATTTGTCTAATCATGCAATGTTAACCACTGCTAGAACATTTTTCTAAAAATATTTTGATATCGAGTTCATTACATATTCTACTAAACTACATAGAATATTTTGTTCAATAATTGTTCTGTTTCGTGCAAATTTGATAAGCTTGCATTGTTCATTTAGAAACTCGGCCATTTGTTATGAGCAAAACGATAAGAAGCATGTTTTTAAAAATGCTATCATGACATTTGAAAATTCTATACATATGTTTTAGTTTACGAAAAGTTTATCTCAGAATATCCTTTCACTTTTATAAAATTTAGATTAACAAATTATTGTACATTATTTGACGGAATAATAATATTTATCTTGTTATTTCTTTTCAACATTTTTTGGTTATCATTTCAATATATAAAGACCCAATTAAGATATCTTTGACGTTTTCTCAATTTCATCCGAAGCCATACAATAGATTAAATAATTTTAAAAACAAATACGATATCGAAAACTGAAATTTGTTGATAAATTATGAAAAGTTTGGATGAGCTATTTTCCTCATTTTTGAAATGTTCTTTTGTCTTATGACTTCCAGGAACAAATTAGGAAATTATAATTAAAAACCAATTTATACTTTGTTAGTAGATATGATAAGTCTAATTTATAATTTATTATTGGAGGTAATTCAAGATAAAAAAGTACCATAATTTATATAAACTGTAAAATAATTATATTTAAAAAGTTATATAAAGCTATATAAAATGAAAGTATGTAAATCTTAAAATAATAATACATAATCAAATTAATCAGGCAAAATTGTATTTTTATTGTAGTGATAAGACTATTTGAAGATGCAAAATACTTTAAGTGATAACACTTTTTATACATTCAGGGATGGAACACGGGCGCAGAATTCATACCACTATCAATGTAAGAAATTTTTCTACTTCTTAAATCAACGATATTATATATAGAGAATTTTTTTAAGCAGATTCCGGTGTAAATTCTGCGCCAGTGTTCCATGCCTGTACATTATAATTTTTCAAATAAAATATCTCTACCTGCCATAACAATATCCTACTAATAATTCTTCTATTACTTCATGTATACAGGACAATTAGCAGATCTTTAACATAATACCAGTTTTTTTAAATAGCAATCTTCGTATTGTTAAATCGAAGAAAAACACTGGAAATCAGTACCAGTGTTAAAAAATAATAAATAATAATAAAAAAAAGTATTTAATTAAAGGATTACTACTCTTTTACTATTTTGTATATAGATGTTTTATGAAATTCTTTACGAAAATCCAAATCATGCGAGGGGTGGGATGTTGAAAATAGTTAACATCTTTAACCTTTTATACATGATTTTTTCTCCAATAAATTAAATAAATCTGAATTTGGAACAATGAATTAAATAATATTTTTAATTATATAAACTGTTTACTAGTTAACACAGAATTCCCAGTAGTCAGTATTTTGAATACCACTTTTTTAATAGTAATATTTATTTATCATTTGTATATATTCAAAAGAATAATAGAAAGATTGCTTTATATAAAATATGAAGAAATCTTTGTAATGCTTTATATAAAATGAAATATAAAAAATAGTGCTTGATCCTGAAAACGCGTTAAGTTACTATATAAACTTCATTCTTTACAAAAATGAGGCTCTGTAACAAACGGTATTTCACTTCTTAATATGAAAAATCGTTTTTATTGATGGTTCCTGAATCGCAGTTTTCGTTTCATGTTGGTATGTAGGTGTTTCTAGGGATGTTTTCATTTTCTGTTTAAATTATACATTATTTTAGAAAAGAAAAGTTGTTTACATTGTTTTTAAGTTTATAAATGCCTGTGATAATATTACGAAAAAAAAAAAAGTAGATATGTGTTTAATATCATTTGTAAGTTTAATCATCTTAATTTAATTTTTTTGAATTAATAATTATTGCTAAGACAAATAATCATATCTTTCATTATATAACTAATTCAAAAATAAAATAAAATAAAATAAAATACTGTGTTAAGGACATACGTTTGAAAAATAAATAAATAAATAAAAAATAACTGCATGGAAAAAAATTTCTGGGGAACATTATGTTTTCGAGGATGCAAGCGGCTAATTGTATGCCCCCCCCCCCCCAAAAAAAAATAAAATAAAATAAAATAAAATAAAATAAAATAAATAAATAAATAGGGTTTTTAAATTAATAAATATTAACTTTACTACATTCAACTAAACTAATTCATTATCGTAATTAAATAAGCAAGTCCTTTATGACATATTTGACACAATAAGTTCACTGACTTTTTTTTATTTCTGTGAAATATTTTCTTCTTTTTTGAATCCCTTCGGAATACGCTTTCATATTTACCCCTTCCACTGCCACTCCATGCTTCTTATTTTAAATTTTGTATTACTGTTTAGATTAACTCCATACTTGCCAACCATCTCATTATGAACCGTACAATTTTTAGTACCAGCCTTGTGTTTTACACCAGTCATATTTTATAATAATCGTAAAAACATTTGGAGAGAAATATTCTAAAAATAAAGTGGTGTCAAAAAAAAAAAAAGGGCATTTTCTTAATTGGCCTTAATAATTGTGCGGTTATTAATGAGATGGTTGACAAGCATGTAACTCTCATAAATACTGTTTAACATAGATATAATTATTGAATAATGTTTTTATCATGAACATTAGGACACAAGATTTCACACTTTCGTGCGAAATTAAACTAAATTTATTTGAGCATTGTTAAAAAAAAAAAAAAAAAAAAAAAAAAAAAGAAAAAGAAAAAGAGTGAAGTGATGGAATATTTTTACTATTGCTTTTGGTTTGAGTGATTAAAAAACCTGTAAAAACCCGGAGAAAAGTTTTGGTTAGTTATTTTTGGGCACAGACCTGTGTATTTTTTTCGTTGTTAGCATTTGATTTATTTATTTTTTAGTATAATTCAGGGGATGCACTTTCCACCTTTATTTTAAGGCTCTTTTGAGAAGGAAAAAAATTGGCCTTTTTCATTTCCACTACTTTTATAGAAAAATATCTATCCCGTTTAATTCCGAAGCATTACCTTACTTGCCAACATCATAATTAATATTCCGCAGTGCTGTTTGTCCCGCCCCCCCCTTTTTTTTTTCACACCAGTAAATTTTTAGTGTAATATTCTCCAAAAATAATTACGATTAAATAACAGGGATGGGACACGGGCGCAGAATTCATACCGGAATGCATTTAAGAGATTTCTCTACCTATAATATCGTTGATTTAAGAAGTAGAAAATTTTCTTACATTGATAGTGGTATGAATTCTGCGCCCGTGTTCCATCCCTGAAATAAGAAGGAAAATACTCTAAAAGATACTGGTGTACACATACTAGGCGAGGCGTATTAATGCTGGACGATATATTTAACGCCCCAGTCCCTCGTTCCCGCTGTTCAATGTCTTTTTCTAGTTAATTTTGCACTTTTAATACTTCCGGTGTGAGCCTGTTTTTTTTTTTTTTTTTTTTTTTTAACACACTTGACATTGTGAGATTTTTTGTTTTTCTTCCCATGCTATTTCTATGGGTTTTTTTAGCTTTTTCTCCCTCTTTTTCCGCATTTTAAAGTGGAAAAAGAGTAACTACAAGATACTCTTTTAGAAAAGATACTAAAAGATACCTGACGCCTTACTATGTAAATACTATAAAACAATTTCCGTAAAAATACTTGTAGCAAAAAAGTCTGTCATTTTTCATCCCTAAAAGTTTCCTAAAAAAGGCAGAGAATGCGATCCTCTGATAACTTGCTCCAATAAATAAATACAAAAAAAAAGAAAAAAAAAAAATCTTTCGAAATACTGGTGTGAAAAAAAAGGGCAGGTAGTAGCAATGCTCTGAAATAAATCATAAAATTGGATTAATTAAACTATAGTATCTATATAATTTATATAAATTACCATACGGTGAAAAGGATAAATTAATCGTTAATTTATTGAAGTGAGTATCAAATGAATACCTCTCTAATAACATTGTTCAAGAAACACATGTATTGAATTCTTCTTAATGTAACACGTTCAATAAAATTAACGAATCGTGTTGTATCATTAGTATTACTGCTAATACATTAGGTCTGCTAGAGCAAGATTTGCTAACACACATGCTTGATTCTGTACGTGCAAGTAATGCATTCAAGGCATTAGCGATGTACGTGCAACCACGTTTAAATTAATTTCGATAACAGCAGGTCATTCAACACAGTCTAAGCCGTTAAATTCAGAACTAAATGTAAGTATAAGGCTGCTTGACTTAGAACGTACGCGAACTGCAAGTAATTTACTCTTAAAATACGTACGTGACTTATGCTAACCGAAAGACTATTTGTAAATTGATAATAGTTCGAAATAAGTATCTTTAAACTTTGAAAGGAAATATGTGACTTCAAAAGATTCAGGCGTTAAAATAAATTATATAAAGTCTTTTTAACGTATTTAGAAAGCTAAAATCAGACTACATGATAGTAATTTTTTATTACATTATTTTTAAAATAATTTTTAAATTTAATAGTTTTAAGTAAGATTATTTGTGACGACTCTTACATAGTTGCCAACCGTTCCAATTTTTAGACAGCGGTATTTCTTTTATGGACATTTTTATAAGCTTTTGTACCAGTTTCCTATGATTGAATAAAAGGAAAATTTCTAAAAAAAAAAAAAAAAAAAAAATACTGGTATAAAAAAAATTGGAACGGTTGACAGCTATGATTTTTAAAAAGATTCAATTTTTGTATAATTTATCAGAAAATTTTTAGATTTTTTTTTTAATTGGTTTAAAATAATAACAGTAAAAATTTCCTTAATATAAAGTATTTTTAAGGTTTTAGTCAATAAAACCTTGATATGAATATATGTATTGTTTTAAATAGAAGAAACCTTGAATTCATCTATAAAATTTTTTGATTATCTAATTGAATTTTTCAAACAAAACAGTTTCAATGTATCATTCAAAAAATGTAATTAAAACTGGTTGTCATAGGTGGGCTGTGCTCAGTTACCCATGATATATCAGTTCATTTGAATTACAGGTATTGCGAAAATAAAAGTAAATTAACAATAAAAATAAATTAAAAGGAAATAAAGAATATAAAGAAAATTGAAACAAAAATAAAAATAAAAACAAAGAAGAATTGGCAAATATAAAATGGTAAAATTACGTTGAATTACTCAATTGGAAGACTATGAATTTTTCAATAAGTAAAGTGAGAAAAAATGTACATACATATGTTTATATGCATATATATATACTTAAGAAATTTTTACGGAATAGAATCCGAAACTGCATCGTAAAGTAATTGTCCCACTTATTTATTAGCAACAAACAGAAAATTATCTTATGAACAAAGAAATATATATATATATAATAGACTAAAAAGAGTTTTCACGTTACTGAACAGCAGTGTTGCCAAATCTGGCTGATTTTTTTTTTCAATAATCACCAATACCTTTTAATTGTAACCTTTGTCCAATCACTTCGAAGACTCATAGTCTTTTTTTTTTTTTTTTTCCTTTTATTTAATTTTATTACATTTATTGAAACCAAATGGTAAAACAGTAGAAAAAACTAAACATATTAAATCTTAAATTTAAAGTACTTTTTATAAAACTTACTATGTTTATGTATGTTTTTTTAAAATATAGCAGTTTTTGCTTTCATTTTTTAGTTTATTGTTTTCATCGGAGAAAATGGTAATCTAGTACAAAGGATTAATTTTATTAAATCTTAAGTTTAATTCGAATTATTATTGTTTTTTTTTTTCTCTTTTACTTCTTTTTAAGGAAAATCTATCTATTTATTTATTTATTATTTTGGCTGAAAACGTACGGCAATTAGCGTGTGGAGGGTAAGGGTTATAAAATACATGGTTCAAAAACTAAAATGTTTAATACGTGCTGAGATAGAGTCATCTTTAAAATCATTGAACTTGAATAATAGCAGCTCCACCTGTCGTTGATAAATACCCAAACTAAAGTGTCGGGGAAAGACATTTTTGGAGGCAGTGGGAACCTGGAGCCAATGAGTTGATGCAGTGCAAGAGGGAAAAGAGCTACCGCAGGCAGCAGGTACCCGTAGCAATTTCAATGATTTTATTTATTGATTTTATTTTATTTATTTATAGTTTTTATTTGTAAAATGATACATATATATGCAATTGTGATTCAGTATTTTGAAAACTCATTTAAATATATTGACCAGAAATGCGGGCGTAACCTGCTAGTAATAAATACTGTAGTATTGAGATAACAAATATCTATAACATTACAGTAACACTTGAAGTAAGCAGTAAAAATGATATCGATTATCCCAAATAAATTAAATATTTTTTACTACAAATTTGTGACTGTTTAAAAGAAAATTGAAATGTGAAATGCATCTTTGCGTAAAATAATTGGCCATTGAAATTGAAATTCAGCGAAATGTTCCCTATTCTTATTATCCGTCTTGAAATTTTCTGTATTATTAAATAATAAATTTCGCATCATAGAAAAATCCTGTATAACGATATTCTAATCAGTTGCTTTATTTCTAAAATCCTTAGAATTTAAATATATAATTTCAACATTACAAATTCGACTGAATGCATTTACATGTTTTAGTATATTAAGTCATGAAAGTGGAGAGGTAATCTTAAATATGTAAGATAAGTAAAAGATGAAGTTATATAAAAAGGCCTGAATATTGACACAAAGATTTTCAAGATATTTTAAGCTCATTTTAAGTTTTGAAACGCTAAAAAGTTTTTTTTTTTTTTTCATTTATTTATTTTTATTTATTTTTACAAAAAAAAAAAAAAAAAAAAGAAATTAATGTTAAATTTGCATTAATTTCTTTAAAGAATCTACGTTTTCTGCTTTCCTTTAAAATAATAACAGTAATTTTTTATGTGTACGAGTATGAGAATAGGAATCGAAATAAACTTATATTTAATATCTAAGGAAATTACTGATAGTAAAATATTTTTTAAATTTTAAAACTTTAATTAATGTTAGTATAAAATATTTATATATATATAATCACTAAAGAATCAATTTATATACATGAAATACTTGAACGGATAAGTAAAAAATCGATAAGAATATCTGAATTTGAAATCGGAAGAATTTGGCATTTAGTCCAACTTTCCGATGGCCATATTAAATTTTGAATAGCTTTTCCAGGATTCCATACATTCGAATACCAGTTTTTCTGATGTAGTTTTTTTTCTCTTGTGATTACTGCAATTTTTCACATCAAAACGTGGTATTAATAATCTGTAGTACTTGATTGGTCCAACATTTAGAGTGTCATTTTGGTTAAAACGGTTGTAACTTAAATATACTCGTAGTGTAACCACGTTTCTTGTGTTTGGAATCGTTTTAGGACGATTTCACAGATTTGGAGAGGTACCAAATTGACCGTCAGGTTGAGATTTGGTAAACATACAGCCCATCAGTGCTCTCTTATCGCATTTTCTGTCAACCACAATGATTATCACCGCTATTTTAGCATTGGACTCATTGAGTCAATGCTTGCGCAGAAGGGCCCACGCTCGCAAGAAGCGTGGTTAAAGAATATAAATCTATAATTCAAAAAAAGAAATCATAGCATTATACACAGCTACCAGCATTTTAGTTTATTCTGTAGCATTGTTAATACGCGCCTTCTTTTCATACCACTTTTTGGGAACATTTTACGTTATTCATTTTCAAAAACAGAATATCAATTATGCAATCCGCATATTAATGACTGAAAATACAAAATCAGAAAAGTTTATTCTAAGAAAAAAAAAAAAAAAAATCACAGAATTAAAATTTTGAAACCTTAACTCTTAAATATGAAAAAAATACAGCATTCGAATACTCACACTAAACAATAATTTACTTTTCGTTTAGCAATAATTAAACTTTGAAGAAATATGCTGTATAAAGAATACGGTGTAAAAAAAAAACTGTTTACTAATGATGCGACCGAATAAATAAAAATGATGCAGCTCTGCGTAGTATGATACATGCCCCTTAGTGTTCTTGAAATTTTACGCTAATTTTATTACACTGTTTGTTATAACGATTCGAACACATTTAATCTATTTTTAAATACTTATTTTATATTATTTAATTTATTTTTAAAATAATATTCCAACATTAAAACGTTCAAAAATTTTCAAGACAAATTTCCTATTAAAGATAGTGGGGGCAGTATAATAAAATGAGAATGTCATTTCAGAGAAAATAATACATATTTTTAGGACAATGTTTTAAAAATATGTCTGCTGATAATCATTGCCTACATCTACATAACCCTTTCATTCCCCGTTATGCCAATAATAACATTTAAGATTTTCTTTCTTTCCATCTAAAACTCTCACTAATTCAAAATGAACAGTATTATTATCTATATACCGAAAAATATAGATTTTTTAGATGTTTTTCCTATCTCTGATGAAATGATGTTTTACTCTATTTTGATTAATATCAGAATCAGTTTCGGTTTTAAGCAATTTAAGTTAATTGTTTTAAATATGTTTTATTTTATTTTATTTTATTTATTAATGTTCATAGTTTGTATTTCAATTAATTGTAACATGTATTTCTTTTAAATTTTTAAAATTTTTATTTATTGATAAGTAATCATTTTAAATAGCATCAGTGGTTATATTAAGTATAAATAAGAACTTCTTACAGTTACTTTGTTAATTCGTACTCTTATATTGCTCCTATATTCAAAATTTATTTTTATTTTATTTATTTTTACTTTTAGAATATATTTATGTCTAAATATATATGATTCATTGTTTTATGGAGGAAAAAAAATGAAATTAAAGAGTTAAATATATATTTTACAGAAGTTTTTGTTTCCGAAATGTTTAAATGAATTGTTTAATCCACACTTTAGTCTGTTTAATACAAAAGATAAGCTAATAAGAAATATATTAAAATATATAATTTTTATTATTGATTTCTTAACCATACTGTTTTACAAAATTAGTAATTTTTACTAAGCATCAGGTGAAATTCTTAAACACAAAACAATACATTCCTTCAGTAGTGGATCAAAATTTTGATGACATGCATAGCTGCCAAGTTTTTTAATTTATTCCGGAATGTTGTTAGTCCTGCCCTCTTTTCACACCGTAATCTTTGTAAAAAAGTTTTCTGCAATATATAATTATGATTAAATTTGAAGACAATTACTCTAAAAATATTACGGTGTGAAAAAGGGGCGGAACTACCAACATTCCGGAAAAAAACTTGGCCGGTATGGGCATGTCTCCCGATAATCCTTAGTGGTGAGTCCAAGACGGTCGCCAATTGCTCATAGTATTGCACTAATGTGACGTAAAACCCACTAAGTGCCCTTTAACCAAGTTACCTTTGTCAAAAACAATTAGGTACTTTTGCCACAACCAATCAAGTGCCTTTGTCTTCTGCCCTCTGTGGCGTAGGGTCTTCTATCCGACAGAGATACAGATATTGTATTTCTTTCTTTCTTCCTTTCTTTTCTGTTTATTCGTTTATTTAATAGACAACGGGGAAAGCTTAACCTTTAGAGACCGACTCTTTTAGAATTTCACAGTGTAGTTTGACAAGTGCCATCACAAAGCATCTCTCTAAAGGTTAAACTCGCCCAAAACTGCTGCATATTGGTGAGCGACATTCTTCCGTCTGTGAAATCTTTGAAACATCAGCGCCAAACACAAAATATACAACAATGAAACCCCGATTTTTCATTCCCACATCTATCGTTTACCCGCAATGATCATTTTATTTCTATGCTCCCTGCACAAACTGTATTTAAATAATGTTAACGGAACCCGCATATATCGTTCTTCAAAAAGTCCTTTTCTCGCATTCATCATTGTAAAATCTTTCTTCTGGCCGAAATGAAATTGAAAATCAATCGATTCTATATGGCGTTCAAATTAGAATTACTTCTTTTATTCTAAAATAACTCTTTTCCTTCTCCATGGATTACCAAAATTGTGATGACATGCTTTCGTACCATCCTCCAGTTCCAGGCCGTCGCCATTTGTCCATATTGTAGCACTAGTGGGATGCAAAACCCAACCAATCTCAACTATTCAACCTTATGCTGTTTTAGGTGAAGAACAAGGATTGTGCAGATATTGTAACATGCGTCTATGAAT
The DNA here is from genome assembly GCA_963930645.1 of Salticus scenicus. Taxonomy (NCBI): domain Eukaryota; kingdom Metazoa; phylum Arthropoda; class Arachnida; order Araneae; family Salticidae; genus Salticus; species Salticus scenicus. The sequence goes on from OZ005654.1 coordinate 25,595,006, forward strand.
TACTGAATGCGGATAGTGTGTTGTTGCTTGGAGAATAAGTTAGTCTACTTTGTATAAAGAGGAGAATGGATGCATCCAATATGACCAACTATTATATATATATATATATATATATTTTTTTTTTTTTTTTTTTTTTTGCCTTTTTGAAACTGAGCCTACTCCAGTGCCAAGTGTGTTTGACGTAATTACGGCATTTGAAAATGCACGATATTTTTTATATGCACAGGAAATCACGGAAAAGTACCAGAAAATTTTGTTAATCTGGAAAATCCCCGTTTAATTTACAAAATAAACATAAAATTCAACATAAAATTACTGATTTCTAAAAATAAATATCACTTAATGTTCTACAACTTTGATATATTTCTTTGACAGTTTGGAGAGTAACAAATTAGTAGTATACGACATATATTGCGTGTATTATTTCATAAACATCATTTTATGTGTGTTTTGACTTTAACACGCGTTCATCGTTTTTCCGTATCCATTGTTTTTTTTTTTCACGCATCCCATGAAAAATGATGGATCGGGGTTCTACTGTATTAAGAATAAAAATGACGATTTAGAATAACTTACATTTCAAGAATAACTAAATTTTTGATGCAGTTTGGATTTTTAAAGATATTTATTTAAAGAAATAACCAGAAATGTTTTGTTTTTTGATAATGTAGACACCGATATCAAACCTAAAACTTAATTTTGTCCATTTTATTTTCTGTTTGAGATATTAAACATTTATATAAATACTGTTCTACATTTAATATAATATTTAAGTAATTAAAAGTAATAAAATTTATTTCAAGGAAGTGATTTTTTTTAAAAGATATATATATATATATATTTAATTATAAAGAGTTTCATTTATTTTTATATATTTTAAAGTTATATTGATTTAACTTTAATGTTTGTTTTACATTCTTAGTCTTCATCTATTTAACTTTCTTTATTCGTGATTTGCTTTGTATGAGAGATATGCTCCAATGATTTTTTTCTTTTAAGTGTTTCTTTTAGAATTCATTTAACTAAATATTTAAATACGCAAACATTAAAAAACCATGAGTAAATATACGCTGCATCTAAAACCTTTTTATTGAAAAGAAATTTTTAAATTTCTAGGCAGTTTGCTCCTTCCATTCTTTAAAGATTTCTGCTGGATAGAATAATAAATGTTCATACAGAGATGAATTTTACTCTTTAAATAGAATTTAATTTGAAATAGTTTGATCAAAATAATATTTATTTTACCATATTATAGATTTTTTTATTGTTAAATTTGAGGCGTACAAATGATCAAAAAAATAACGTGAATATCATACTAATATCGAAAAGATTTTAATATTTGTAGGTTATATATATATATATATATATATATATATATTAACCCTTTGCGGCGCAACGTAATTGGTTTAATTTAAATTACACTACCACCGGAATTCACGAACAAATTTAAAAGAAAAGAAATTGACGATCTTTTCTGCTGTTTTATATAAGTAAAATTTTGCTAAAAAATTTCCGGGGGGAGTTTTTGGAGTTGAAAATTAAAATTGGGTTATGCTGTAGTGGCATCACTGCCCTGAAAGGATTAACTCTCTGTCGGTACATTTATTAGAGTAAGAAAGAGAGTACACTTTTGGGTATCTTAACCAAAACAATTATGAAAATTGAAAAAAATGTGGCGATATGGTGGACAGATGTTTGATTAAGAAGGATGGGTGGTGTCCTTAGGCTGGATGGTTGGGTGAGAATGTGAAGTTATATAAAGAAAAAAAAAAACTGAAGACATAATTCATTTACCTTGTATTAATATACTTTCTTTTTTTTTTCCCTTTAAATACTCAATTTCTTCATAGTTGAGTTGTCAACTATTCTTAAAAAAGAATCATACTCTTCCACACATAATAATCAATCAATTAATATCCATGTTGTTGTATAGTTTCATTATTCTTTATCAGCCATGAACCAATAAACCCTGAACTTTGCTTCTTTTACTCAGGGCCTGATTAAGGGGGAAGCTCGCTCTTCACACATTATTTATACTTACACCGTTATTTTTTAACAAATACTTTCCTCCTATAATAAACAGAAAATTTTCATTAAAAATTAGTTTAAAAGAATTCTGGTGTCTAATAACGGTGAGTAAATTGGATTGTTTTACACCGTTCATTTTTTATAAAAAATATTTCCTCGTGAAAGCGTGGAATTTCTATAACATGAAGTAAAAAATTATTGTAAAAATATTCCGGTATGAGCGAGCTTCCCCCTTAATCAGGCCCTGCTTTTACTCAATGGACAACTAAGCCCCTGAATTATTTTGCTTTTTTAAAACCATGGGACACCTAATGTATCATCCTGAGAGTATTGTTTGTTTATTATGGTTGTTTTATGTTAGATTCTCTGTTATTTTGTACTTAATCAATTATTCCACTTTAAATTCCTCTTGAATTATTTTCATGTACGGTAGGCAGCCCACTAGTGGTTTGCTATTATAGCTGCTAATGAACGAAATCGTACATTGATGCTCAAGGGTAAAAAAAGTCTCCCCTGTTAAATATTTTCCCCCTTTCCGAGCTTCTCCTACTTGAAAAATATTCATTCTTATTGATCTATGTGATTTCAGTGATCTTGTACCTGTTGCTTAGCTTTCACTACGTTTAATAATCTATTATTAATAATTCATTATATATATATATATATATATATATATACATATCTAGGTTCGTAGTCTTCGCCTTTTTTTTTTTTTTTTTTTTTTTTTAGAGCATTTTGAAGTGCAAAAAAATTTTGACACATTTGCCGCCAGTTTTTCTTCTTAGAAAAAATTATGTTGTATTTTTAAAGTAATATGCCGTGATTAAACAGTATAAAAGTTATTGTATTAAAAAAGTGATAGCAAAAAAGTCAAACTTTTCTGTTTCTCAAAGTGTCCTGAAAAAAAAAAAAGGTGGAGACCAAGACCCATGATATAGGGGAAAGTTGGACAAAACGGGATACTATTCTTGTTTTTTGTTACTACGGAATTTCCACTTGAAAGAACAATGTATTCAGTAATCAGAGATTTAAAATAAGAGTTTTTTATGTTTTTATTTATAAAATGGGAAAGAAGACCTTTTATTTAGGCCTATAGCAGAACAAAAGTCGCATAAAAAGGCATTAGAACATGATTCGTGAGCCCTTTCTTGGCATCTAGAACATTGTATCCAACCTTCACCAGCCTTAGTATCGCCGTACAGTGTATTACAATATATGCAGGTTTCTTCTCCCTCTGTTTTATCTTCAGACAATGAAGACATGCATTCTTGGCTGCTTGCTGAAGGTTTATTAAACTTTTCTATATTTTGACTTTTAACATCAGGATTAGGCATTCTTTTGGATTCTTTTATAGGCCTACTTTCAGGTTTGGCTGGACCTGGTAGCTCTTATTCTTCCTCTTTTCCATTTCCTTTTCTTATAAACTTCTTTTTTGGAATTTTTAGAAGGATTTCTTAGCAGCCTTTTCTTTAATTTTCTCGTAGTTTTATCATCATTTCTATTTCTTCCATTTATAACTGACTCTTATATGGAGATGATGTTATTACTACAGTTTCTTTTTTCTCTTATCAGCCTTGTTTTCGGGGCGAGGTCCTTTTAGTTGAGGTACAGATAGAACAAACTTTGGAGAGATGGAAAAGAGAAGCTTAGGTCGATAACAAGAGCGTTCTAATCCTTTCTCCCCTGCGGATGTTGCAGGTTGGTCTGTCCGTAGGCTGTCTCCTGACAGGTTTGTTGGCTGGTTTACTCGTACGATGTCCCTTGAGAAAAGTTTATAAAAAACTGTATCCCGTTTTATCCAACTCATAAGTGTCCCGTTTTGTCCAACTCCGACACTTTTCAAAATAAACATGGCTGCTGCCTAAATGTGAAAGGGAAATTAGATAGACTACACATTAGAATATTCGTTAGTAAATGCTGAATCAAATGCAATATTCACCGGAATTTTTTTTCCCATATATGCAGGCAGATTAATGTAGAAAACAACGACGTAAATGTAGAAAGTGCCAAGAAAAAAGAATAAAAAAGTTCTAAGAATTACAACTTTCCATCAACTAGTGGTCCCGAGACGGGACGAACTGAGAATGATGTAATGATGGCCGAGAACAAATTTCTGTCGTCATCCGCTCGATAGCAGTACCAGCCGGGTCCCTAAGCGACGTATCCCGTTTTGTCCGACTATCCCGTTTTATCCAACTCTCCCTATATATATATATATATATATAACACTGAAAGCTAAGATTATAACAATAAAATAATATTTTTTTATTATTTGTTTTATTATCTAATACATCTTTCTTTTTTTCTAATTAAGAACACTTCTTAAAATTCTTACACTTCTTAAACACTACTTTATAATGCTACAATTTATTTTCCTTTTTATTAATTTCTTGTAATAACAACAACAATAATAATAATAGTAATAATAATAATAATAATAATAATAATATATAAACTTTGCAACATTCTAATTAATATTCTGTAAAATTGATAATACCACCCCTTTTTACGCACCACTTTTCTCCATATGTAATTAGTATTAAATTACCTTTTTTGCCTTCTACGCCGCATTGCTTATTATTGTATGAAAGATATAATTTACATTAAAAGAAGACTTGGCGCTGGATTATAAATCAAGTAAAAACTACAACGTTAGGAACGCCAATATTATTTTCTCTTCCCAATATTATTTTCTCTTTGTCGTTCATAACGTTGTAGTTTTTACTTGATTTATAATTTACATTAATTTGTAATTTCTTTTAGAATATATCTTTTTTTCCTCTAACTATATTTCGGTTCACAAGTATAAAACAATATTGAATAGATATTACAGATACATCTGAAAGATTTTAATTAGAAGAAAATTCAAATATTTTATACAGATTCCTTTTTAAAATATAATACAAAAATTTCTAACATAGGAATGTATTTTTATGGATGTAAAATGCACATAATCTAATAAGAAATATGCCAGAATTTATATATTTTTATAAGGGTAGATTGAATTTAATGAACCCAAATCAACGAAAGCAATTTTATTTATTCCGTTTCAAAATCGAAATAGTTTCTAGTCTTTACATAAAATATGAACGAAGTTTTTTCGCGAAACTTACTTCAGTTTTAAGTTAAAGAAAATAAAATTTGCTTTTAGAATTGAAATGCATTCTTAGATAAATTTTTTGATATAAGATAAATTTTATTATTATATTTCTTTAATCTTAAAAATGTCAATATATTTTATCATAGACTTAGTATTAAAATTTTATCTTCAAATATGTATTTGTTTTATATTGCGCTAGCGACATGCCTTTTATAAATACTTTTAGACTCGCCCTTTCTTAAATTTAATTCAAACTTTCAGCACGCAAATAATAAAAACAAATAGAATAAATATACTCAACATGTAAACGTTTTAGCTGTAGTGGAATTTTAAAACGTCTAGGTCAGTTTTTTCATTTACTCTCCAAGAATTTAGTCTGGACAAAATAATAAATTCTTGTACTTAAATATTTTTAAATACTTATGCAGAACCAAAAATACATGTACATTTTTAATAATAGTTACTTTATGGTGTAGAGTGCATATTTATGTCTAATTTCAAATTAAATGGACAGTAACTAAGAAAAATATTTCAATTTGTTCCGTTTTTAAGTAGATTTTTTTTAATTACATTATACATAGTTACCAACATTTTAATTTATTCTGGAGAACTTTTAGGCCCGCCTTTAATTCGAACCACTTTATTTTTAGAATAACTGTATATGTATCTAATATATACCTACGTTAAATTAAGAAAGTGTTACTTAAAAAAAAAAAAGGTTCGAAATTGTGGCAGGGTCCAAAAGTAACCGGAATAAATTAAAATGTTGACAACTCATTGCGGGGTATATTTAGACAGGAGTCGTACCCACATACTTTTTTAATGACACATTCAAAATTGAGAAATCCCCCTCCCTTTTTTTTTCTTTTCTTTCTACCACTAATGTTACAGACTAATTTCTATTCTATTTAATGTCAACACATTACTATAAAAAAAACGATAAAAATTTCTGTGTAGAAACAGTCTTAGCAAAAAAGGCGAAATTTCCTCCTCTTAGTGACCTGGTAAAAGGGCGGGATGTACAGTTGGTAACAAAAGTGTACGAACACTAGCAAAAATTCCTATGTAAAAAAAAGTACACATCATACAGTTTTGTTAAATAAATCCTTGTCGAATCCTGTTTTTAGTCAGTGTAAGCACATGTTATCAACAAGGATTTATTTAACAACATTGACAAGGATTTATTTAACAAAATCGTACTAGTACTTTTTTTTACATAGGATTTTTTGCTAGTGTTCGGACACTTTTGTTACCGGCTGTACGATTCCCATATAAGTGGAATATCTGATTTTTAAGTAGTTCATTTTATAAAAACTAAATTTTCTGTTTATAGTCTCTGTAGCAAAGTCCTTTTGTATTTATACTTTGTCGTCGAGTAAGTTTTCTATTTTGAACAGTAAGCCACGCTTTTGGGTGTTTCTCTAACACAGGATTGTTTGGAACTGCTTTATTTCAAGGTTCTTCTGGCAGTGTTTTTGAGCTGTAAATTATTTTTAAATTTATTGGGTTTCTTTTTATAAAAAAAGTTGCTGTGTAAAATTAGTGTTAGAGAAAACCAAGAAAATTTAAGGACCGTGAGAACCCTGTAAAACGTCATATAATGTAACAAAAATATTTTAAATATTCATTATTACTAAATCATTTATATGTTATCTTTAGAAATCGATGACTCAAATGCCACTGGCGTATGCAAACATCGGCAGCTCATAAAAGGTTGAACATGAATTGGTAAAATGTTTTTTTAGAGTAAAGAACTTCTTTAGAGGAACGCATAAAGGCGTTTTTGTTCCTTTAACAAAACGTGCAATAATTTTATGATACCCGTAAATAATGTGTTCAATTCATTAATTCAAATCAGTGATAAACATATACACTCAATTCGGAGATGCCAAAATACTACAGATTGATCCGTAATCCTCTTACAGAAATTTTTAATAGAATTCTTTTGTAATAATTATTAACGATCGACTAGGGCAAGAATTACTATTTCTGAATAGGGGTAAAGTTGCTTTTATAATTTATTCCATATCACTACAGTTAGTTTCCGGCTTTTTTTCATATTACCTTTTACAAGGGTTGTTTTCTTTTTGTTTTATCGTGCTCACGTCTTAAATAGAGTTACTCTATAAAAATTGTGGTGTGAAAAGTAGGAGGGTATTAACATAGCCTCCTAAAGTAGATGCCTGTCGCGTTGCTCGTATACTTGGCAACAGTTGAAACGGTAGATAGCGCCACCTGATGCAGATTGCGCGACTTTTTTATTCAACAGCTACAAAAAATTTTAAAAAGAGGAATATGATATACATAAAAAGCGAATTGAATCGAAGAAACGTCGATTATATAAATCATATATCACTTCTTAAAGTTATTGGTGGCAGTTAAATAAAAAAATAATACAATCTGTACCAGGTGACGCTGTCTACCGCTTCAACTGTTGCCAAGTTTCCGAGCCACGCGGAAGACATCTAATTTAGGAGGCTATGGACTAGGGCAAGGATTACTATTTCTGAATAGTAGTAAAGTTAATAACTGTTATAATTTATTCTATAGCACTGCAGTTAGTACCCGGCTTCTTTTAGAATTACTTTTTTTAAAGGTTGTTTTCTTTTCGTGTTATCGCGCTCACATCTTAAAGAGAGTTACTCTACAAAAATGGTGGTGTGAAAAGTAGGAAGGTATTAATAATTCTCCGAAATAAATTATAAACTTGGCATCTCTGTAGTTATAATGAACTGATTCTAATTTCCTAGTGACCTAGCACATCTGTATAATTTATGGGAATCCACAAAACATTCTGCCATTTTAGTTTAAAAACCTGACAACGGATTTATATAAATTGAAGAAGGTATTAGGTAATGTATTATATATATATATATATGTATAAACCTCTGTTGCCATTTTGCTAATTAAAAACGGCAGGACTTACCAATACACCTAGCTGCTAAGAATTTAATTTATTCCGGAGTATTTTTTGTCCTGCATTTACTTCTCAGCAGTTTATAGAATAATTCTCTCCAACATATAACTGTGATAAAATAAGAAAAAAAATGTGGTACGAAATAAAGGCGGAACTAAAAAGACTCCGGAATACATTAAAATGTTGGAAGCTATGCTAATATATATATATATATATAAAGAAATTTTAAAAGTTTTAAACAAATTCCATAAAAAAAAAAAAATAAATAAATAAAAAAAAAAAAAAAAGGAAAAAAATATGGTATAGAAATATTATTTAGGAATATAATATGTGCATAATTTAATAACAAATACTTTTATGTCAGAATTTCCCTATTTTTATTAGAAAGAATTGAATTTAACGAAATCAATTTAACTAAATAATGCTATTTATTCCATTCTAAATTGGGAATATGATCTAGTCTTTATATAAAACATGGAAGATTTTTTTTTCGAGAATTTATTTCAGTTTTCACTAAAAAGGTAATTTTTAAAATTTGTTTTTAAAAATGTATTTCATTATTAGATAACTTTTTGAGATAAAACAGATTTTATTATTATTAGTCGTAGTTATTTTATTTTATTTATTTATTTATTTATTTCGATTTTTAAAAAAATGAAGGAAATGCCTTAATATAATTTATCATATTCTTAATACATAAAATATTATTGATATTTCAACACATGTTTGCGTTTTGATGCATCAGCGACATGGCTTATGTAAATATATTTTTCGGACCGCCCTTTTCCATTCAATCTAAAATTTTAGCGTGCAAACATTAAAAATCGATAAATAAATCTATACTTCGGCTGAAACTTTTCACTGAAGGGGAATTTAAAAACTTATATACAAGTTCATTTTATTTTATTTTTCAATTTTCCAAATGCGCTTTCTCAGAATATACTAATAGACAGTACAGACATAAAAAGTAGTACAGACATAAAAGTAGTACAGTAGTACAAAAAATAGTACAGACATAAAAAAGCTACTCCCTGATAAATTTCGCCATAACTATAGCCTCCTAAACTAGAAACCTGTAGCGCGGCTCGGAAACGTGGCAACAGTTCAAGCGGTAGACAGCGCCACCTGGTACAGATTGCGTTCTTTTTTATTTAATTGTCACTAATAATTTTAAAAAGTGATATATGATATGTATAATCGACATTTCTTCGATTCTAATCACCTTTCGTGTATATCAAATCCCACTTTTAAAAATTTTTGGTGGCTGTTGAATAAAAAAGTCGCGCAATCTGTACCAGGTGGCGCTGTCTACCGCTCGTATATATATATATATATACATATATATATACTTAAGCCTTTGGACTTGGCACCAATCAGGGGGGAAGCCTTTCACCGGTATTTTTTAATAATAATCTGTATCGTATTTAACCGAACGAAATTAGTGTAAAAATACACTCAATTTTTTAAATAAAAATAGTGGTGCCGATGACGATAACCACTTACATTCCTGACCACTGAAGTTTTCTTATAAACATTTGTATTCCCATTTAATATTTATAAATTGAGCTATATTGATTTTTGTTCAATGAGCCTATATTCAGGCAACAATTTTTATGATTTTTGATATATTTTTACTTTCTTCTATATGTAATATAGAGAAAGTATTGGATTCGCGAAAATTTTCGACCTCCGTTTTTTGACGGATCTACACATTTTGGGGTGTCCTGAACACGAATTGATAGTTTTTAGAAAATGTCTGTCTGTCTGTCTGTGTGTCTGTCTGTCTGTATCATTTTATTGTGGACACTGTATCTCACGAACCAATGAATGAAATTTAACCAAACTTGGTATTTAGTTGCACCCTGACATGAACTGGTACTGATTAGATTTGGGGATCAATAGCTCAACAGGTGGCGCTATGATCGCATTTTATGCAAATTTTTAACATGGCAGAAAAGGACAAAATTCCGTATGAATTGGCATAATGAGAGTTATTTTAAACTTGTGATTGTAAAATTAACATGAATTATTACTTTTTTCTATATGTAATATAGAGAAAGTATTGGATTCGTAAAAATTTTCGACCTCGGGTTTTTGATGAATTTACACGTTTTGAGAGCTGTAGAACACGATTTGACAATTTTTAGAAAATGTCTGTCTGTCTGTCTGTCTGTCTGTGTGTGTGTGTGTGTGTGTGTGTGACAAAATTTTGTTCCAACTGTATCTCAAGAACTACTGCACAGAATTTCATACAAATTGGTATGTAGTTGTACCTTGACATAAATTAGTGCCTATCAACTTTTGGTAAAAATTGTCTTACAGGTTACGTTGCCATCCCGCTTTTTCTAAATTTTTAACATGGTGATATAGGACAAAATTTTGTATAAATGTGCATAAAGAGAATTATTTTTTAGTAATCATTATGAAATTTACAAGAATTATTTAAAATAGAGATAGTCAACTGGGAAAAAATTTTTGTATGCGTAGGAGCCTCGCCACCCCCCCCGTGGGGGGGGAAGTCTCCCCTCGAGGGGAGTAAATTTTCAAGATGGGTATCTTTCGAAAGGTCTCGTCAATACCTTTAAAACGAATGGTTGAACTATAAATCTGTGATGATTTAAAACAAAGTTATCGATTTTTTTTACTTAACGAAAAAAAACTTAGAAAAAAATCGTTTTTTTTTTTTTTTTTTTTTTTTTTTTTAAACGAAATTTAACCAGACTTGGTATTTAGTTGGCCCCTGACATAAACTGAGGCTGATTAGATTTGGGGATCAATCGCTCAACAGGTGGCGCTGTGATCGTATTTTTTCTAAATTTTTAACATGGCAGTATAGGAAAAAATTTCGTATAAATGTACATAATGAAAGTTATTCTTAACCTGTGATTGTGAAATTAATATGAATTATTGATAATAGTAGTAGTTAATTAGGGAAAAAATTTGGGGCATCGCTTCCCCCCCCCTAGGGGGAAGTACCCCCCCCCCCCCGGGGTGGGATGTAAATTTTCAAGATCGGTCGAAAGATCTTTCGAAAGGTCTCGTCAACACCTTTAAAACGAATGGTTGAACTATAAATATGTGGTAATTTAAAACAAAGTTATCGATTTTTTTTACTTTTAACGAAAAAAAAAAATGAAAAAAATCGTTCTTTTTTAAAAATATTGTTACTGCGTGAATTTGTATAGGAAAATATAGAAGAAAGTCTTGTGGTGGCCACAACATACTAGTTGATAATAGTAGTAGTTAACTAGGAAAAAAAAATTGTGCAGGGGGGGGAAGTACCCCCCCGGGGAAGTAAATTTTCAAGATGGGTATCTTTCGAAAAGTCTCGTTGATAATAGTAATAGTTAACTGGGAAAAAAAATGTGCATGTGGGGGCATCGGTTCCCCCCCCACCGGGGGGGGGAGTACCCACCCGGGGGGGCAAAGTTTCAAGATGGGTATCTTTCGAAAGGTCTCGTCAATACCTTTAAAACGAATGGTTGAACCATAAATCTGTGATAATTTAAAACAAAGTTATCGATTTTTTTTACTTTTAACGAAAAAAAACTTAGAAAAAAAATCGTATTTTTTTTTTTTTTTTTTAAACGAAATTTTACCAAACTTGGTATTTGGTTGGTCCCCGACATAAACTGGTGCTGATTATATTTGGGGATCAATAGCTCAAAAGGTGGCGCTGTGATAACATTTTATCTAAATTTTTAACATGGCAGTATAGGACAAAAATTCGTATAAATGTGCATAATAAGAGTTATTTTAAACTTGTGATTGTAAAATTAATATGAATTATTGATAATAGTAGTATGTAACTAGGGAAAAAAATTTGTGCATGGGGGGGCATCGCTTCCCCCCCTAGGGGGGAAATACCCCCCAGTGGGGGTAAATTTTCACATTGGGTATCTTTCGAAAGATCTCGTTGATAATAGTAGTAGTTAACTAGGAAAAAATTTTTGTGCATGTGGGGGCATCGGTTCCCCCCCCACCGGGGGTGGGTTGGGAAGTACCCTCCCGGGGGGGTAAAGTTTCAAGATGGGTATCTTTCGAAAGGTCTCGTCAATACCTTTAAAACGAATGGTTGAACCATAAATCTGTGATAATTTAAAACAAAGTTATCGATTTTTTTTACTTTTAACGAAAAAAAACTGGGACAATAAATCGTATTTTATTTATTTTTTTTTTTTAAACGAAATTTTACCAAACTTGGTATTTAGTTGGTCCCCGACATAAACTGGTGCTGATTATATTTGGAGATCAATAGCTCAACAGGTGGCGCTGTGATAGCATTTTATCTAAATTTTTAACATGACAGTATAGGACAAAAATTCGTATAAATGGGCATAATGAGAGTTATTTTACACTTGTGATTGTAAAATTAATATGAATTATTGATAATAGTAGTACGTAACTAGGAAAAAAAAATTGTGCATGGGGGGGGGGCATCGCTTCCCCCCCTGGGGGGTTAAATTTTGAAGATGGGTATCATTCGAAAGATCTCGTCAATACCTTTAAAACGAATGGTTGAACTATAAATCTGTGATAATTTAAAACAAAGTTATCGATTTTTTTTTTACTTTTAATGAAAAAAAACTTTGAAAAAAAATCTTTTTTTTTTTTTTTTTTTTTTTTTTTTTTTTTTTTTTAACGAAATGTAACCAGACTTGGTATTTAGTTGGTCCCCGACATAAACTGGTGCTTATTAAATTTGGGGTTCAATCACTCAACAGGTGGCGCTATGATCTCATGTTTTCTAAATTTTTAACATGGTAGTATAGGACAAAATTTCGTATAAATGTACATAATGAGAGTTATTTTTTACTTGTGATTGTAAAATTAATATGAGTTATTGATAATAGTAATATTTAACTAGGAAAAAATTTCTAAGCATGGAAAAAATTTCTGTGCATTAAATTTTGAAGATGCGTATCTTTCGAAAGATCTCCTCAGTACCTTTAAAACGAATGGTTGAACTATAAATCTGTGATAATTTAAAACAATGTTATCGATTTTTTTTTTTTTTATATTGTTACTGATTGAATATGTATAGGAAAATATAGAAGAAAGTCTTGTGGTGGCCACAACATACTAGTTTACCATGTTTTTATTAATTTCGATTCTTGTTTGTTCGTTTGTCCAGTACAAATCTTGCAATCGATTTTTAACTAACTTCCCGACTAGCTAGACATTTGAAACTTTCAGGATAGCTCAGAACACGGTGACAATACATATTTAACTCTTTTAGTCAACTGTTTCAGGTCTCTACTACCTTCGCAAGCGTTTATATAATTCGACAGAAAATTTATTTAACTAATATCCCGACTAGCTAGACATTTTAAACTTTCAGAACAGTTCAGAACACGGTAATGATGCATCTTTTAAAATACTTTTAGCCAACTGTTTCGGGTTTATGCTACCTTCGGCATCTTTACCAATAGAAAGCTTGCAATCGATTTTTAACTAACTTTCTGACTAGTTAGGCATTTGAAACTTTCAGGATAGCTCAGAACACGGTGACAATACATTTTTTTAAATACTTTTCGTCAATTTTTCAGGTCTCTACTGCCTTTGGCAGTGTTTATATCATTCAATAGAAAATTTTAACTAACTTCCCGACTAGGTACACAATTGAAACTTTCCGAATTGTTCAGAACACGGCGAAAATGCATTTTTTTAATGCTTTTAGCCAACATTTACGGGTTTCTGCTGCCTTCGGCAGCGTTACCAGTACAAACCTTGCAATCGATTTTTAACTAAATTCCGACTAGCTAGGCATTTGGAACTTTCAGGATAGCTCAGAACACGGTGACAATACAATTTTTTAAATACTTTTAGTCAATTGTTTCAGGTCGCTACTGCTTTTGGTAGCGTTTATATCATTCAACAAAAAAATTATTTAACTAACTTCCCGACAAGCTAGACATTTGAAATTTTCAGAATAGTTCAGAATACAGAGAAAATGCATTTTTAAAAATACTTTTAAACAACTGTTTCGGGTGCCTGCGGCCTTCGGCAGCGTTACTTGTACAAATCTTGCAGTCGATTTTTAATTAACTTCCCGGCTAGCTAGCTAGCCATTTGAAACTTTTATAATAGCTTAAAACGCTATAAAAATGAATTTTTTAAATACTTTTAGCCAATTGTTCCGGGTTCCCACTGCCTTCAGTAGCGTTTATATGATTCAATAGAAATTTTGAAAACATGGTTTTTAAAAAGTTCTTTTGACATCTTTAAAATACGTTTTCTCAGTTTGCATTTTTTCATGAATTCATCATTCTCTGCAAAGTGTTAAAACTTCTACAAATGTTTAAGAAAAGATTTAATCAGCGCTGCCAGACTTTGTGACTTTTTTATTCAGCAGTCATCAATAATTTTGAGAAGTGATTGATATTTGATACTATTAATCGTCTATTATGCATATCAAATATCACTTCTCAAAATTATTGGTAATACTTAATATTTTTGGATCTTTAATAGAACATATTTATGAGGATTAAGGATGTATTTTGCAATACAAAATAAATAAATAAATATATAAAATAAAATAAAATAAACGTATAACAATAATCATGTTCTTTGAAAAAAATCATGTTCTTCTACTGAATATAGTATGATTAGCATTAAGATTTACAGAGCCGCAAATATATTGCAGCTTACTCTGCTTTATGAAGTATGCGCCCCTTGATAAGTATACTTCTAATTTTAAGCATTTATATCCAATTGATTATGTGGTTTATTATCTTTTTTCTCTTTCACAAGTTTAATGGTCCTTTTTATTATCCTTCAGGTCGGCGTAAGTATTCTTAGTTAATATGGTAACTCATTGGTTCCTTATATATATCGCAACTTTTTGTGTCATTCTTTCCTCTATGTTAAATTCAGTTCTATATTTTAGTGTGCTGTTATTGTTTTAGTTCTATTAATTGCTAAATTTTAAGATTAAATTTTATTACGTTATCTATTATTTATATATATATATATATATATATATTGTAAAGGCAGAGACTCCGACTCCAATATATCATTGAAAGAGACATTTCAGTACAAAGAAGCAGACAGTCTGGAGCCTAACGGCTCGCAGCGGAACATCTCTCCTTTGTAAAAAGGTATGTCCGTTTCCCTTTGATGATCGTGGGAAGCCGCATGCTTGAGAACTTTCCCTTCGAGAGGAATTCAACGCGTCAGAGCCGGTGATGGAATTTCGAGCGAATCAGGGCCTGCATCTGAGATTTTGTTTTTAGAAAAACACGCCCAATACGAACTGTAATTTTTACGAGGAGAGACTAAAAAGTTCAGTTCACGTCTGAGTTTTGGAAAGGCAGGAATCCCAGAGCAGGTCGGGCTAGACCTCGGGAAAGGAACCGTTATTTGCTGGAGAAGACTGCAGAAGCGGTCACTGATGAAATCACTGTGGACTCGATCTGAAATTCATTCCAGTCTTATACTGTACTACCCACGATCTTATTGAAAACCAATTCATATCGAGGAAATACAGCAAAATATGGATATATTGTAACTTTCTAAAAATTAATCTAGTTAAATTAAAATTTGGAAAAAAGATTAATTTCTTGTTCTGATTAGTCAAGTAAATAATTATCTCCACGCTACAAGATACTACAGACTAATAGAATAAAGAAAATTTGGTGGCAGCTCTATCGGATGACAGTATATAGAGAAGAGTGAATCTAAGCAGAAGCGAGGAAAGAGATTCCAGAATTCAGAAGAGATCCTCAGCGTAGACCAGGCAACAACGGAAGCAACGACCGGTTCCTAGTACGGAAGCAGCGTTACGAAGCCTTCGACGTAGACGGGAGAAGCCAAACAGCGTACGGAGAGCCAGTCTAGAGCAGAAGTGACGGAGTGCCCTTTCAAAAGATCAAGAAGAGGAGCACCGATCCCTGGAGTAGTGGTCTTGTGCCTGCTAAAAGTGTGCTCAGCGGAGATGTGCCCACCTTAGATGAAAACATCAGTAAAGGTAAGGATATTCCGTTCATTCTTGAGAGGCAATTAGTAAAAATAAAAATAAAAATTGTTTGTCCTTGTATATTCTGGCAGAAAATTTTTAATGTTTGAGCGAAATGCTTAATGTCTAAAATTAACAGGTTAGTTAATTAAATTAAATGAAATAATTCATTATTTAAAAGTTTAGAATTGACAAAATAGTTAATTTGTTAAGAGAATTTTAAATTTATGTTGGAAAAGAAAATTTCCTTAACCTTGAAGAAAAAAAAGGAAGTAAAATTGTAAAAGAAATTGAAATTTAAAAAGAAAGCAGAAAAAAAAAGGGTTCTTGTTATCCCTAAATAGAAATTCTGAAAATTAAGTAGATATATTTATTATAAAATGGAAGGTTGCAGGAAAAAAAAACTGTGAATGATATATTTAAATTATATTCATTAAGAGAATTTTCAGAATTTTAAGTTGTGTGTATTTATGGTATAATCTATGGTTGCACAGTGTGAAAGAACTCCTTATTTTTGTGTATATTAATTGTTCTCTTTAAATTGCTTGTAAGCATAAGCTTAAATTGGGTAAAAAGTATTGCAAGATATTGCAGGAATCCGAAAGCCAAATTTGGTATTAAAGTGTGTATTATTTAGTTATTTATTTAAATTGTGCTTATATTTGAAATTTTAAATAATTGCTAAATGTGTATTGCGAATAATTAGGAAATTGAGAATATTTAGTAAAATTGTGTTAGGAAAATTTCAAATCAAAAATCATGGCTGCTTTGCACGAATATTCAAAAGTGGATTTAAAATTTTTAGCAGAAGAATGGGAAGTAGATATTCTGCCCACCGATGGGACAAGGTCCATAATAAAAAAAATTGAACAATCTGCAGAATTTAAATTAGAGGTGGCTTTGGCCCAAATTAAATTAATCAAGGAAGAACGATTAGCGCAAGAAATAAAAGAGGAACGTTTAGCCCAAATTGAAAGTGAAAAAGCACAGAGAGAATTCGAATTAGAACGTCTCAGGTTATCTCAAAGTATAGAAACGACAAGCTTAAACTCTAGCAGAGAAGAGCGGAAATATACTCCCCCACTTAAATCTATTATTCATAAATTTGATGAGTTAAATTCTGACATGGCTTTATATTTAAATCTATTCGAACGTCAAGCGAGTAAATTGGGGTTAGAGAGCTCAGACTATGTAAATCAATTACTTGCTTTGTTACCCACCAAATTAGCAGAACAGATATTAAGACAACCGGCGGAGAAATTAGAAGATTTTGATTACATCAAAAATTATCTGTTAGATCGATTTAAGGTTGACGCTGAGTCATTCCGACAAAAATTTAACAACCACCAGCGATCAAGTGGAACGTCATTTCGAGATTTAGTTTATGACTTGGAAACATTCTTGTTAGGTCGGTTGGAAAAACTAGAAATTGGGGACTTTGAGAGCTTGAAGAAATTACTAATTTGCGACCAGATAAAAAAAAGGGCTAGCGCAGAGATGAAAGAGAAGTTTCTAGATTCTTGGGCGAAAGAGACTGATCCCGAAGAATTAGCTATTAAACTAGATGAATTTGAATCCGTTAGGAAAGCCATAAAGAAAAATTGGGTCGGTAAAGAAAAAGATGACCGAAAACCCGATAAAAATAAATTTACATTTTCAAAAGAAAACAAAGAAAAAAAGCCATTTAATTGGCGCGATAGGACAAAATCGCAGGAAAACAAAGGGAAAGAGAACGCCTATGAGAAAAAGAAAGAGATCCGATGTTTTTATTGTTCCGTTGTCGGGCACTACAAAACTAATTGTCCAAAATTAATTAGAGATCAATCAACAGCAGTTGTAAATCAGATAGGAATTACAGACGATTTAGGATCTTGCTTCGCACCTTATTTAGGGGAGGCCGAAATAAATGACGTCAAAATTGTCACCCTTCGTGACAGTGGAGCAAGCTTCGATCTTATAGGAAAACAATACATAAAACCGGAGCAATTAACCGGAGAAAGTATTTGGCTCAAACAGCCGTTGCAGAAAGAATTACACTGCCTGCCGATCGCTAGTGTTACGCTTAAGATTGCAGATATTGGGACTGTTAGCACGAAAGCGGCAGTAGTTGACGACTCACTGGAAATGAATCATTATCTTTTGGGTAATCAAACGCATGAAATTATCGAAGGCGCAAAAATGAAAAAACCAGAGTTAATCAACCAAGTAGTAACTCGCGCGAAAAAAAGGCAGAGCGAGAAAGAGGAGAGAGAGAGATTACGAGAATCCGAGACCACTAACGCAGTAGCAGAGATACGGGAAGAAACCCCTATTGTCATTCCCCCCTCTGAGAAAGAGAAGTCTCTAAGCCTTCTAGGGGTAAATAAAGAAAGGATGAAAGGATTACAGCGTGAAGACGCGACTTTAAATCCGTGTTTTGAAAAAGCGAACAAAGGTAATTCCGAGTTCATTTTAGAAAATGAAATCCTTTTTAGACAATCTAAAACAAATCGCGGGGAGGTTAGAAAACAAGTGATTATTCCTGTAACACTTAGAAAAGACGTAATGGAATTATGTCATTCGAATGTTGGCGGACATCTCGGAGTCACAAAGACGAAAGATAAAATCTTCAGATATTTCGCGTGGCCAAATTCGGTCAAAGAAATAGAGGAATTTGTATTATCGTGTCACCATTGTCAGATGATAGGGAAACCTAGAGAAGTGAAGAAAGCGCCTATGAAAAGGGTTCCCATAGTAACCGAAGTGTTCACTCGGTTTTCCGCTGATCTAACGGGACCACTCCCTCTAAGTGAAAACGAAAATAGGTACCTTTTGACAGCTATGTGTTTGTCTTCAAAATATCCGGAGGCCATACCGCTTAAAGAAATCACTTCTCCAGCAGTGATAAACGGGTTCTTACGAATGTTTAGCAGATTCGGGTTCCCGCGAGAGATTCAATTAGATTTAGGAAGAAGTTTTACGAGTGAATTGACCGAGACCTTTTTCGAAAAGTTTGGAATAAAAGTGATTCATAGCTCCATACATCATCCCCAATCCCAAGCGATTGAGAGATTTCACCGCACCGTAAAGCGATTATTAAAAGTGCTATGCTTAGAAAACGGAGCAGATTGGGAGAAAAATCTTCCATTTGCATTATTGGTGTTGCGTACTACCGTGCATCAATCTACCGGATATAGCCCTGCCGAACTCGTTCACGGCAAAAATCTAAGAACTCCCGAGACAATAATTTTTGAAAAATTATGCGGAATCGAAAACGAGGAACAAACGCCCGTTACTGAATACATTTTTGATCTTATAAATCGGCTAAAAAAATGCCAAGAATTAGCTATTGAATCGATGGAAGATGCGAGAGAGAAAAGGAAGCTTTGGTACGATCGGGACGCAGTTGACCGGAAATTTAAACCGGGAGACCAAGTTCTAGTGGTTGCGACGTACAAGCCGAATAAATTCGCCGTAAGTTGGATCGGACCGGGTACAGTGGAGAAACAAATCTCGGAGACTAACTATGTTGTGAATATTCCAGGTAGGAGGGAGCCCTCTCAAGTATTCCACGTTAATATGCTGAAACCTTATAGACAAAGGGCAGAGATGATAAATGTTTTGTTTAGTGAAATCACTAGCGTGGATAATAAAGAAACAGATTTAGAAATAGTATATCCACACTCTGACCCAAATGTTTATGACTTCAACGAAATCGTAAGAAATGGAAATTTAGAAATGAAACATACTACCGATCAGATAGAGAAATTAAAAGGGGTTTTGGATCGCCACAGGGACCTGTTTTCAAATGATCCAGGGCGCACCGATCTAATCGAGCACGACATCGAATTAATTTCCGACAAACCGGTTAGAATTAAACCGTACAGAATGTCTCAAAGACAGACAGAAATCCTCAAAAGAGAGATCAAAAGAATGCTTGAATTGAACATAATCGAAATAGGGGAGTCGGACTATAGTAGTCCTTTAATTTTAGTAGAAGCCCCCACAAACAGCCACGCCCCTGTTTGGACTATCGCGTTTTGAATTCCATAACCAGAACCGAATATTTTCCAATACCGAACATCGAAGATCGTTTGGACTTAGTTTCAAGTGCTAAATTTATCACGCTTGTAGATCTAACGAAAGGATATTGGCAAATTCCACTGACACCTAGGGCGCAAAGATATGCGGCATTTTCCACTCCTTGGGGAAATTTTAGACCCTTAGTAATGCCTTTCGGATTAGTGAATGCACCATATAGGTTCAGTAAATTTATGTCACTATTATTACAGGGCTGTGAAAACTTTTGCGTACCGTACTTAGACGATATCGCCATATTTTCAAAGACTTGGGAAGCGCATATGGAACATTTAGACATAATTTTAAAAAAACTAGAGGATGCAAAGTTGAAAATAAAACCCTCTAAATGTCAATTTGCGCAAGACAGCGTAACATACTTGGGGCACGTTGTAGGGAACGGACGTAGGTCGCCCGCAGAAGCTAAAATCCAGGCAGTCTTGGATTTTCCGATCCCGAAATCTAAAACAGAAATTAGACAAATTCTCGGAATGGTAGGATACTACGCCCGCTATATCGAAAATTATGCCACTATTGTTGAGCCTCTAACTAGAGCGTTAAAAGGGAAAAATCGCAAAGAAAGCATAGAATGGTCCGCTGAAATGCAAAAAGCATTCGAGGAAGTAAAACGGAAATTAACAGACCAACCTATACTTTATGCTCCGAATTACGAGCACCCCTTTATCGTACAGACCGATGCATCAGACTTAGGGGTTGGGGTAATCCTCGCTCAGAGAATAGAAAAGGAAGAGCACCCTATCTTATACTTGAGCAGGAAATTTACTGCTCCCGAAAGAAATTATACTACGACAGAAAAAGAGTGTGCTGCGATAATATTCGCTATAAAAAAGTTAAAGCACTACTTAGATGGACAAAAATTCACTATTGAAACAGATCACGATCCATTAGTCTGGTTGAAGAGAAATGCTGGGAAAAACCCTCGATTAATGAGATGGGCATTAACTCTGCAGCCATATGATTACACTGTAATACACCGGCCAGGGCGTGAGATAGCTCACGTAGACTGTTTAAGTCGAATGTAACTTTAAAAGCAAAAGAAATTTTTTGTATTGTAAATAAGCAAGTTAAATTTTCAAAATTAAAATTTTTTCTTTTTGGTGTTTTTAAATTAATCAGTATAATCAGGGAAGTATATATTTTAAGTGTAAAAATTATTAAGGTAGTGTTTAATTATTTTGGTTTTGTTGAAAAATCAACATTATATTTTTCTGGTAGATATTCCAATTTGTAGGGAATATTGCCTCTTTTAGAAGTGAATTTGAATATCCTAATTTCAGCTTCTTCTGATGAAAATTCCGAATGGCCCCGAATTTTTCTTTAAGGGGAGGGGAGCAGCTGTAAAGGCAGAGACTCCGACTCCAATATATCATTGAAAGAGACATTTCAGTACAAAGAAGCAGACAGTCTGGAGCCTAACGGCTCGCAGCGGAACATCTCTCCTTTGTAAAAAGGTATGTCCGTTTCCCTTTGATGATCGTGGGAAGCCGCATGCTTGAGAACTTTCCCTTCGAGAGGAATTCAACGCGTCAGAGCCGGTGATGGAATTTCGAGCGAATCAGGGCCTGCATCTGAGATTTTGTTTTTAGAAAAACACGCCCAATACGAACTGTAATTTTTACGAGGAGAGACTAAAAAGTTCCGTTCACGTCTGAGTTTTGGAAAGGCAGGAATCCCAGAGCAGGTCGGGCTAGACCTCGGGAAAGGAACCGTTATTTGCTGGAGAAGACTGCAGAAGCGGTCACTGATGAAATCACTGTGGACTCGATCTGAAATTCATTCCAGTCTTATACTGTACTACCCACGATCTTATTGAAAACCAATTCATATCGAGGAAATACAGCAAAATATGGATATATTGTAACTTTCTAAAAATTAATCTAGTTAAATTAAAATTTGGAAAAAAGATTAATTTCTTGTTCTGATTAGTCAAGTAAATAATTATCTCCACGCTACAAGATACTACAATATATATATATTAGGTGTACCGGAAAGTTCTGTCGTTTTGAATTAAAATACTGACATCGGAAATTTATCCTGGATAAAATTTAAGATATTCTTAGGTAACTTGTGAGATGGTTATTTATAAAATACCATGTAAACACTGTTAAAAAAAATTTCCGGTTTCATTTTATTAATTCAAAACGACATAACTTTCTGGTACATCTAATATATATATATATATATATATATATTCAGTTACATTAATGGCTATAATTGGAAATCGTTGCAGTTGCATTTTCGTTTAAATTAATCGTTTTCAACAATTTTTAACGATTTTTAAGAGCGATTATGATATGAATTCGTCTATATATCTGAATTTTTGTCCGTCTGTCCGTCCGATCTCTAACTTCCGTAAATATTTATGGAATTCGAAGAAATTGTTATACGTTATTCAAGTTCATTATAGGATGTTTTCGATTAAAAATGCTGTGAATACAATCACTGGATTATGTACAGGGACAGCCAAAAATATTCCAAAGCATTGCGTTCTATGATAGTTTTTCTATAAATTCCATTTTAATATATTTATTTTGTACAAATCTTAATGATATTGATATATATTATTCATGTGGTCAAGGAATGCTTTATATAGACTATAGTAATAATTAGTTTTAAAATTTACAGTGCCACACAAAAATATTCTGCTATATTAAGGGCTATAATTGGAAATTTCTGGAATTGCATTTTCGTTTGTGTTAAATGCTATTTTGTAATTTCCAACAATATTTACGATTGATTATGAATTCAGTTAATTTATCTGTTTGTATTTCACTCCTGTCCATTCGTTGTGTAATCACAATTGTAAAGTACATTGAATGTTAAACGATGCAAGGAGTGCATACAGTTGGAACGTGTTAATAATGTATGTGAACTGCATGATTTTTCATTCTTATTTTATGATTAATATTGAAATTTTTTACAAGAGTTTTGAAAATAATCGATCCCATTCAAAAATGTCTCGTAGTTTTTTTTTTTTTTTTTTTTTTTGTTTTTTTCTTTTATGTAAAATTTTTGTTTATTGATTTAAAAAAAAAAAAAAAATACTAAATTAGTAATAAAACATTTTAAAGACTCTATGCACAAAATCTAATTAAATAAGTGTAAATAAAATAATAATAAATACCTAATATGCAAATGATTTTAACAAAGAACGGAAAAACTCACAAAAGTATAAATCCACAATTTAGTTTTTAGAAAAAGGTACTGTCTTCATAAAACAATATCTGATGTATATATTACGAAAAGGTTTTGCTAGCTAAAGATTTTTTTTTTTTTTTTTTTTTTTTGTACAGTTATTGCTAATTAGATATTGTGCTTGGATTTTTGAAACATAACACTTTTTTTTTTTTTTTTTTTTTTTAAGATTTCTTCCATTAATGGATTTTTGCTATAATTAATCATAATTTGCTAGTATTTTTCAATTGTATCATGTTGCACTGAAATATTCGTTAACACAACGGAAAACAAAACACCAAATATGTAGAATATAGAGATATGGAGATCGATATTCCGATAAAGTTTTCCCTAGAAGTAAATGCATATGAAGAAAAATCAATTTTCGGATACAAACGGAACGGTCAATATGCAGCCACATTTTTTCACTCTAAGAATAATGAATACGGAAAAAAAACACACTTTATGCTAGATATTTTCAGGAATGAAATACGTATTTGTATAGAAATAAAAAGCTACAAGTAGCATTAATTCTGTCTAATCTAAATTCTTTTGCATCATTTTGAAAGAATGATTATACTTGAGAAAGAGACAGAGTGTGATTAAGACCGAGCCAAATTGTTCTTATATTTTCTTTAATAATAATTTTTGACTTATTGAAGACGGAATTTGTTGGTTGGTTGGTTGGTTGGTGTCGTGTCATGGACAGAGAAATAATTTTAAATGGGACCAAAGGTCCTATATACAGCATCTGCGATTTGAAGGCAATTTTCTTCATATAAGTCCGCCCACGGACTTAATAAATATATCAAATAAATTGTCACAAATAAATAGGATTTTTTGTCTTTGTTAAGGGCTGATTGTTTAGAACTAAGTTTGAAGAGAATAGGTGCCTGTGTTTTCTATCTGTTGAGAAGATGCTGTACGATGTTTTTTATGGGTTAAATTTCAGCTTTCGGGAGTTTGACCATTCCAAAATTCCTTTCAGGGAGCAATTAAGAGATCTTCCACACTGCTCAAGACTCATGTCCGAATGCCAAATGGCAATGTCATCGGTATAGCAAGCTACTTTTGTTTCTTTGTGAAGGTGCATGTGGATGTTATTGACATAGATGAGGAACAACAGTGGGCTGAGGACCGATCCCTGTGGCACACCACCCCAAGTCCTTCTTTATTTCGAGTAGACACCGTTGAAACGCACTTTAATTTTCATATTTCTGAGGAAGTCTGATATCCAGATTAAGGCATTACCATGGATACCCATTTCATGAGCAGTCGGTTTAAAAAATATATATTATTAGAATATAGCGATTTTTAATATTTCGAAGGCCAAGCGAAAATTTAAAATATATGTGATTATTCTGTGATCCCATTGTTGAAAAGGAGCACTTGTTCTATTTCCTTATGACATAAAACACACGACTTTGAAAATATTTAATAGTTTAACATAATTTCTCTGTAAATGTAGTGGTAGTTACACACAGCATTGGGAAACGTACGATATTTATCGTACACATAAAATTGCTAAGTCTTCGATTTAGGCAAAAGACTTCATACCAGAAATTTTCCTCAATAAAATTCACTTTATTTAATCGTGGAAAATTGGTATGAGATATTTCTTTAACAATATTAGAGCCAAAGCTTATTTAAAACCCAGAAATATTGGCAAGTATTGTCGTACGTTGTCAAAATTTGCGATTTTTTTATTCAATAGTCACCAATAGTTTTGAGAATAGACATTTGACATACATGATATACAATAACCGTCTATTATGTATATCAAATATCTCTTCTTAAAATTATTGGTGATTATTGTATAAAAAAGTCCAAAGTCTGGTAACATTGGTATTGGTGGAAACAAAGTTTACGCAGAGATATTTTTGTTATTTATTTATTTCCACTATTACTTTCTAAGAATAAAAAAAAATCATATTTAATAATAAAAAATAAATGCTTAAATTTGCATGTGCCATGGAAATATGCAGAACTGACAACTTTTAAATTTATTCCATAGCCTTATTAGAACCCTCTCACAATTTTTTTTGTAAAGTAATTTCTGCAATATACAACTGAGATTAAATAAGAAAAACATTAATCTTCTAAAAAAGTGATATGTATATATATATATATATATCTATATGTATATATGAAAGGCTGTTACTAACTGGCAGCTCTGGAATTATTGTATAATGTATTGCAGTTTTAAAATTATGCTGCTTTAAAATATTTTGAGTTGCAGCTTTAAAAATAAAAATGCAATGTTGATAACAACATACTTCAAGCACAAAATGATGCTTAATCAACATGATTTTTTAAAATAGAAATTGATTAAACTTGCTCCACTTTTTTTTTTCTTTTTTTGTCGAATTTTCTTGTTCAGACGGAATCACTTAGTATTACCAAATCAAAATGCAATTTTTCACTTTTTTTTTTCTTTTGTAGGGGGAAAGCGATAACTCCACAGGCCTGATATAGGAGAGTTTGTTTTATTTTTGTATCACTATTTCCAATTTTACCTTCGTAAATTTATTATAAATTTTATTTTTTGGGAATAGTGGTGAGATAAGAATATATATATATATATATATAAGCTGTTTATGGTAGTCCTGCTTCAGAAATCGTTTCCCTCATATAATTCCTTCTTAAGGAAGTAGTCTGAAAGTCCACTAGAGAAATACAGAAAACAGAAAATTCTATAGTTTTATTTATTTATTTATTTTCATTTAATATTTGGCAGGATAGTCTCAAATTTTTACACATTAAAGATGACATTAATTTTGTTTAAAAAGAAATTTTTAAAAGACTAAAAGTCAACGAAAATAACTTTTTTAAAATAGTAGTAATTAAAATAGAGAAAACAGAAGAAAAAAGACCTTTATCCAAAGGTAGAAACTGGCATTAAATTTCTGCAATGATTCTACTTAGACATCCGATGATTAAGGACACAATTTGTGCATAGCCAAACAGCTACCATTATTATTATTATTATTATTATTATTATTATTATTATTTTAATCATCTTTTCATTTTAATAAATAGTTTCTGTCAAATCCATTTGAAAAATGTTTGTTAAAAATTGGCGTTTACTCTAGACTTAATCATAGAAATTTCAGATGTTGTCACTTATATTTGCAATAATGCAAAATAAGTCTTAACTTTGTTGAAAATTTTGTAGAAATTTATTTTTGAAATGTGTATTTCAGGCTTGAAATTTTCTAAAGGTTTTTAAACAAATATTACTCAATTATTTTAGTCCGAACGAGACAATTTTAAATTGCAATCAAAACAAAAATTAAAAATCTATGTCAATTACTAATTAACTTAGATCTTCTCCGTTTGAAGACAGAAGGTTTTAAAACAAGCTTAAGCAAAATAAGGGATTGATTTGTAAATATTCTTAAAACTAAAGAAAGGTTTGCGAAATAAAAATCATTCAAACTCTAACTAATTTTATTGTTTAAATATATATATATATATATATATATATATATATATATATATATTTGTGTATTTATATGGATTATTGTGTATTTACACACCTAATAAATTTTTAAGGGTATTACTAATTTATTAATTTAACAGAATATAAGTTCAAAACTGATTAGTCTTTATTTAGGGAACTCTATTGCTTATTGTTTCAGGCAAATTATTATAATGATTTAAATGGAAAAAAAAAAATTACACACGTAATAAATTTTTAAGGATATTACTAATTTATTAATTTAACTGAATATAAGTTCAAAACTGATTAGATTTTATTTAGGGAACTCTATTGCTTATTGTTTCAGGCAAACTATTATAATGATTTATATGGGAAAAAATATTACACACATGATAAATTTTTAAGGGTATTTTTAATTTATTAATTTAACTGAAAATACGTTCAAAACTGATTAGCCTTTAATTAAATAACTCTATTGCTTATTGTTTCAGGCAAACTATTATAATGAATACTAACTAAAACTAATGATAGACTAAACAGGTTATAGGAAAAGTAATAGAATATATCTTTCTATCAGCTTTTCTTACGAATTAATCTACATCCACCTATACCTTGCTAGATAAGATACGACTTTCGGAAATCTCTCTATCGAAAAGACCAGTAAGATTAATTATTGGGTTTATTCATGTCCAATAGAGGCTTCTGGAATAACATAAATAAAAGCTCACTCTGCACGTAAGGAAATATTTTTTCACTTGCAAGAATGTTCTTTGAATACAGTATTTTAAAAATAAGAGGAATTTATTATGTTAAATTTCTCAAAATTGAATTAGTACTATTTTCCTATGAAAATATCAAAATGTGCTAATTGAAATTGAGAGAGGTAATAACGACGCTTTATTTACAAATGCAATTGATTAATCGACGATGCATAGCTGCCAAGTTTTTTAATTTATTCCGGAATGTTGTTAGTCCACGCCTCTTTTTCTCACCGTAATATTTTTAGAGTAATTCTCTTAATATTTAATCGTAATTATATATTGAAGAAAATTTTTCTACAAATATATCGGTGTGAAAAAAGGGTGGGGCTAAGAACATTCCGGAATAAATTAAAAAACTTCGCAGCTATGACGATGTATAGATGGGATTTTTACAATAGTTTTATATGTACTTTAGTATGACACATGGTTACCAGTCTGCCTTGCATGGAGAAAAATTATAGCTCATAAAACACGAATGCGATGTCCTCCTGATTGCATTTTGTATTTTCAAATGTTGGCTGTATGTTGGATTTCGTTAGTTTGCATTTGCCCTTATTTCCGTAAAAAATCGGCCCCGTTTGAAAAAATATCATCTGGCAAACCTGATATGACGATAACCGCAAAATATTAAGGGTAATTACGTTCAGATGTTACACAATATTATTTTTTGGTGCACATAATATTTATACATATATGAGATAAGTTATTAAATTATATCTTAAAATTAACCGTTTAACTACGGCTGTCGTCAATAAGCAATTTAGCAAATCTGCCTGTCATTCCGAAGTTCGTCAGTAGACAATTTGTATGTTTAACGGCATTTCTAGGTCCACTTATTTTTCTAATTGAATTCGCAAGCCCCGCCTTTTCCCGTTGTTCTAAAACATTACATTATTCAATAGCGTTATTTCATTATATTTAAAGTGTCTATCGCACTAACTAATTAAGATAGTGGTTATTTTTAGAAGACAGATGTGGAATATGAAATAATTTTGTGCGTGACTGACACAGCATTAACCCTTTGCCAGTCCTATTGAATTTCCCGCCTCTGGTCAGTGTTGGATTTTTATTCGAAATCCACCCCTAAATTTTAACTGTAGCGGTTGCGTAATCACTTCGATGGTTATTCGTCCATTATGTTTAGGGCATTTCCATGAAAAATGTAACGTCAGTCACACATACAGAAAATTCTGCTTCCACCAATATTTTAAAACAATAATCACTACCCTATTCAATCATAAGTATCGCATTAAATATAATACTAACAATACTTTGAATAAACACCATAAAATGAAAAAAGTCGCAACAATTGTTTCGGGTCGAAAGAGCATACGACTCATCGTCAGGCGAACAAAGTAGGACCGACTACAGCATTCAAAGCGGTAACGCTTTGAATGCTGTACTCGTGCCTACTTTGTACGCCAGGTCTGTGGTGCTTTCTTATTTATTTATCGCAGTAAATATGCCGTAAAATTTTCTGTATGGTGATACTGGTGGCCAAAAAAGAGAAAATATTATCCGTTTTGGTGACTGATGTTACCTTCTTCCATGGAATCACCCTGTATCAAATATCACTCTTCAAAATTATTTGTTATAGTTGAATAAAAGAGTTCTTAAATTTAGACACAGTGTTTAGAGCGTTAAGGCCAGTAAAGGGTTAACCATAGAATTACTAATAGAATAAAAAATGTAGTCGGGGAAAATGTTTTTTCTAGGTCTTTCTCATTCAAAAATTAATAAAGGTTGTGTTTCTTTCCTTTTTTGCTTTTGACGTTTTAGTCGTGTATGTTTTTCCTCGAGGTCAAAGGGTTAAATTGTGGTGGTGTAGGGGACGATTGACTGCACGAGGATTCTATAACGATTAAATGTGCTCTGTGCTTTCAGGGAGCCGTACTAAAAGAGAAATGTTTTGGAGAACTATGAGAAAATATTAATTGCTAAGCCAAAGATTCAGAACTGTGCTCTTGAAGCTAGCTCCTTCCCTTTACCAACTTTGAGAGTAGTGGAGGACAAGTATGCTTTTCTTGGTGCTGTATTAAAAATCATTTGATGGCCGGATATATTTACGTATGTTTGAAGATAATAATAATAAAAAAGAACAACTTGTGAGAGTACATGCGAAGTAATCGGGGTTGGAACACAGGCGCAGTATTCATACCGAAATCTGTTTAAGAAATTTCTTTACCTATAGTATCCTTGATTTAAGAAGTAGAAAATTTTCTTACATTGATAGTGGTATGAATTCTGCGAAAGTGTTTCATATCTGTAATACAATAACTCAGGAACTTAAAAAAAAAAATAGACATTATTCAAACTACAGTTTACTTTACTTAAATATTTAAAAAATATTCAACATCTGTAGTGACCATACAGGTGAGTACAAAAATTAATAAATTTTCAAAGTTATTACGAGGTGGAGGGGGAGCCGGGGACCCCAGCAAAGACGCCTAGTCCAGTTACATGTGGGTGATGAAGTGACGCTCCGATTTCTTCATTAATTTCGCCAAAGCTTTAACCGAAGCCAAATTCAAAATTACCATTACATATTGGCATATATATATATATATATATATATATATATATATTGCCAGCAAGAACAAATAAAAAAGTGGTAAAAAAAAAAAAAAACGGCGTTGAGCTTAAATCTATTGAATATTTTTGAATTTTCATGACAGAGAATTAACCATAGAAAAATCGCCAAACGTAATTACTAACTGAAGCCATGTAAATGTCATTAATATTTTATTTATTACTGTCATTATTGAAAACAATGTAATCTAAAATTTACTGAAATTGTGGCACAGCAGAAAACAAAAACCATCCAGACTGAATGTTTACAGTAAACCGTTATAAATCAACAAGCATGAAATGCGTTTCGCAACCTTAGTTTATTTTAAAAGTAATTTAAAAAGAGAAATCATTTTATTGGATGGATCAAATGAGAAATATAACTTGCAGAAATTAAAAATACGTTTATCCCTGATATAAGATATAATTTAATTTCGTTCAAGGATAATTTTGATTAACTGAATAAAATTACGTTAGCAATTAGGTTATGATTTAGGAGGGACATAAAAGTGAAATAAGCATAGTTATTCTTTATTAGACGAAATGATATCATGAGATAATGCTTGCAGAGTGATTTTTTGTAGATTTATTTGTTTATTTTATCGATGGAGAAACGTTTATTTATTTTTATTTTTTATTTTGATTGATGGAGAAACAATTCGGCGGTTATTAATGGTTAATATTGAATATACGAGTAAATTATTATGTAAAGCATTAAAATATATTTGAATTAGAATTACAAAGAAAATTTTAAAAATATATCTGATTTCTACATCACATATTTCAAACAAAAAACTATCTAATAAAACTTCATTACCCGTCAAAAAGTATATAAATATTTTATAATTTATAGAACTATCTGTTAATAGTTCTAAAAGTTATATTAATTTAGTTCTAAGTGTTAAAACGTGCTTAAAAGTTAAGTTGTTTTTCATTCCTTAAACAGCCAAATATTTAATTTTTTATTAAAGTGAAACTCATATGTTTATCTTTTACATATTTTAGTTTCTCTCTATACATTGGTATTTGGAAATTTAATAATTATATGAGATTTTAAAATTTATTGCGATTTTCTTAAAATAAATATGCGTTGTCCGTTACATTTTGCAAATGTGTAATTTATAAACTATGATGTTTCAAGCAATGCATTATACCAAATAACGATAGTTCCAAAATACACTATATTAATCATATACATACAGTATAATCTCGTACAACGCGGGTGCAAATTTGCCGCACGAATATTACAATTTTATTTCTTAACACCACTAATTTTATATCAAAGCAACTGGTTTATATGAAAAACTAAACAGAGTGTATGAACCAATAGATTGATACTCTAAAAATTTAGTGGTGTTAAAATATAAATCTGTTTTATTTATTTGTCATCTCTGACACCGCGTTGTACGAGACTTTACTGTATATATATATATATATATATATATATCGTACTTGCCAGCATACTAATTAATATTCCGTAGTATTGCTAGCTCCACCTTTTTTTTCACACCAGTATCTTTTTAGAATATTTTCTTTCTTATTTAATCGTTATTGCATTTTAATATAACTTTAAAAATTTACTGGGGTAAAAAAAAGGGCGGGACTAACAACACTACAGAATATTAATTAGAATGTTGGCAAGTATATATATATATATATATACAGGGCGTTCCATAAATCTGTTGACATTTAAAAAATTCATAACTATTGAATAAATTGATAGAACTGAACGTGGTTTGCGAAAAAATTACTCTCGTGATTTTATTTTTATTTTTAATTTTATAATTGTTTTTTTTTTTTTTTTTTTTTTTTTTTGTAAAGAAAAAAAATACAGTTAAATTTTTTGTCGACGATAGTTAGACAAATAGTTAAGTTTTTCGCACGGATGCGAAAAAAAAGTATGCAAATGAAAGTCCTATATATTGCACAATTTTGAGATTAGAACAGTGTATTTCTTATTTTGCCTCCTACTTGTGCACACAAGAAGTTTTAATTGCGATGCTGATTTGGTGGATAAAGCGTTATTGGTGAAGATGTTTTCCCTCAGGTAAGAACCAATGACTAAAGCTGCAGTTAACAGTGTTATAACTCGTTTGCAAACTCTAATTTGTGGTAACGACGGACAAATAGAACAGAATTTATATGCCTGTAAACATTTGCATTAGAATAAGTACAGTTTTCAGGAAAATGTGTGATCTGGTCACGTCCTCTAGCAACAAATAGCTTATTTTTTAATTAAAAAAAAAAAAAAAAAAAAAAAAAACAAGATAAACTCCTTTCACGAGAATGTTTTTTTTTCATAAACCACGTTCAATTAAATCAGTTCCTTCAATAGATATGAATTTTTGAAATGTCTACAGATTTATGTGACACCCACACACACACACACACACATATATATATGACTATATTTATTATATATTATTAACTATATTTATATTTTCAATGAATATTTAAATGTGCTTTCATTGTGAATTTAAATTAATGCCTTAAATGTATTATCCAAATCCTATTTAGGCAAACGTTTTGTTCTCCTTTCACACATGGTACGGTTCACACCTATTTTACCACAACTCTTCTACCGCTCTATTTATTTTACAAATTTCATTTTGACCGACCTTAGAAATACACTTTAATAAGATTAATACATAAATTAAAAATTGTCAACTTCTATAATTTAATTCGGAGCTGTGTTAATTTCCGCAACCACAAAATTAAAACTACAAAGCCACAAATTTTGTAGATTAATTTTATTTACCATCAAATAAGAAGAAAATGGTTTTTCAAAAATTGTGACATAAAAAAAAAATACGAGTAGTAACAGTGCTCAGAAATTATTGCTAGATCACAGATAAAATGAATCTGCAAAACCACAAAGTTTGTAGATTAATTTTATCTATCATAAATTAAGAAGAAAAAATGTCTTTTTTCAAAAAATGTGACATGAAAAAAAAAAAAAAAAACGAGTAGTAACAGTGCTCAGAAATTATTGCTATACCGCAGATAAAATGAATCTGCAAAACCAAAAATATTGTAGATTAATTTTATCTACCATCAAATAAGAAGAAAATTACACTTCAAAAAAATCAGGCGTGAAAAAGTTACGAGTGGTAACAATGCTCAGAAATGAAATAAATTATAGAAGTTGGCAATAGTGGTAAATATAGTGGTTGAAAAATGAGGGGGAAAGTTTGAAACGTATTAGGTGTCTATCTTTCCTTTTTGTGTTTCAATAAGATAAAATTTAATTCATTTTAATTTTAATGAATTTTTAAATATGTGGATGTATCACGCATTTTATGCGTATAAGAAAGTTCTTTTGATTACAAGCGCAGAAAGGAAAATGTAATTAATGACGGAATGTATAGGGAAAAAATAATAAGCTTTCTAATATTAAAATTCATAACAATTGCTAGTATTTATCAGCATAAAATTGAGAAAAATATTAATGTATATTAATACCAATACATTTAATAACGAAACCAGAATCATTAACAAGATATATCTCCTTATCAAGTAAA
This sequence comes from Salticus scenicus, assembly GCA_963930645.1. Taxonomy (NCBI): domain Eukaryota; kingdom Metazoa; phylum Arthropoda; class Arachnida; order Araneae; family Salticidae; genus Salticus; species Salticus scenicus. The sequence goes on from OZ005654.1 coordinate 25,628,551, forward strand.
AGTAAATAAAAAATTTAAAGTATCGTAAAAATAAATAAATAATAATACTAAATACTAAATACAAAGACACTCAAGGTGGATAATCTGTTTCTATTTACAAATTTTGCTTGGAAAAGAAATTCATTTCGGAATATGATACCTGAAAGTCGATCATTACGACCAATAATTAAGCACTATCTCCGTTAATTGGCAACTTATAATCGACAGGGGTCGCCAGTATGCCCTCCATTATTCATAATTATGCTTCTCTTGCATATTAATTGAAAATGTTAGACAGCGCTAAATCTTCGCCGCTAGCTGGAATATAAATAGGAAAATTGTCACGGAAATCAGATAAGAGATATGTAATTAATGATTTTTGGAAAGAATTCTATGCATTTGCGGTCCGTCTGTTAAAGAAAACCACCGATGCTACTCCAATGATTAGCGACCAATTTTATTGTTACGTAGCTGTTGGTTCTTTATGACATTAATGATTTTGAAGTAATGGGATGACGTTAATAACTTTTTTTGCGTATTTATGCTCAGTAACTGCAAGAATTCTGGTCTCGAGGGAATTATTGGAGATCTACTATATTTGATTAGCTTTGTTATTAAGTGTGAGATCGAATGGTGAATATTATCAGTGATATGAACAGGTAAAAGTTCAGAAGAAAAAGTGTGATTTATGATGGTCTAGCAATAAGTTATTTTTAGACGGCTACAGGTTACCGTGTTCAAATTAAATTGAATATTTTTATATATAAGCAAGAAAATAGTTTTCTAATAGGGGAGGAATATTTTAAGTAATGTGTTACGGCATTTTATTTAAACAACTGCTTTTAAATTGTGTATTTTTAAAAATAAATATGCATCGTGTTAATGTAATGTGTATCGTGCTAATAAATATGTATCGTGTCAATTTTAATTTAATATGCTTTTAGCACCACTCTGAAAATTCTAAATTCTGAGATTTTAAATTAAGTATATAAATTTCTTACAAGTAACCATGAAGATATAGTGTATTATGTAACTATATTTTAGATTTTATTTTTAGCAGGCTTTTAGAATAGGAGAAAATTTTATTAACAATTTCGCTACCGTTGACGTAGATTCACGTCATTTGAAATTGTGAAATACCACCAGTGGGCATTTCTTTTGCAATTTCTATGTTATTTGTTTCTTAAAAATAGACACAATATTCATATTTGTACCATAGCCTCCTAAACTAGATGCCTTTCGCATGGGTCGGAAACTTGGAAACAGTTGAAGCGGTAGACAGCGCCACCTGGTACAGATTGCGCGACTTTTTTATTCAACAACAACCAAAAATTTTTTAAAGTGGCATATGATATACATAAAAGGCGAATAGAATCGAAGAAACGTCGATTATATATCATATATCATTTATTAAAATTGTTGGTGACAGTTGAATAAAAAAGTAGGGCAATCTGTACCAGGTGTCAATGTCTACCGCTTGAACCGTTGCCAAGTTTCCGAGCCACACGACAGTCATCTAGTTTAGGAGGCTATGTTTGTACAATCAATACGCTAAGGATACAAATACTTTGATTTGAGAAAGTATGATTATAATGTATATCCATTTGTAATATAAATGTGAATACAGAAAATTTTGTTCTAAAAAATTGTAAATTATGAGAATAATTCCCACAAGCGGACCTTACTGTCAAAAAGACAAAAACATGCGGTCGTGAAAGTGTTAATGTGCATGCAATAATTATTTTTTAAAAGAATTTTGTCACGAGAAAACTATTTATCTCTAAAAGTTTAAACTAATGTTAAGGAAATTTTTCTTGTGTGTAAATATAAAATAGCAAAGAAATTTTATGTATTGCAAGGGATTAATAATTTTAGTTGTATAAGAACTTTAAGGTCTTTAAGGAATAATACTGTGTGTTTACAAATAAATTTTTAAATTTTATTTTTTTGGTATTTTTTTTTCTATTGGAGTAGTAAGAAACTGTTTTATTTAAAAGTTTAAATTATTAAATTAATTTTTATGCATGTAAATATCATTAATAATATTAATTATGAAACAGTTGTATGTGATTTATATCCGAGTGCAATGCGATAACTTTTCATCAATTTTCCTTGTTTTTTATTTAAAAGATAGTGTCATAAAAAAAATGCCATGAAAAGGTGTCAAGCAAATGAAAAACAATTAATTAGATTGTAGAAAGATTTTTAAAATAGCAATAAAATTATTGTCACGTTTCTAATCAAGTAAATAGTTCTTGATATATTTCACTAAAAATATGCGCAGAAATGTTCCTAGTTTCAAAGTATAATTAAATGAATAGTTACAGCTTTTCTTTTCTTTTATAAATTGTATTTCTTTCTACTTTTCTTTATTTGAAAATTTTTCATTATGATGAGAATGGTGTTGACAAATGATACTAATTAGCATTTATAAAAAATAGTCTTTACTTGCACATCACTAATATTTATATTTAATTTTATTTCTTATATGAAATGTAAAAACTGTTTTAATAAATAATGAAACAGTATTAATTATATATAAAATAGCAATAATGATTTTAATATACAAGCAGTCACAAAAATTATAAATTTCGATTCCTTTTACAATATTCACAGTATTACATTACATTGAAAAAATGCGTTTTGTAAAGTTGTAATGAATACAGAAATTGTTTTAAATGTCTATTAGTAAAAGTAAGTGCGCATATATCAAAATTTACTTGGTTAATTATTACTATAATAAATGTATACTTATTTTACTTACTACTGATTATGTAGCAGAATTACATTAGACTTTAAAAACAGGAACTCTCCGGAGGAAGTGTCAAAAATAATTTGAGTAATGATGCGTCAAAATTACTTTCGTGTAACTTCAGGTAATGTATATTAAGTGAAACATGACGTCATTTTCCTTGTCTAATTCTAGAGAGTACATACAGGAGGAATTGTCTTCTGCTTCAGTAAATGCATTCATAATCGCGTAAAGTCTGTTGCTTCATATTACACCCGAAAGTCAATCAGAAATAGATCATTCAGCAGTGAGTGACATTTATGCATTTCTAACGTCAGGAAAAAAATTCCACCCAATAGTTGTTTCGAATTAGCATCACCAGGAAACTAATTTCTATCCGGAAATAATTCACACACTGCTAAATAATTCTTAAGAGAAAAGAAGAGTAAATCTCTTTCACATGGCAGCAATGCATTTTTTCGCTTGGGATATAATAGAAATTTACGGAAATATTATGGAGTGAGCTTCAGGGAAATGTTAGAAACTTAACTATACAGTTTCACTTTTGTTACATCATATGATATTTATTTAAAGATAAGGAATGCATAAAAATACATATATAATATATAATAGACAAAATTAACCTAATTTATTTTATTTTGCGAAATCTTTTAGAGGAGTCACATCTTTGCAAAATACAGTAGATGTCGAAATTTATTCTATAAAATAAAGTTAAATAAAATTTTTACATTCATTACGGGAAAGTTTATCTAAGTGATTTGTATGTACCTAAGTATTTTATCTAAGTACCGAAAAAACCGATAATTTACATTTAAAAAAAGGCTAAAATTTCAGAAGAAAATGCTGGAAAACGTTTTGCAACAATACCCGCAATTGATCATCAGAAGAAATATTTTATCATTAGTGAAATCAAAAACTTATATCTTCACGAGGAAAAAAAAATATAATTTGCTTAAAAAATGTTTTTAGATACCATACTTGAACTAGTTTTTGTACATATACATTTTAAATAAAATAATGTAGTGTCAAAAACTAGTGCAATGTGATTTAATTTAATTTTAACCTTTGCAATTCGATATAGATGAAATGCTTTTAAAACTATGCGCTGTGCAGCTATACTATATTTAAAATTTTAGTACACAAAGTGCTAATTGGTTTTTTAATCGCTTAATATATTGCCATTATTAAATACTAGCAGGCCACGCCTGCTTCACTGGTCACCAAATTTAAATGAATTTTCAACAGAATTAAATAACTATTTAATTTTGATATCACATTTTGGACTTTGTAACACGATTCAAAAATCCTTTTAAGGTCAAAAAGTCAAAATACCATATTACAAATTAAATTAAATTAAATATTTCTTCCGTTTTACACTCGTTTTGCAACAATGCTCTATGGTCTTATGTGAATGATTCTCAAGAATGAATCAACAATTGTTTACAAATTTAATGGATTATTGTATGGGAAATACTGTAATATGAAAATTGCAGCACTTAGAACTTCAAAACTGATAATTTTTAAAATGTTACTCATTGTTCTTTAATATTAGACTGTTTTTTTTTTTTTTTTTTTGTTTAATGTTAGACTCTTATTTTAAATAAAAGCAATCGAATGATATCGCGCTGTAAAACTTTGCAAAGTAATTTATTTAAATCTAATAACTTGATGTATATAGTGTTCACATAAAAAATGAACAGTTTTTAGAGCTCATTTAAAAAAGTATAACATCTATGCAGTATCTTTTTTAAAAAAATCATCGGTTTTTACTAGGAAAAAATGGACGACTTTCATCATCAAAGTAGTTAAATCGAGGCCAATCAAAAATAGGATTAATCTGCCCGGATGTGTTCCATCGACAAACTCTTTGATTTATTTACACAGATTTCTTTAATATTTTAGCGAAATTAACTGAAAAATTTAACAATATATCTGTTTCACCAATTTGTGATTTTCCTTTAATTGCCAAAAACATTATTGAAAAAAAAAAAAAAAAAAAAAAAAAAACATATATATATATATTTATTAAAAATTTAATAAAAATTGCAATCTTACTTTATTAATTTTTAATCCTCAGCGTACTTGGAGATTATTTTGTATTTACTGTGTTCACATACACAGGTTGCAAATAGTCTTATTTTTTAATACCACTATTTTTGAATAAAGACATGATACCTTAGTTTCCAGGATTTATAAACATCAAACATTGCATTTTACAATTAGTGGTGGAAATGTAATTTAGTTGCATAAAAATTTTCAATAATTTATCAGTTAAAAATAGTATTCTAGAAATTGTGATGTAAATGAAATTTAATGTAAAAAGTTCTTTTGTCCGTCGAATTCACGGGCACCGTGCGCGGAGGGTTAGTATGAAATTAATGTTTTTAAGTCTTAATAAATGTTTCTAAACAATTTTTAAATATTTACTCAAATTATTAAGCGTCCTCTAACAATCATTAATATAGAGTTTTTCATATTTTAATTTTTATCGGAATGTATTGAATATTATTTTTGCATCATTAAATTTTAAATATCGAGAGCCTTCTAAAAAGTTATTTTAACCCCAATTCTTGATTATAAATTATAACTTTTAATGACGATTTTAAATGGATTCTGTCATAACTACGAGAAAATTATTTTAAGTAATTGAAGACTCTTCACTCTTCAGTGTTCCCTGTGAATGAAACTCGATTAATACAGATTCTGTCAAATTTGTCATTTTTAAATGTTTAAGCTCAAGGATTAAGTTCGAATACTATATATTAAACATAGAATTTACCAGAATCCTCATATCTAAGTAAAAATTCTTTAAGTTTTTTTCTTTTTTTATTGTTGTTGTTCAACTAATAATATAATAAACTAGCAAACCCGTGCGAAATTTTCGCGCTTTATTTATTTTCTTCTTATTTACAATTAAAACTTGAAACTCATAAATATTATGCCCATTTCCCCACCCGATTTGAAGTGTAATTCACCTGAAGCCAAATTATTTCTGGAGCTAGATTAATATTGTGCGATAGTTAAAAAAAAAAAGTTCAAATATAGGTTTTAAAGTAAAATTCATGTTTGACGACCATATTTTCATACTTGCGCAGGCTGTACAGTTTTAGTATAAGACCCCCATGGCGACTTTTTTTCAGTATAGGGCCCCCGTGACGATTTTTGTTGCCATGGTAGCAATGCTTTTTCATTTTTTATTTATTTTGGCATATTTGTTTGTTTAAAAAAAAAAAAAAAACGAATACCTATTTTGATTATACATTGTATTATTGCGTTTTTTAGTCAATTTATAACACTAATTCATATACTGCTTATATATATAATGTATTGCTAGTTTTAAAATGACGCGTGCAAAGATTGTAACGATGTAACTCTTAAAATACATTTTCATACAAAAGATCTCATCAGACAAATGTCATTTTCCTGATTAAATCATTGAACTAAGTCCGCGTGCTTAAATACTGCCGAAAAAAAATTATTTTTTATCCTCGTGTATTTTACTTAATTTCTCACTATCGTATCGTTTCAACAAAATACATAATCGTTACTGGACCACGATAGAGAAATATTATATAGATTATAAAGAAATAACATGACTTTTTACTGATGCTTAATGTGTATAAAGGTTTATAATAAAAACATAAAAATTAACGAATTTAAAATGAACTTTCACGCCTGTTGCTAAGCATTGTCATATACTAAAACGATCCATACGAGGATTAATTGAAAAATGTGTATGGAAGTTAGGACCTCAATAAAAGTCGATGATGTATTTCTGCCAAGACAATGAACGGTATATTGAACAAAGGCTAAGTCATCTACTTTTTCTGAACTATTTTGTAGGGCGTTTGCTCAAATGCGAATTCTAAGCCAGACCCAAAGTAAAGAGACCTATACACACCCTTGTCAAGCTTTTGTTCGAAATTATGATTTATTGTGTCATCATTGCTTTCATATGACTTTGTAATTATCATCTAGGGCTTTTAATGGAAGTGTTTTTGAGAAGAAAGATAAAATTATTGAAATAGCATATACGAAATGCATTTTTATTTTACGTTTTCACTCATACAAAATGTAAATTAATGGAACTGAAAAAAAAATTTCTATTATTAATTTGTATATATAAATGATTCTTTTTTATTCTTTTTAATTATGATTAATATCTTTTAAATTCCTTTTTTACTTTCATTACCCTACTACCTTAGGTAATGGAAGTATTGCATTCTGTCCAAAAATTCTACATCGAATTCTCACCTTATTTACCTGTTTTAAGGTCCCCTGAGTCCAAAAAAGGGGTTTTCGGCATTTGGTCAGTACTTGTGTATGTCTGTGTGTATGTATGTGCAGAATATTCTGACTATCATATCTCCGAAACTAATAAAGATAGAACAACGAAACTTTAGAATTGACACAGGTCTGGTGTACAGATGAATTTTCTAAATTTTGGTGAAAATTGAAAAAAACGGAAGTGGGACATCCGAAGTGAGACTGTAAGTCCGTATCTCAAAAATGGCTCTAACGATTTTCTTCAAAATTCCTATATAAACACTCTATTAGATGTCCTTTCGAATGATATAGTTGGTTAGTTCAGAAGAATTGATAGGCGTTCTGTAAAAATAGCTTAATTTCAGGTCTCACATGTGCGTTCCATTAAAAACGGCAGCACGGCTTTTTTTCAAACTCTGTATAATAACTATTTTTTTTTAAATATCCTTTCATATGTAATTGTTGTTTTCCAGCTAACAATTGTTTGTCATGTTTCGGTGAAAGCCTGTATCTCAAAAACCGCTCTAACAATTTTCTTGAAAATTATTACATAAATCAATTTTTCATATATTTTCTCATGTATTATATTGTTATTACAGGAAAATTAACAGACATCCTGCTTATGTAGGTTAATTTTAGATCTCGGAAATTGGTGTTTCAAAAGATAACTCAACCACTTTTTCTGTTATTTTGTAACTTGCCATGTAAACTTTGTTTTATATGTGTTTGCTCGTGTATTAAGTTTCTCATACCGAAAAAATTTTAGGTTTCTACTTCGTTAGGTCAATTGTATGTCTTCTGATCATATTATCTCCAAAAAAGAAAGAAAGAAAAGAAAAGAAAGAAAAGAAAAGAAAGAAAAAGAAATATGAACATGCATATAATACATGTAATAGTGAGTAATGGAAGTCGTGTGGTTGTTTCACACCGGATTTTTTTTATTTCAGATTAAATGTTCAAACAAAAAGAAATGAAAATACACTTCTGATAGAAAATAAATGACATATATTGCATATCAAGTTATTATATATTATGATTAATAATATAATCTAATGATATGATTAATAATATAATAAAGGCGAGAAATACAGGAGTCGCATTTATCGCCTTTTTTTAGGACATTTTCAGTGACGAAATTTTTCATTTTTTTTTTTTTTCTACCAGTATTTTTATAGAGAAATTCTCATGTTATTTTCATAGTAAGTTATCATGATTAAGCAGGATAGAAATATTTCTATAAAAATTGTGATTTTAGAAAGGACAGAAATTTCTCGTCCTCGAATCAACCCTAAAATAAAAGGCGGAGAATATGACCCCTGTATATATACTTATATATAACATGCTTAAAACAAATATTCTTCATAATGCTGAAAATACTGGTTCATGGTGTTCAATTGATTCCAATTCTCTCTATGATAAACCATATATATATATATATATATATATGTTAAAAATAAAAATACAGACCTAATTTTAATTTACTAAACATAAAGTTGATTGTTATAAATCACACATTTCCTTTCATTTTATCGATACCTACTCCATGATACCATTTTACGTTTGCATACCGTATTCAAAAATACAGTTTGGGTATTTGAATGCTGTGTCATTTAAAATAAAGGTCAAAATAGCTTATATACTAATGACTGTGGTTTGAAAGGACACCATTATATTTGATTATATTCGATTATTTGCCTGTGTGCAAACGCAATCTATCATCGTCTATCAAACAATTATCTTTGAGAGTACTTATGTATTTAACACAGAATTTAAATGGCTAGTGTATAATGGCTGTTTGAAAACAACAGAATCAGTCTTTCTATACATATTGAATGTTAAGCTCTTGTTTAAATATTGTGTAAGTCTATATTCCGGCAGTTATTTGAGTACCTGAGATTTATATTCAACAGCTGAGCATTGTCACGTATAAGTGAATCATTATTATCAAGACTTCTTATCAAAATGTATACAGAATTAGCCAATCAGCATCAAAACTAGATTTCATTGAAGTACTGCAGTTCCAGTATTTAAACACTTGTGAATTAGATGGCTACAATCTATAATAGGAAATATAATTATTGTAATATTGTTAGATTGTTTCCCTGCTTACATTATAATGAATTCACGTTTGAAAGTATAAAAGGAAATGTTATTATACTATGGAGTTCGTAGTATTGTCTTCAGAAATTTAAAGAGAACAAATTTCCGTAAATTTAAATATCCTGATTGATTAGATAATCAGAGAATCATATTATTTTATTTGAATCCAAAATAACATGTGGATTTGGCTTTCACAAGAATATATAGAGTAAAAAAGTCTGCAATTTATGGTACAAAATCTAATAATTAAATAGAAATTAGCAAATAATAATAAAAATAAAATATCTCAGATGCTCCGTTTTACACTTTCTTAAATTCGTATTATTTAATTTAAATAATAATTAATAATTAATTCATTTTGTGTAAAAAAAAAAAAACACATTTCGCGAAATTTATAATGGAAATAAATATTTTTCCCCCAATGAGGAATTTGCACGTTTTCTGATTTTATTCTTATATAATAGAATAAGAAAAGGTAAGAAAATAAATACATACATTTTCTGTATTTGACATCTAATGACTGATTTATAACAATTTTAACATCTCACTATTCACTCTACCGAGAAAAGACAGTATAATATATCGTGACGTCACTCTTTATGACAACAAACGAGAGCAATCGTAGTTTACATTCCATTTCGTGCTTTGCTTTGCTTCTTGAATCAGTGAAATAGATTTTGTATTTTATAATAATGACGGATATTAAAAAATCGTATTATAAATACTGTATTGCATCACTCTTCACTTATACAACGGCTAATGCTTCTCAAAAGCTATTCTTTAGTGTTCCACAGGATCCTATTAAACGAAAACATTGGACAACCGCCATGAAAAGAGAACAATTAAAAATAATGATAATGGAAAATTGTGATAATGATATTAAATGATTATAAGATGAAACAGAAATGCTCAGAAATCACGTAAACGATTGATAATTACGAAAGTTAAAACGAATTGCTGCTTGCTAACCAGGCTAACAAACTGTAAACATTGAAGCATCATAAAGTGTGTCGTCAGGCAGAAGCATTTTGAAGTCACGTGATTTTTGGTTAATTTTAAAACTATATTTTAAATTAATGAGAATTTTTTTTTTGCATTTTTAATAAACTTTTTGAAATTTATGGGCCTAAAACTACCAGAAAAACAGGATTTTGTTTAAATCCCTCATGTGTGCAAATTCCTCATTCTCAAATAATCACTGCTTAATGCTCTAAATAGTAGAAAACAAAAGAAAAAATAAAAATGTTAATTTTAGCGAAGATAATTTATTATATATATATATATATATATATATATATATATGCAAAACATAATATTTACAGTGTGATTTAAATGTATTAAGATCAATCTGACTGTAGAAATAAGTTGGAGTAATAATGACCATGGTGTGATGTTGAAAAACATCACATATCCTTTTTTTTAAATAAAATAATAATAATAATATAAATTACATTTTATTTATTTATTTATAATACAAGCAAACATTATATTTCTTATCCTAAAAGAGTTTAATACAATTTTGTTTATTTCGCTTATGCTATTTTATTTTTATTTCTATTTCATTAATCTGTAATTTCATATAATTTATTGTTCTTTTTCCTGCTTTAAATCTCATCAAGTAATAATTAAATAAAATATCAAAGAAAGAGAAACCCATTCATTTTATGCTTAAAAACCGCAGACGATTTTTTTATTGTAGCTTCCTGTCTCCAATCAAACGTTTATAGATTCCGTTGAATCATTGTAGCTGAAAATAATTTCTAATATTTTTTTATCAATTGATTTCGCACTTTTTCCCAATTTCTGGACACCTGACAAAATTTAATCACATCGTATGACGTAATTTAATTTTTAGCCAATCTTTTAACTATCATTTAGGTTTACCAGACATAAAATTTAAAAATGTGTTCAGCCAACTTGATTTTTGATGCCAAGGAGATTTGGCGAAATAAATTAATTAGCACTTGTTCTTCATGCTGTCAACAACATGTGGTTTTAAGAAAGATTCAAAAAGTTACTAAAAAATCGAAATGGCTTCCGTCAGAGTTGGTATCCTCAAGTCATTTAATAAAATAAACTTTGCTAATCTTCCAAAAGATGTCTATCTTTGTTGCCTTCGTAATAAGTATTTAGACAATGAACTATGCATATTATTCTTAATGCGGTTACTTGAAATAACAAATAATGGATTTTCTTAAGAAAAGAGATCTTTTCCTATTCTTCATAGAGCTTATTGAACCTGGACTACTATACGTATATGGCCGCTTCTTATTTTATATATCTCCATCTCAGCTTCTTCATTAAATATATGTGGTGCCAGACTCAGGCCGGATAATATATCCGGATATCCAAATTTTTTTTTCGTCTTGAAAAATTATTCATTGCTATTATTAACGAATATAAGCTCGAATTTCTGTTTAACGGATCTCTGCTTAGTCACCTAATATCGACGTGATATTGACTACGTTAATCATTCTACACATCCTGATTAATTGATGAATGCGAAGTTTTACGTTGTTGAAGACTGTTATGTTTTTAAAACAGCTGCCCCAATGATGATCCAAAAAGAAATTAACTACGTTACGGTGAACAGCACCGAATTTACCGATTTCTTGTTCATCTTTACTAAAGGCTAGTGTGCTGCGGGATGTCATCTGTGATTAAAAAAAAAAAAAACAGAAATTACTTTGTGTCTACAGTACCGATTCTTATCGCCGATATTGTGTGATGCCATACCGGTGGACTTTCTACGGTTTCATTGAATAACATCCTCTCTACAGTCTGCAATGTTCGCAATTTGTGACCGTCTTATGCATTTACCGTTCGGTATTAAATGATCGTTGATTCATCGGTGCAAGGAGAATTGCCAAATATGGGTCGTCTTTCTAGAATCTGTGCAGTTAAATTACTGTGTTCATTTTTTCTCGCGCACTCGTACAGGAGAAGAGCCTTACAGTTTTAAATAAAAGAATAAATAAAATACCGTAAATAAATAAATTAAATATAGCTATATATTTTTTTGTTTTAGCTAAAAGAAGATTCGGAAAAGGGGTAAGTTTCCTTTGGAATCAATTTATTGTGCCAATAAAAAGAAACATTTCTCACATATTTTTCTTAAATATTGACAATAAGAACTTTTCGTACATTTTTCTTAAATATTGACAATAAGAACTTTTCGTACATTTTTCTTAAATATTGACATTTATTTAAACTTTATATATAAATTTTTACTTATAGGTAAAATCTTTTATTCTTCATATGAGTATTATATTCTACTTTAACTTTTCATTTCAATTTTTAAGAACAGTTAAAAAGTTATATAAATGATCAAAATTTGCTTATATTATTTTTGAAATATCTAGTTTTTGGATATTCAAGTAAAGATTTATTTCATTTGTGAAATTAAATACCAGATCATAGTGATATTTTTTTTTCTTTTCATCATACTGCATAAATTTTTTTTAATTTTTTCATATTTTGATTTTTGTGTTTACAATTTAATATATCTTGACAATTATTTTCATTTGCATATATATCCATTTTTAGTATTATTCATTATATATTTTTAACTATATCTATAATATATATATATACAACAAGACGTATATAAACCAATTTCATGTTTGCAAGGCATAATGTTATACAGGAAAATATTACAAATAATTTCTACATATTTTTATTAATCTTGAAACTTTATCATCCAACTTTTGCAGGCTTAATTAAAAAAAGAAAGTATTTAACAATTTTATTCATTTTTAAGTGTCTTGGTAATTTATTTGTTTATATGATATTCAATTGAATTCTTATGCATATTATTTTTTATTTAACTTAGTTAACACTTTTATTTTGGAAAGAAATGGCACAGAATCGAAACGCGTTTTGCTCCGTTCCTAATTTTGATGGGGACGCGAGATTTGTCAAATTTTTCTTCGATCAATTAAGATCCTTTGCCATGTTAAATAAACTAACAAATGACGCGACATTACATGTAATGAAAGAAAAACTTCGTGATGCCGCGTTGGCATACTTTATTCAAAATGAAACATTATATAACTCGACAGATCTTGCAGTCATCGAGGAAAATTTCTGTAATTTTTTCAAGGAATCCTCATACAATACTGGAATATCGGAATTTCATAATTTAAAAATTTTGCCGGGGGAGTCTATTAAAAATTTTGCCCATCGTGTAAATGTTGCTGTACCTAAGGCTTTCCCTGACCTTAAAGACAAACAATCCCTTGATAACATTAAATTTCCAAAATTTTTAGAGTGTGTACCATCAAATATTAAAATTAAGTTAATGGAGGAAAACATAAGAGACTATAATAAGGCAGTTGAACGTGTTCAAACATTATCCGAAATATATGATTCTTTCAACAACACTACTAATACTAAGACTGTTCTTTCTTGTGATAATGAAAATGACTCTGTAATATTAAACACATTGAAAAATTTATCTGAAAAAATTAATAGCATTTCACTTACAAACAACAATCCACCCTCCCATAATGAATCTTTGCACGTAGTTCAGTCAAGCAGACCCAAATTTGATCAAAGAAATTATAGAAATAATTACAAAACTAGACAGACCAATTTTCGTTCTTCCCCTAGAAGAAACTTTTCTAGAAATAATTTGATTTGTCAACTTTGTTCCAAACATGGTCACATTGCTTTAAATTGTTATAAATGGAGAAATAGAGATAATTTAACTTATAAAACACGTAATTATGAAAACCGTAATTTAAACTAGAAAAGAGGTATGGAGATGCTGATGCTGCCATATCTCGAAAACTAAGGGTCTCATCAGCAAACGAACATAAATTCCCGAATGTGTCATCTTCAAATTCTCTTCCAAAAATTTCACATACTAGACTAGTAAATTCAGTTGGATCTCAAACTGTTGCTAATATTACTGTAGCAGATAATAAAGATACCCAAACATTTCAAAACTTTAGTCATATTTCTAATACAGGGTATATTCCAAGTGACAGCAATGAGAGTTGCACAGATAATATTGAAGATCATATTTTATTTAATGTAAACAAAAATTCACATACACTTCCTATAATAAAAGCTAAATTAGCCAATAATGATATAAAGTTTCTTATTGATACCGGAAGTAGTTGTTCACTTTTAGCCCAATCAACATTTGATAATTTAAAAGCAAATTTAAAATATAAAAGACTAGGTTCGTCTATTACTCTTAAAACGGTCAATTCTTATGTTGAATTTTCTTCATGTATTCGTGCAACTTTCAAAATTGAAAAAAAGTTTTTCCAACACAATTTCTATATTATTGACATACCACATAAATCTAATTTTCATGGAATACTTGGTATGGATTTCATTAAAGAAAATCATGTCACTATTGACTTTTCAAAAAATTCCATGAGAATTGGAAAATTAGACTTTACTTGTTCCTTATTTGATTCGGAAAATGAAAAATTAGATGTATATAATGTTAACTCTGACGATAATAATATGAATGTTTACCTTCTAAAGAAAGTTATAATACAAACTGGTGAAAATATCTACATTACTGCAAAAACAAATAATAAGTTAAAAGAAAAAAATTACATATTTTGTACTGACATTAAGGATCCTGATATAGAAATTTTAGATTCTATTGTATCACCGAATTACAAGAATGAAATTAATTCTGAAAATAATAATTCTCTTTTTACGTTACTTATCTCAAATAAGGGTAAAAATTCAATTCATTTCAATAAAAATATGCATATTGGTAAATTATTTTTAATTGATGAAATTAAAGAACCACATTTAGATAAAATTGAAGACTCTTGCTCTAGTAATAATAATATACAAAATATTGAGGACCATATCCACTTAATTCAAGCTTCAGAGGATATATTACTAAAGCGTAAAAATGATTTATCAAGTAAAGATTTTTGTTTGAATCATTTAACCCTTGATCAACGTAACACACTAGAAAATTTATTTTTAAGCAAATTTGCTGCTTTTTCCAAATCTCTCAGTACTCTAGGACATACTGATAAAATAATTCCTAATCTTAAATTAATTAATGATTTCCCTATTAAAACACTTCCATTTCCGATTCCACAAGCTTTACAAAAAGAAGCCCAAGAACAGATTAATGAATTAGTAAACGCCGGCATAATTGAGCGTAATTGCTCCGAGTGGGCTTGTCCCATATTGCTGGTAAAGAAAAAATCTGACGGTTCAAAGAAACAACGTTACAGACTTGCTTTAGACCTTAGAATGGTCAATACAGTTATACAAGGTTCCTCATATCCACTTCCTAAGATTCAAAATATTATTTCTAATCTTTCGTCATTCAAATACTTTACTTCGTTAGATTTCATGCAAGCGTACCACCAAATTGACCTTCCTAAAAAATATCAAGATATGTTAACATTTACATCTATTTTCGGCAGTTATCGATACAAACGTGTTTGTTTTGGTTTAAAGAACGCCAGTTCTATATTTCAGTCTCTAATGGACACAATACTCGACGAGATAAACATTAATGGCATATATGCTTATCAGGATGATCTGATTATTGGATCAAATTCATTTGAAGAGACTTGTGAAAAAGTAAATAAAGTGTTAGAAATTCTTATCAAATATAATTTAACATTATCCCCATCTAAGTGTGAATTCCATAAATCAGCAGTTAATTATTTAGGTTTCCATATTGAAAACCTTACTATTTCACCCATCACCGCTAACATCGTAAAGATTAATTCTTTTCCACCACCGACGACAAAACGACAATTAAAAAAAATTCTTGGACTTGCTAATTTTTACAAATGGATTTTACCATCTTTCTCAGAACTTGCGCAACCCCTTGTGGAACTCACAAAACCCAAAACAACATTCAAATGGACAGAAAAACATCAGAGTATTTTTCAAAACATTCAAAAATTATTCTTTCTTCCCCCAATGGTTCGACTTCCAGATTGGGAGAAAACATTCTATGTCAACACGGATGCATCAAAAACAGCCATTTCAGGAGCACTTATGCAAAAATTTAATGGTAAATTACTTCCTATAGCATACTTTTCCAAATCATTAAAACCTTCTGAAAAGAAATATCCTGCGTTAAAATTCGAACTTATGGCAATTCATAAAACTGTCACCGCCTTCAAATACTATTTATATAATCGTGAGTTCGTAATTTTGTCAGATAGTGCTCCCCTTGAAAAATATAAGAAAACTACCAATCCCGCTGACGTTACCACCCGATGGTTAATGGACTTATCTGAATATACTTACGTTTTCAAACACATTCCTGGAAATTTGAACATCTTAGCGGATTATTTATCACGTTGCAATTTTGAAAACAATCAAGAGGATCTCAAAGATAATCCAAACTTAATTAATGACATACAACCACTACCAATAGTTGATGTTGATAAAAATGAAAACAGACTCGAAATTAACAGTAATGATAAAATTGGTAATGATAATCAAAACAAATGCTCAGAATATGTTAATTATATGATTTCAGGAAATTCGAACTCTAAAGACCCCTTGCTAGAAATTTCAGACCAAACATTTGTGTCCGAACAAATTAAGGATTCTGAATTAAAAACAATTTACGAAGAAATCTTAAAAAACGGAAAGTCAGAAAAATTTCCCAATTACTTTATAAATCCTGATTCTAAAGTATTAATGCTCAAGAAAGAGAATATTCATAACAATTCATTCAGTTATTTAATTATTGTCCCAAATTCTTTAAAAGCAAAAGCATTGTCCATTGCGCATTTATCTCACTTTGGTTTGGCTAAAACCTATGAATTTCTTTCTAGAAGATACTTTTGGAGGGGTATTTATACTGATACCCTCAATTTCGTCTCTTCATGCACTAAATGCTTACAAGCGAAACATCACAAAACACCTCCTGCTCCATTACAAAAAACATATACACCCACTCATCCAAATCATACAATCTCCACAGACTTGGTGGGTCCTTTTAGTAATGGTCAATACGTCTTGACAATAATTGATCACTTCAGTAGACACTTAGAACTTTACCCGTTATCTAATATTACTTCTCCAAAAATAGTTCAATGTTTGTTTTCATACATTACAACCTTTGGTCGCCCTGCATGTATTCTATCAGATTTAGGTCGACAATATACATCTCAAGTTTACAATACATTTAATGACACTCTAGGCATAAAAATAATACATTCGTCTGCTTTTCATCCTCAATCGAACTCTATTAGCGAACGTGTAAACACATCAATTAAATATTCAATTAATATTTTATTAGAAGAAGGTCATTCATTTCAAAATGCACTATATATACACAAATCTCTCTACAATGGATCTACGCATTCTTCCACTCAATTCTCGCCCAATCTTCTACATTTTGGTAGAGAACTGGCACTAATTTTTGACACTTATAATTCAAATTATAATTACACTTACCTGGACTCTAATGTAAACATCTATAAATTAATGCAAGACCTTCAAGAAATTTATAAAAAAGCGTACAATAACATTCAAGATTCCCAATCAAAAAGAAATAAATATTTTCAAAGAAAAGCTAAACTAAGAAGCATCTGCACAAAAGATATTGTGTATCTGAAGTCTATGGATAAATTTAAATCTAAATATACAGGTCCTTTCATTGTCACAGTTAAACATTCCCCTGTTTCATTTTCAATTAAACGGTTACATGCTAGTGATGATAAGGCATTTCGTGTGCATATCAATAGAATTTTATTGGCACCTCCACGTAATAATCACTTATTTGACATTTATAATAATTCTAATTTTAATAAGAATCTCATTATTTCCAATGATACACATCAATATAATTTACGAAACAGAAAGTAATTTTTCATCAATATTTTTCCCTAGGTTAAAAGTTACGCAGTATAAATTTTTAAATATTTATAATGATTAAAGGTAGATTAAATAAATTTGATGTATACTTTCATTGCAACAGACCTGATCAACCTGTTGTGATTTTTATTTGTTGTGAAATTTCGCAGCTTGGATAATCAATGGCTGGTCCAGGAAATTATATTCTAAGCTGCATTGTCTTACAACAGCAGTGTATATCATTTTAATATTTTTCTTTAACTTACTTGTTAATTATAATTGCATTTTATTAAAAGTTAACATACTAGAACAATATTTTGATTTAAAAAAAAATTTAATGCAATTAATAAAAAAAAAAAAAAAAAAAAAAAAATTTTGGTGCCTGTAATATTTTTATCATACATACATGCATATGTCTCATATATTCCAATTACAATTACCTATAAAAAAATGAATAAATAAAAACATGTGTTATTATTACTTTCTTTCAACATGTATTACTTGTTTAAACCTTTTAATGAATATAAAAGTCTCACTATATATATTTGATAATATATAAATATACTTGATTTTTATTTTGTCAAAGTTTCATATTAAAATTGCTTATACATTTGAACTATGTATTTATTACAACGAATTCTTGTCCTCTATGAACTGAAATGGACTCGTCAAAGTTTCTCGCCATGCATGGTAACATAAAAATTTACTGATTTCAGCATCTTACCACGAACTGATAAATATATGATGACTCAATTATTATGATTTTAAATAAAAGGACAAGAGCTCATTTTGTTTGTGGATATATTCTAAAGACTCTTGTGTACACAGACGTATGGCCATACCACATTATATCTCATCACCATATAATATCTTTATTTCCTGTATTTGTATTTTATTATTATTATATAAGAATATTATTTTTTTTAAGTATGCGCATACTGGGTTTTCTATTGATAATATGACAATGTACGTATTTGATTTGTATTGGAAGCCATTCGTTTTTTGTTTTTGTTTTGTAATCAAGCTATTTTACAAGATTGGAGATAATTTGAGTTAATTTTAATCTTTGCTGAGTTATCATATCATAGACGTTGTAATGGCTGAACCCATTTTTTTTTTCGGTCGACGGGGAGAAATATGTGATGTTGAAATCATCACATATCCTTTTTTTAAAATAAAATAATAATAATAATATAAATTACATTTTATTTATTTATTTATAATACAAGCAAACATTATATTTCTTATCCTAAAAGAGTTTAATACAATTTTGTTTATTTCGCTTATGCTATTTTATTTTTATTTCTATTTCATTAATCTGTAATTTCATATAATTTATTGTTCTTTTTCCTGCTTTAAATCTCATCAAGTAATAATTAAATAAAATATCAAAGAAAGAGAAACCCATTCATTTTATGCTTTAAAACCGCAGACGATTTTTTTATTGTAGCTTCCTGTCTCCAATCAAACGTTTATAGATTCCGTTGAATCATTGTAGCTGAAAATAATTTCTAATATTTTTTTATCAATTGATTTCGCACTTTTTCCCAATTTCTGGACACCTGACAAAATTTAATCACATCGTATGACGTAATTTAATTTTTAGCCAATCTTTTAACTATCATTTAGGTTTACCAGACATAAAATTTAAAAATGTGTTCAGCCAACTTGATTTTTGATGCCAAGGAGATTTGGCGAAATAAATTAATTAGCACTTGTTCTTCATGCTGTCAACAACATGTGGTTTTAAGAAAGATTCAAAAAGTTACTAAAAAATCGAAATGGCTTCCGTCAGAGTTGGTATCCTCAAGTCATTTAATAAAATAAACTTTGCTAATCTTCCAAAAGATGTCTATCTTTGTTGCCTTCGTAATAAGTATTTAGACAATGAACTATGCATATTATTCTTAATGCGGTTACTTGAAATAACAAATAATGGATTTTCTTAAGAAAAGAGATCTTTTCCTATTCTTCATAGAGCTTATTGAACCTGGACTACTATACGTATATGGCCGCTTCTTATTTTATATATCTCCATCTCAGCTTCTTCATTAAACATGGGGTAATTGCGAACGCCATTTTCAAGAAATGGTAATATTTTTTTTCTCAAAACTATACATGAGAGACTTAAACTGCATTTTCGAAGAAAGATATTCTTCTTCATTACTCTAAAACATATTCAAGATGTTAGAAGTGTTAACCCTTTGCCAGTCCTAACAATCTAAAGCGCTCTAAGCAGTGCTACCAAACTTAAGAACTCTTTTATTCAACTACCACCAATAATTTTGTGGTTCTATTATATATTTGATATGTACGTTATGGACGAATACCCTTCGAAGTCATCAGGCAAACATTACAGTTAAAACTTAGCGGTGGATGTTGAATAAAAAAATCCAAAAAAACTGGCAACACTGACCATAGCCTCCTTAACCAGATCCAATACTTTAATACAATGTTAAAACAGCACTGTTACCCACAGCAAAACCTATATTAGTCAATATATATATATATATATATATATGTTACCGCTAAAGTGCAGAAATCAGTTAATCTGCAGATTAGCTAGGTAATCTGCACATTAACTAGGGTGATCCGTTAAAGTGATGAAAATTGTTTCATTTCTCAAATTACCTGGGTAATCTGCGAATTATCTAGATAATCTGCACATTACCTACTAGGCACTCGTTAAAGTGAATCTCTGGTGGTATAATTTTGCAGCACGCTGTGTTGTATTTGTTTTTTCATTCGGGAAAAGAACAAAAAACGATTAGTTTGCTTTTCTTTTCTTTCTTTTTTTACTTATTTTAATCTGAATGTGTTTTAATTTTTTCGTGTTTTTAAGTTATATTTGTTTTATTTATTTCATCTTTTTTATTCTGTCAATATAAGTTTGAAGATGTTATGCATTTTTAATATGAAATATAATATCTTTAATAGCTTTCAATAAAGTCTATTTTATAAATGAATGTTAGAATTGTAATACAGTAACAATTTCTTTTCAAATGAAAATATTTAACAATTTAAATTAAAAAAAAAAAAATATATATATATTGCTATTACTATATTTAAAAAAAAAAAGTTATGCACCAATTTTTAATTCGCTAAAAAAATATTAAATTAGACAAATCAGTAGCATTTTAAGAAGTACTTCAAATAATTAAAAGCGCTTTAATAATTTTTAGAACGCATGAAAATTAAAATGACAGTTTTGCAATGCTTTATTAAACTATATTTTGCAGCATACATATATCTGTACAAGTTTAGGAAATATATTAATTTTGCAATTTAAAAAAAAAAAAAAAAACTTTATTAACACATTTTATGTGATAAACTACAACGAAATTATTTGAAAAGGCGAACAAAATTAAAAATAAAAATATAATCATGATATATAAAATATATAAAGGAAACTTGAAATTGAAAGAAACAAAAAAGAAAAATTCTAATGATATGCTAAAAAATGCATAAAAATTTCATATTAACTATTTATTAAATAATGCCATAATATTGAATGCCATATTTTCCAGAGTTAAAAATAATACATCTGTTCTTTTTTTCAGTAAGTAATAGTAATTTAAATCAATTTTAAAATAAAGTAGTTTTAAAAAGTTGTGGTTTAATAGTTTTATTTTGGGAGAAAATAATTACTGTGCTGTAATTTTAATATTCATAATTCAAAATGAAGTTTCACGAGAGAGAGCTTCTAATTAAGATTATATTTCATTAATAAAATGCAGACCCTTATCAAACTTATATTGACAGAATTAAAAAAGAGAAGTAATAAATTCAAAACAATTATAACTTACTTGTACTTTAAAATTTGTGTTGGTCATAATAAGAAATCTAATGTCATAGCTTCGATGATCCACGTTTTGTGCTTACTGTTTATCACAGCGGAGAGGAAGGGATAAAAGTTTCGGTTTGTGTTTGAAGGTCAATCGCGTCAGATTAATCTGGGATTCGCGTATCTGTATCACATGACTGTTTGACGTCATAGTGAATGTAAAAAAACTAAGGCTCGAAACAAACATTTGAACTTTAACGACACAGAAGCCGTTAATCTGCAGATTACCTAGTTAAAATGCGGAAAACTCTTTATTCCGCACATTAACGGGTCATTTTAGTTAATCTGCAGATTAGCTAGGTATTCTTCAGATTAACGGGTTTCGCGCTTTAACGGTAACATATATATATATAAGGGGTTATAATTTTCCTATTGGGGAGTCACAATTAGCCCCCAACTTTTTGTAATTTTGTGCTTTTTATTAATTATAACCCCCTCATTAATTTTAAATAAAAAAGCCAAAAAAATAGTAATTTTATGGGGGTTTTTTTGAAAGGTTAATGCCTCTAATTATTTTAAACAAAATTATTTTCATTAGAAAGACAATTAAATTTTTTTTTAAGATAAAGAATGTTATAAGTGGTCATAATTAATCCACCTACTTAGTTGTATTATTGTTTTGACAACAGGAGATATAACATATACAAGGAAGTTTTTTTCATAGTTTGCCTTAACCCTTTCAGTCGCAGTGTTCCCGCTGATGGAACACCTAATTTTAATTCTCAAATGCAAAAACTCATCCCGGAAATTTTTCAGCAAAAATTTACATCCATAACTTAGCAGAAAAGGCCCTTTGTTTTAACGTGAAAATTTAAAATTTCTTTTATTATAATTATGTTCGTAAATTCCGGTGGCAGTGTAATTTAAATGGTTCGAATTACCTTGCGCTGCAAAGGGTTAACGGTTACTAAATAAATTGTACATCTAAAACATAATGAAATTCATTATTAAAATAACACATTTATATAAAACCAGAAGAAATTGGAATTCTAAAGATTTATAATGAAAATTACATATAATTATATTTGCATTTAGTAACACTAATAATATTTTAATAATTAATAACTTAAGCGTTTATAGACATTTGTTTTAGCAAGCAATTTGGAGACGAAACCCTTGTTTCACTTGTATAATCCTTTTATTTTAAACTTAAATTAGTTGAAATTATAGTGAATTATAACAATAAAATTTTAATTCCCGCTTGGTAGCAGGGGTGTTTGTGTTAGCGAATTTTTTATTTTATTTTCCACCAGTATTTACAAATAGTAATTTTGGTTATAGTTAATTGCTAAACTTTACTAGAAAACTATAAAAGATATTACTGTTAAACAATGCTAGTTGCAAAATCCGTGAGCAAAACACCCCTGTGTTAGCGTTTTAAATTAATAACAAATTTTAAAAACAAATGAAATAAAAAATATATATACATAATGCTAATTAATTTAGACTAATTATAAAAATATAACTGTGTGAATTATTTATTTATTTGTTATCTGAAGTAACAAATGTATTGCTACAAAAAAAATATACTACTTTCAATTACCCTTTTCATGTTTTTGTAACTTTTTTGAACAAAAATGTTTTTTGTTGTAAAAATTTGGTTTTAAACGATAAATAGCATGAATCAAGATAGCTAAATAAATGCAGTTTTCTTAAGTAGCACTAAGTATAAAATTGTATTAACTATTAAAAATAATTCTAAATAACGGAACTGCTTAAGGTTAAAAGCTTTCAATGCAGAAAGACTAAGTGCTTTGCACTTAATTAGAAAGAGTAAATGGATTAAAACTTGCCTAAATAAGCAGAATGAATAGTGTGTATTTCTCATTGTATAATAATTGATTGTAAAAAATTACATTATTTAAGTAAATCATCTTTAAAAGACTACAAGAATCATAACTATTAGCATTGTATATTTAATGATATGAAATATGTAAGTACGTATGATGATATTTGCTCATGCATTTGTTTATTCTCTCAAAAGAAAATAACATTTCAAGTAAAGATAGTTATTTAGTGAGTAAAGATAATAAGTTTCATACAATGTTTTTATCTTGTTGGTTGTTATCTTGTTAATTAAGGATAATTCAATCTGTAAAACGTTTTGATATTTAGAATCAAAATATAGTTATAGTATTATATATATATGCATACTTTCCAACATCCTAATTAATATTCCGTAGTGCTGTTAGTCACGCCTTTTTTTTTACACACCAGTAAATTTTTAGACTAATATTCTCCAAATTCAGTTACGTTTAAATAAAAAGAAAAGCACTCTAAAAAGATACTGGTGTGAAAAAGAAGGCGGAGCTAACAATACTACGGAATATTAATTAGTATGTTGGCAAGTATGTATATGTATATAGGGAAAAGTAGGTGAATATGAAATACCATTTCTATTTGAAATCACCATAATAATCTGAAGAATTTTGGATTATTGTAGATTAGATTGCAAATTTTAAAACGTTGCTAATGTGTTTTTACGATTTTATGTTACAAAAAAAAAAAAAAATGGAGTTTACACGCAAAATTTTTTGTTCCGAAAAAAAATTTTTTTTTTTGTTTTTTTGGAAACATTAACTAAGCGGGTACTTTGGAATAGTTATGGAAGTAAATATATGGAATATACATTTCCTTAAACATACTTGCCAACCATCTCATTATGAGCCGTATAAATTTTAGTACCCGCCTTTTTTATCACACCAATAACTTTTTAGAGTAATTTTAATCTTATTAAACGTAACAACATTTGAAGAGAATTACTCAAAAAATATAGTGGTGTGAGAAAAAAGGGGCGTTTTTTCAAGAGTCGTTAACAATTGTACGTTTATTAATGAGATGATTGGCAAGTATGCTTAAAGGACAATATGAAATGGGGTAGTATTTTTATCGAAAAATATAAATGAAATATAAACATTTTATACATAATTAATTAAATAAAAACCTTAAAATGTACCTCATGTTACGTTAATATTTTCATCTGGGCGCCCAGACCTTCTCAAACGTTCAACTGTGTCGGATCTCTTCATGTTGCAGTCTTTTATAGCTTCCATCAGTTGACTCCACATCCGGTTTGGGGCCATTGCGTCACTATCGTTACAAACTTCCGGTGTCGTTGCAATTTCTATTGCCTCTCTAAACATGGCGTAATTATGGTTATTGTAATTAGCAATTTTTCTGGTTTTTTCAAAATTTATTGTAATTTCTTCTTTTTCAAAAGTTTTGGCTAAAGCTGTGTTTGTTTTTCCTGTTTTGATGTCATTTTTGTGTTCTTTGAGTCTAGTTTTAATCTTTCTTTTTGTTAAGCCGATGTATGAACCTGGTTTATTTTCTTGTTTATTTATATATGGTATTTGGTAAATCCCGGCAGTTTCTAATGGGGGGATGGGGTCTTTATCACTGCGTATTAATTGAAAGATATTTGGGTTAGGTTTTACAGGTATGTTGACTCCTAATTTAGCTGCTGTATTTTTAATTTTATTTGATGCACCGCGATCGTACGATATGGAAGAGGTGAATTTTAATGGGGGTTTTTGAAAACTGGGTATGTGATTACTAGCTTTTAATCTGGTTTTAATTAGTTTTGTGATAATTTTACCGGGGTAACCTGCTTTTTTTAGTTAAATCTTTAATTAAATCAAATTCATTATTTAGATCGGTCGGATCGTTACATATTAATATTGCTCGATTTATATATGAGCTAACGGCGTTGATTTTATAATGGAAAGGGGTTTTAGATTTATAATGTATAATTTCATTGCTATTAGTTTCTTTACGGTAGACGGTGGTTTTAATTAATTTTCGGTTCTATTAATTTTAACAACTAAAAAGTTTATTTGTTGTTCTTTTTCTTCCTCATAGGTAAATTTTATGTTGTTATCTAGGCTATTAATTTCATTTAATATATCTTTGACATCGTAATTTTTATTAGTAACGGCAAAAACGTCGTCTACATATCTTAACCAAAAAAATATTTTATCATTACATTTACTTAAGATTTCTTTTTCTAGTGCTCTTAATTTGAATTCTGCAATAAAGCCCGATATGGGGGACCCCATCGGGACTCCTTTCTTTTGTTGATAAATATTATCATTAAACTTAACCCTCTGTAACTCATGACCCTTAATATTTTTGTGTTTATTTGTTTCGTAATAATTGGAAAAAAATAAAATACACGTGTTTCAGGTTTTTTTTTTATTTCTCATAAATTTCGAAAAAACAAACAAAAACACCTACAGGCAACAAACACTTTTTAGCATAAAATCCTATAAAATACGTGAAATTGGGTCAAAATCAATATTATACAATGAATTTGAAACACTTACCTCTTCACTGTTTCAATATAAAACACAAAACACACGAAAAACTATTTTTTATTATTTTTTGAATCAGAGCCGGTCCGCACTTGTCGTTAGTTAACCACTGTCGAGTAATGAACTTCAACTTACGACATACGGCGCCATCCAGTTGTGTTTCTAGATACTAGATTCTCTAACTGTGAGTGTATACGACAGGCTACAGTGCGTGATTACGTTGTAGAACCGATTCTTTGAATTTGAACCACGATCGAACGGTATGTTGCCTACAGTCTACAGTATGGTACAGAGGGTTAAAATAATTTTCATGAAGTAAGAGATTTGTAGTTGCAATTAAAGTTTGTGCTATTTTAGGGTCTGTGTATTTTTCTTTGATAACTTTATTGACAATTTGGCTAGTTTCTTCAATGTCTATGGATGGATAAAGATTAATGACGTCAAAACTGACGAAATGGTATTCTTTTTTATTTTCAATATTTCTAAGCTTTTTAATAAAGTCTTCGGTGGATTCTAATGCATGTTGAGAGGGGGGAATAATTTTACGATAAATATCGGCCATATATTTCTCAAGATAGTAAGTCGGGGCTTCATTTTTATTTACGACTGGTCTAAATTTTGGATGGGTTTTGTGATCTTTAAATCTGTCAAACATACGAGGGGTATTAGGTGCATGGTTTATAAATTTAGGAGGGTTATTATCCGGCCATTTTCCATCTTTAATGATGTTTTTTGTTTTCTCAATTAATTTATTATTAGGGTCTTTATCTATTTTATTAACGCCGATCTCTTTTATTGTTGTTTCCATTTGTTCCACATATTGGTTCCTGTCAAAAATAGAATTTTGGATCGTTATTTTAAGTAAATAATATATAACCTACTTATGTTTTATAAAAAAAAATTTTCTTTTTACCGATTAACGATTTTTTAAGAGTTTTATTGTGTATAATGTTTAGAATTCACGCTATTATAATCATATATTTTGATGCTTAATTACCCCCCTTTTTTAAATTATGAATAATTACCTTTTCAGTAAATGGAAATCCATTACTAAAAAACTAATTAAATCCGAACAAAAACTTAATTTCTTAAACACTTCAGTAAACACTTCAAATTAACACCAAAATTTTTGAGAATTAGTAATAAATTCATAACCCAGGAGTTTAAAAATGACGTTCGAAAATTCGAACAAAAAATATTAAATAAAGTTATACGTAAAAGAAAAGCTGAAGTCTTTAAAAATAAAGAGATATGGAACGAAACCGCTAAAAATTTTGAGAAAACTGTCGATCAAGAAGAATTGAAATTATATAGAGATAAAATCAATCAGTATTATGAAACAGAAAAACTTGCTATAATGAACAAGAACAATAAAAAACTAAAATTTTGGGTTAAGAAAAACAACTATCAACTTAATGAAAAAACTGAATATCCATATATTAATCTATCTACAACCCATATAAACAGCCATCAAGATGAACTTTTAAAATTAGGACCCAAATACATTTTAGATCAACCGATAAATATTAAAGAAAGTATCGCAAAAATCGAATCTGCTATTAATTTAATCCCGGAAAATAAGAAAGACAAAGTCAGAAGCACGGCTGTTACCGAAATCACAAAATTAGCTCAAAATAGAAACATTAATAAGGAGGACATTCGAGAACTGAATAAACTTAAAAGAAATAATGACATAACCTGCACACTCACAGATAAAACCATAGAATTGCTATTTTTGACAGGAACCAATATGTGGAACAAATGGAAACAACAATAAAAGAGATCGGCGTTAATAAAATAGATAAAGACCCTAATAATAAATTAATTGAGAAAACAAAAAACATCATTAAAGATGGAAAATGGCCGGATAATAACCCTCCTAAATTTATAAACCATGCACCTAATACCCCTCGTATGTTTGGCAGATTAAAGATCACAAAACCCTCCCAAAATTTAGACCAGTCGTAAATAAAAATGAAGCCCCGACTTACTATCTTGAGAAATATATGGCCGATATTTATCGTAAAATTATTCCCCCCTCTCAACATGCATTAGAATCCACCGAAGACTTTATTAAAAAGCTTAGAAATATTGAAAATAAAAAAGAATACCATTTCGTCAGTTTTGACGTCATTAATCTTTATCCATCCATAGACATTGAAGAAACTAGCCAAATTGTCAATAACGTTATCAAAGAAAAATACACAGACCCTAAAATAGCACAAACTTTAATTGCAACTACAAATCTCTTACTTCATGAAAATTATTTTAAGTTTAATGATAATATTTATCAACAAAAGAAAGGAGTCCCGATGGGGTCCCCCATATCGGGCTTTATTGCAGAATTCAAATTAAGAGCACTAGAAAAAGAAATCTTAAATAAATGTAATGAAAAAAAAATTTTTTGGTTAAGATATGTAGACGACGTTTTTGCCGTTACTAATAAAAATTACGATGTCAAAGATATATTAAATGAAATTAATAGCCTAGATAACAACATAAAAATTACCTATGAGGAAGAAAAAGAACAACAAATAAACTTTTAGATGTTAAAATTAATAGAACCGAAAAATTAATTAAAACCACCGTCTACCGTAAAGAAACTAATAGCAATGAAATTATACATTATAAATCTAAAACCCCTTTCCGTTATAAAATCAACGCCGTTAGCTCATATATAAATCGAGCAATATTAATATGTAACGATCCGACCGATCTAAATAATGAATTTGATTTAATTACAGATTTAACTAAAAAAAGCAGGTTACCCCGGTAAAATTATCACAAAACTAATTAAAACCAGATTAAAAGCTAGTAATCAAATACCCAGTTTTCAAAAAACCCCATTAAATTTCACCTCTTCCATATCATACGATCGCGGTGCATCAAATAAAATTAAAAATACAGCAGCTAAATTAGGAGTCAACATACCTGTAAAACCTAACCCAAATATCTTTCAATTAATACGCAGTGATAAAGACCCCATCCCCCCATTAGAAACTGCCGGTATTTATCAAATACCATATATAAATAAACAAGAAAATAAACCAGGTTCATACATCGGCGTAACAAAAAGAAAGATTAAAACTAGGCTCAAAGAACACAAAAATGACATCAAAACAGAAAAACAAACACAGCTTTAGCCAAAACTTTTGAAAAAGAAGAAATTACAATAAATTTTGAAAAAAACAGAAAAATTGCTAATTACAATAACCATAATTACGCCATGTTTAGAGAGGCAATAGAAATTGCAACGACACCGGAAGTTTGTAACGATAGTGACGCAATGGCCCCAAACCGGATGTGGAGTCAACTGATGGAAGCTATAAAAGACTGCAACATGAAGAGATCCGACACAGTTGAACGTTTGAGAAGGTCTGGGCGCCCAGATGAAAATATTAACGTAACATGAGGTACATTTTAAGGTTTTTATTTAATTAATTATGTATAAAATGTTTATATTTCATTTATATTTTTCGATAAAAATACTACCCCATTTCATATTGTCCTTTAAGCATACTTGCCAATCATCTCATTAATAAACGTACAATTGTTAACGACTCATTAGTTTATTTAATTTAATGTTTAATAAACATTTTATTTTGAAATTATCATTGATAAGAAACATTATTGAAAAAAATTTCAACATTCAAGTTTGACAAAAAATGAAAATAATATGAAATAATTGGTATTCCCTATTAACCTATAAGGTCTGAGCCCCAGCATCAGCTGCTTCAGACCCCGTCATAAACTAGTTCTTAAATAAATTGAAACTCCTTAAATTAAAACAAATAAAAGTTTATTTCTACTTGAAATAAAGGGCAGGTTCGATGTAAAAGAGAAACCCAACGATCAAATTAAATAAATGAATTAAGTAATAAAAAATTAAATCTCACCACTTGTAATTGACGTAACCTGACAAAGTGTCTCAAAATTTTAACTCAAAAAACACCTTAGACTCTACGCCAGTGCTGCCAGATTGAGGGAAATTTTTATTTACCATCCACCACTAAATTTTAATTGAAACGGTTTCCTAATTCTTTCGAACCATCTTTCACAGAAATCGTCTATGTAATTGGGTAACCGTTACAAATAAAATTTGTCACCTCAATGAAGAGACGAACTCTACCTCTAAATCATACTTGTCAACATACTAATTAATATTCCGTAGTATTGTTAGCCGTGCCTTTTTTTTTTTTCACATCAGTATCTCTTTAGAGAATTTTTTTCTTATTTAATCGTCATTGCATTTGGAGAATATTACTCTAAAAATTTACTGGTGTGTAAGAAAGGGCGGGACTAACAACACTACGGGATATTAATTAGGATGTTGGCAAGTATGCTCTAAGCTACATATTACACACTCGAATTATAACGCTTCGAAGGTCATTGAATCCGCTCTTGAATAACACTCCTGCAGACTAGCTACACCACACAACCACACTCTCTATTACCATCGTCTGCTATTTAAACATCTTGAAAACAGCAAGCCTTCATCGCTTCAATACACTACCTTTACTAACAAATCTTATTTATCCACCCTACTCAACCTCCGTAAATTTACTTTCTTTTTTGTTACTCCACGCCGATCTAAAATCATCCAAACTTCAATCTATTGCGTCATCGACTGTGCTGACCCAGCTCGCGTTTCCCATTTCCGATTGACATTTTACTTCCACAGCTGGCTATATCATTTTATAACGACTCTGCGTTACAATCTTACTTTCCATACCGCTTACCTGCTGCGACATCCTTTTGATTCAACCTATTTTACCTCACAAACCGACTCCCCATCTTGCCGAATAAATAGACCTTAACTATTTGTTGGTATAAATAAATTCTTGGGAATCAGACTACTAGCAAATTGAACTTCCCAATCTTAAATGACACTAGCATACTTGTCAACCATCTCATTACGAACAGTACAATTTTAAGTATCCGCCTTTTTTTTTTTTCACACCAATATTTTATAGAGTAATTTTAATCTTATTTAATCGTAACAACATTTGGAGAGATTAACTCTAAAAATATAGTGGTGTGAGAAAAGGGGCGTTTTTTCAAGGGTGTTAGCAATTTTACGGTTATTAATGAGATAATATTAATGTTGACAAGTATGCACTAGGCTTCCATTCATATTACTGCTTCGAAAATAGATCACTGAATTCGTAATACCGAACTTCAAAAAAAGTGTCAGTTTTGACAAACTAAAGAAGTTGTACGACACAAAAAACTGCTGTTTTAACTGGCACAAGATGAACTACCGTTCATATTTTAGGCCCAGTGTCTAACTATTCGCCTACAGAAATTAGTCTCCGGAAAATAAGAAAATTTCATTAATGAGTGTTTACGTTTGAAGTAAGTTATCTTAATCGAAACTGCAGTATTATATATTATAAAACGTATGAAGAATGATCCAGTTCCATTAATTTTTAAATAAATATTTTTTGACGTATTGCATACAGTGTATCGAAAGTTTAAAATAGTATTTTCAAACACTATTCGTTGTAATTATATAGTTGTAGATAATTAGTGGAAAATCTTTTATAAAATTTTATTGAAATAATAAGTTGTATTTTATCTTCCAGAAAAACTGAAAAAATTGTCATCTATATAATTGTGTTAGGTGTAGCGGAATATCCTCTCGTTCTGAATTAGTAAAATGGGATATTTTTTTAACGATGCTTATATGATAGTTGCCAAAAACTTTTAAAAATGTCATATAAATGTTGTTCAAGAAAAATTTCCGACGTCAAGATTTTAAATTAAAACGACATAACTTTCCAGGATACACAATATTTTTCAGATAAAAATACTACCACGAACTAGATAAGAAGTATGCTGTAGAAGGATAAGTGCTTCCTTGAGTAATGTGCATTTTATATGAGTTTCAGAGGATGCTGGGAAATTGGGTACAATGTTCAAAGAGACCATACATATTGACGATTAGTTTGTTTGAAACAGTTTAAAGATAAAAAACTTTAATGTTACATAACTGTAAGATTTTCAGATGCATAAAGCAAGCTTAGGGTAACACTTAGTTAAGCCGAAACTAGGACATAAAAAATGTAAGTAAGTTACGTCTATAACCACACATGCTAATACTTTATCAGGCATGCCAAAATTTTATTATTTATTCCTTAGCGATCATAGATTGCCCATTGCGCAGCACTAGTGCGACGTAAAACCCAATCAACCTTAGCGGTCGTAGTGAAAGTTTTTTTTTTTTCTTTTAACAGTTTTATTCTGGAAGAGCATATTTCTTATTATTTAATTACACTTATATGTTAGAGAAAATTACTCCGAATGTATCATCATCATCATCTTCTTAGATTTGAACATCTATGAGTCCACTGCAAGATGAAGGCTTCTCCTAGGTGATTCAAGTCTGTTCTGCTTTCTGCAATTCTTCTTCATTCTGCTCTTCCAGACTTCAAATTTTCATCTCTCCAACGATACAGTGGTCTCTTCCACGTTTTTTTTCTTATCTCTCGGTATCTAAAATAGGACTTTTATGGTTCCTCTATTATCATTTCTTCTGGCAAAGTGCCGAACCCAGCTCCAGTTTGACGTCTTAACTCTAGAAATGACATCAGTAACTTTGGTTTGCTGAAAACATATGGGTATAATTTCTGTTATTGGCTGTTATTATTATTTATGGGTATAGTATATTTTCTGAAAATATATGGGTTTGCAAAGAGAGGGGGAATAACAGTGGTACAAAATCAATTATAAATAGAATAAATTCGAAAAGTCGGCTTGTATGCTTTATAGCAGACTAAAATATGTTACAAATTTAGGATTTGTAATGTAGTTATTCATTCTTTCTCATCATCATCATCGTCTTCACCAAGCTCACTAAGATACAGGCCATTTCGAAATCAAAAGGACTGGTATGTGTTCCAGTGGACATGCATATGCAAGGTACTGTGTTGATACAGAGATATGAACACAGGGACTAACTGTTCGTGTCCTTTGAACATAGTGTTAGCAGTAACCTCTGATGTTGTCATTTATTGACTTTCTCTGTCATTTTCAATTTACAGTATAATACATGTGTCGTATACTTCCCGTCCTTTTTCCAGGGAATTTTTAGGAATAGAAAATTTCCACTTTTTTTTATGCCACCTAATTTAAACAGAAATATTTACTGTATTTTTATAGTAAAGCCTCGTGATTAAATGAGATAAAGATTATTGTATAAAAATAGTGATAGCAGAAATGGCAGAAATTTCTCACCCCTAGTAAGGTACTTGAAAAAGGTCAGTGAGTACCATTCCCGCTAATCTTGGTAGTCTCCTTTAATCACGATATTTGTGTACACAGTTGCTAATTTTTACGCTTTTTGCTTTATGGGTAACGGAAAATTTTAATGGAAATTTCATATATATTTATGTAATAGTTTTCTCTGATAAAAATAAAAACTTTCAATAGAACCTTTCATCTTATTTTATCAGCGAAATCTGTTAAATAAATGCATAAAAATCTTCTATTAAAATTTTTCGATAGCTGAAAAGCGTAAAAGTTCACGACTATGTGTATAGTCTCAGAATTTCTTCCTATTATTTATTTTAAATATGTAAGGCATAGGTCCTTAGTGTAGAAAATAGGCCTTGTTCTAATTACTAGCATCCCTTTAAAAGGGCACTTATTCTTTGGTAACATAGTGTAAGAGCAGTTAAAAGCAAAAAAACATTAAAAAAAAACTAGTATGTTGTGGCCACCGCAAGACTTTCTTCTATGTATAATTCTATACAGAAGTGCAAATAATTTATTAAAACTGTTATTTATTAAAATTATCTACCATGATGAATATGCAAATGATTTTCATCTTAGAAAAAACTAACACAAAATTCTAAAGAAAAATAGTTTTGTTGTCTATAAATAATATATTATAAAATGCGTTTTTATAATGGTTATCTCACATATCAAGTTTCGTTCAGTAAAATGCCATAGAAGTTGATATATAGCCTTCCCGTTACTGAGGAAATTTAAAGTATAGCAGCGTCACCTATTGGCCGATAAGCATTAAAATTGAATCAGCGTAATGTCTCATAATGGCCTTCTCATGCAACAAGTTTTGTTTAATTATGTGCAATAGAACCTAAGATATAGCCTCCCATTGAATTACGGAAATCGCTGTATAGAAGAGCCACATGTTGACCCAGCAAAACTTACACTGATGGGCTCGCTCTGGCCTACAGCTGGCATCTTGCACTTGCCATCAGCTGCAGGTTGCCACATGTAGCTGAAGCAGTGGGCCGCTTACGGCTGCCAGCATTGAAGCCAGCCTACAGTGAAAAGGCCGGTGGCTCAGAAGCGGCATAATAACAGCTGGCCTTTTGCAGAGTACCAGCACACGGCCAACATTATGTTTGCCATATTGCGGCCACAATTTATAAGGCCGGTACCGGACCATCACTTGCAATTCGAATGCATAGAGGACGCTGCGATTCACCTGCTGTTGATTTGAAATTCCCTCTCATTTCGCTTCGCCATTTCGTGCCAAGTCTGCGGCGTACAAGATACTAAAAGGTTAAATGATCTCATAAAAAGTGTAAGAGTAAGTGATTCATTTTTTAATTTGGTTTTGTGTTTTTTATTTAATCATTTTTAGAAGCCTTTGATTTTAGAATTATTATTAAAATATTAGGATTTCTAGAAAAGTACAGCAAATATCTCGTTCGTCCGTTTAAAATGAGCTATGATAGTCATTAATTTTCTAATTATATTCTTATTATTTCTTATTATTATTATTTTAATAGCGCTAATAAGTTTATGGATCCAACTTTATATTTGTATAATATAACTGTGGGAAAGTTATTAGGACAATTATAAATTTGTAACCTTTTTATTTTTACTTTGTTCTGCATGTATAAGAAAGAAGTATTTGATACGTAAAAATTTTCGACTCCCGTTTTTCGGTTGTTTTACACGTTTTGATATGTTCTGAACACGATTTGACTTCATTAAAAAACTATCTGTCTATCTTTGTGTGTATCAGTAATTTTTTGAACGCTGTATTCTATGAACAATTTAATACAATTTAACTTAACTAGATATTTAGTTGGACTTTGACTTAAATTGGTGCTAATTACATTTGAGGATCAATCCTTCAAAATATGCCGCTTTCATCCATTTTTTCCCCAGTTTTTAACATGGCAGTATGAGAGGAAAATTTGCATAAATACACATAATGAGAATTAATTTTTAGATGTGAAATAAAATAAATAAATGTTTATGTTAATAATAGTCAGCCAAGATTTTTTTTTCTTTTTAATCCAGAGAGCATCGCTTGAAAAAATAAATAAATAAATAAACGAACAAATAAATCTTAAAAATTATCCCTTCTATATATATTTGACTAGACCCTTATATATATAAAGTATTTAAAAAAATGTACTTGTAAAATAGTAAACAGCATTTAAAAATTCCCATATGTTAGAAATATAAATAGAAAATGAAGTATTGCCATAAATTAATTAAAAGAGAAATAGCAAAAAGTATAATCAAAATAAGTATTAGACTTTCTATTATATTCCAAAGAAACGTCGCCCAAGCAAAGAAAGAGTTCTGCTTTTTCTGCCAAAAGAGTTTCAATACAGAAATTTGTATCATATTTCTTATATTATTTTTGTGATTTTATAGAGCAGAAATTTTTTATGGAAATTAGTGGTGGCAAAAAAGCGGAATTCTTTCATTCCTGACCACCAGTATGATTCAAAAAGTCAAGAATCGTGAAGATGGTCATAAATCTGAATCAATTTATTCATATTTCATGAATAACAAGTGCATTATTACCTTTTAAATTCCGAAATTATTATTATTAACACAGTTAACACTCACAAACTAATAAAGTTTTCGCCACATAAAGATGTGAGACAAAATAAATAAAAAACAAATAAATAAAAATAAATTCAATTAAATAAATAAAGACAGGAAAATAAAATAAAAAAAATTATTTAGATTAGAATAATTTTCTCTCAAATATTATATACTTATCACAGACGTTAATCTTTGAACTGCATTATTATTATGACTATACTGCATCATAAAATTATATATCCTGTTTATATTTGTAATTTAAATGATCACTTTTGACTGCTAAACTTTAAGTGAGTAAGACACACTGAGTAAACTTTAAATGAATATGACTATAAATTTTTTAAAATGTTTATCCAGTGTCTCTGTAATTCTACAATGGTTTTCAACTAAAAGTAAATAATCGAAATCTGTAGAACACGATTTGACCATTTTTAGAAAATGTCTGTCTGTCTGTGTGTGACAAAATTTTGTGGCAACTGTATCTCCGGAACTACTGCACAGAATTTCATACAAATTGGTATGTAGTTGCACCTTGACATAAATTAGTGCCTATCAACTTTTGGTAAAAATCGTCTTACAGGTTGCGTTGCCATCCCGCTTTTTCTAAATTTTTAACATAGTGGTATAGGGCAAAATTTTGTATAAATGTGCATAAGGAGAATTATTTTTTAGTAATCATTATGAAATTTACAAGAATTATTTATAATAGAGATAGTCAACTGGGAAAAAATTTTTGCATGTGTAGGAGCCTCGTGAACCCCCTGGGGGGGGGAAGTCCCCCCTCGAAGGGAGTAAATTTTCAAGATGGGTTTCTTTCGAAAGGTCTCGTCAATACCTTTAAAACGAATGGTTGAACTATAAATCTGTGATAATTTAAAACAAAGTTATCGATTTTTTTTTACTTTTTACGAAAAAAAACCCAATTTTTTTTTTTTTTTCTTTTAACGAAATTTAACCAAACTTGGTATTTAGTTGGCTCCTGACATAAACTGGTGCTGATTAGACTTGGGGATCAATCGCACAACAGGAGGCGCTGTGATCGTATTTCGTCTAAATTTTTAACATGGTAGTATAGGACAAAATTTCGTATAAATGTACATAATGAGAGTTATTCTTAACCTGTGATTGTATAATAAATATGAATTATTGCTAATAGTAGTAGTCAATTAGGAAAAACATTTTGTGCATGTGGGGGCATCGCTCCCCCCCCGGGGGAAGTACCCCCCGGGGTAGTGTAAATTTTGAAGATGGGTATCTTTCGAAAGGTCTCGTCAATACCTTTAAAACGAATGGTTGAACTATAAATATGTGATAATTTAAAACAAAGATATCGAATTTTTTTTTACTTTTAACGAAAAAAAAAACTTGGATTTTTATTTTTTTTTAATATTGTTACTGAGTGAATTTGTATAGGAAAATATAGAAGAGAGTCTTGGGGTGGCCACAACATACTAGTTTAAATGTGAATTTGAATCTCAAATTGTAATCTGCGCTTTAAATAATAAACTTGGCAGTTAGTTTGTTTTCTGATTAAAAAAAGTAATCTATAACTTTAGATGAATTAGTTATTTAAATAAATTAATAAGAAAAAAAAAATGGTTTTCAATTGGTTTCCAGGATCATGCATGCACAGAGCTGCCAACCAAATCCGGCAAATTGTTAGTACCGCCCCTTTTTCTACACCACTTAATTTTTAGAGTAATTCTCTTCAAATATATTTACGATGAATGAAGAAAACAAATACTCTAAAAATTAAGTGGTGTAGAAAAAGGGGCGTTTTTCAATAGGCGTTAACAATTTGCCGGATTAGGTTGGCAGCTCTGCATGCATGTTTAATTTAAATTTTTATGACAGCAAA
Organism: Salticus scenicus; assembly: GCA_963930645.1. NCBI lineage: Eukaryota > Metazoa > Arthropoda > Arachnida > Araneae > Salticidae > Salticus > Salticus scenicus. Next base: position 25,666,302 of record OZ005654.1, read on the forward strand.
TATATGAAAAAAAAAAAAAAAAAGAAATGCGTACTTATATAATTTAATTGTAAAAAAATAAAAATAATTAAAATAAAAATTAAATTAAAAAATAAATAAATAAAAATAAATTTTAAAGCACCTATTTATTGCAGTAATAAATGCACCAAAGAACCGGTATTAATAATAAAAATCTTTGTAAAGAAACGCAATAATTGAATTAAAAAAAAACTGGCAACATTCGTTTCTGGTGATACACGGCTCTTCATTTGGTGAACAAAGTAGGCACGAGTGTAGCAAAACACTTCTGTTACACTCGTGTCCACTTTTGTTCGCCTGACTAAGGATAATAGTGGTGACATCTGTTGCCTTTTTATTTTATTTTAATATCTTATTATTTATTTATTTATTTTTACAGTAATAAACGATTCAAAGAACCGTTATTAATAATAAAAATCTTTGTAAGAAAGCCCAATAATAATAAAAAAAAAAAAAAAAAATACTAGCAACATTTGTTTCGAGTGGAAATAATACCATGGCTCTTCATTGGGTGAACAAAGTAGGCACGAGTGCGGCAAAATACATTTGCTACACTCGTGTCCATTTTGTTCGCCTGACTAAGGGTCACTGTTGCTTTTTTTTTTTTCCGATTTATGGTAACTTATTATTTTATTCTTCAGAGTCAGAACTCCGTACTTTAGTAGTTTTTAAATCCCTTTTAAGGGGATGACGAAATTGAAAATCGTACTTTGAAATTAGCGTCTTAGATTTCTTAAAGTTTACATACATATGCTTTGAAATGTATCAATACTAAGCATATTAAAATTTCTGGAAAACTATTTAAATATGTTAAAAAAAATCAAATAAAAAATTTTCAAAAGATTTTAAGTGTTTTATGCGATTAATATTTTTAATAAATGCTCCCCTTACCCTGATTTCATTGTATTGTAATGTATCAATATATTCGAAATAAATTAGGTTTTTACTTTGTGCATTGGTTGGTGAGTTTTTTTTTTTTTTTTTTTTTTTTTTTTTTTTGTTAAAAATACTTTTATGTTTGACTCTAAAATTTAGCACACAAGTACAAAATACTTTTCAAAAAGTAACTTCTCAATCAATCCACAAAGTTATACCCAAATATGTTTATAAATTTTGATAAATTACAATGATGTAAAATCGAGTGTAAAATTTAAAAATTATGTTGCATGGAATATTTATTTATTTATTTTATTTCAATAGTTTATGAGAAATTTTAATGTACTTAATACTGATACATTTCAATAGTTATGTATTAAATCACGACAACGATTTTCAATATTTACCATCTCCTTAACTCTGATTTATATATTTTTTTATTGAATGTTCTCTATATTGCATACTTAAATCAGAAACTTTTTATTTCAATATTTTATCTAGTCACTTGCAACGTAACATTTATTTATATAAAAAAAACTTAACACAGTTAAATAAACGTTTTGAAATTTAGCATTTTGAAACAAAATTTACAATGAATATAATATTACATAGAACAAAATATATATTTATCTTATCAAAATCTTATATTTGCATAGAACAAAAGTAATAAAAAGCTTATCATAGATTTATTTTTAGTGAAAACGGATCGGCTGAGTGTTTCTCACGCTGTACTAGAAATCCTAAATTTATAAACATAGTCTAAGAATCAAATGCTTGTAAAAATTTAATTGAACTATAAATACAGTGGGTAATCAATTATTATTATTATTATTATTATTTTAAAACAAATACTGGATGAAATGGTCTTGAACTTCTAATATGCAAAGAACATTTAAAAACTCATATTTTCCACTATCGATTTAGTCAAGAGTGCAATTAAAGAAGCAACCACAAATTGGAGAAAAGCACAAATACTTTGGATCACCCTATATCATGAAAAGCTACCGATGACTTGTAACCTTAACACGCTGCATATATTATAAACAATATGTGTATTTTTTTTTTTTTTTTTTTTTTTTTTTTTTGGCAAGGGGGAGGGGCAAGTTTCTTTTTTTTCTTTTTTCTTTTTTTTTTTTTTTTTTTTTCTTATAGCAAGAATGGACTTCAATAAAAGTTTACAAAACTTACAGAAAAATTGACAAAATTTTAACAAAACACAAGAAATATATTATTCTAAAGCACACATTTATACGTGTAATATTCGGTGAGATATGAGCATTTATAATAAATATTTTATTTACTGCTTTTGTGGGAAAGATAAAAATTTTCATTACATTAGTTAAAAGCTAGATATATTGGGCAATTTATATCGAAAGTTCATTTCAATACAGGAAAAAGTAAGCAAGTTGTTGCGAAAAAATGGGGCAGATTTTAGGTATATACAGGTTTGAAAATTCATAAGGGGTTTTTCACATGCCAAGCATTTAATTGGAAGATTAAATTTTTTCAACCATGTTTCAAAATTTCTTCTTTGTGAAAAAATCCTTCTGGACTTGTAACTCTAACATACTTTTATTTATTTAGTACGATCTGTGAGCTCATAAGGAGATTTTCACAAAAATGACCTTTTATAACATGGTTTAACATATCTAAAATCTGGCTCGTTCTTTTACCAATAATTTACTTAATTTTTATTCCATTGAAATAAACTTTTGTATAAGTTACCCAAGATATCTGGTTTTCGACTTACGTAATAAAAAAATTTCTATCTTACGCGCACGCTCAGAAAAAATAAAATAAATAAATAAATAAATAAATAAATAAATAAAAATTAATGTAAATGCTCAAATCTCCTCGAAAATTACACATATGAATTTTATGTTTCAGAATAATGTTTCTTTAATGTTTTATCAATTTTTCTGCAATTTTTGTAAAATTTTGTGAAAATTCCTTCTTGTTGTAAGCAAAAAAATTGCCAAAAATGTAATAATAATAATAATAATAATAATAATATATATATATATATATGCCTAAAAAATTGTGTATTTCCCATACAAAAAACTTACAAACATTGTATATAGTAAGAGCAATAATGTGTTCAAGTTAAAAGTCATTTGTAGCTTTTTATGACACAGGGTGATCCAAAAAAATTGTGCTTTTCTTTAATTTATAGCTGGTCCCTTAATTGAACTTTGGACTAAATCGATAGAAGAAAATGTGAGTTCTTAAACGTTTTTACATGTCTGCATTTCAAAATCATTTAGTCAACTTTTTTTTTTTTTTTTTTTTCAATCAAGATAAAAAAAAGTGTAAAAAAAAAAAAAATAATAATAATAATAGTTTGATCCCCCTCTGTTGCTACAAAACCAAATTAAATACTGGATGCATAGAAATTAGCATTAATAAAATGTAAGGTATCACAATAAATAAATAAATAAATAAATAAAATAAAATAAAATAAAATAATAGTCATAACGAAATCACTATTGGCCCATTAAGGGCCCTCTTCATTCACCGCCGCTGGAAACCGAAGCTAATGTTATTCTATGGGAATTTTTTCTTTACAAATAACTTATTAACTAATACATATTTTTTAATTCTGTTTTCATATTCTGAAAATTTCAAGCTGTTAAATTGACGGACCTTTTTTAAAAAATTATTTAATTTTTTATATTTTATTTTGAAGCTGCAAAATACGAATTTTCGATATGTGAAATTTTTTCATTTTGCAATTTCAAAATAAAATATTAAAAATTAAAAAATACATTTTTAAAAAAGGTCGGTCAATTTAACAGTTAGGAATTTTTTGAATGTGAAAACAGAATTTAAAAATATGTATTAGTTAATGAGTTATTTGTAAAGAAAATTTCCCCATACAATAACATTGGCTCGGGCTTCCGGCGACGGTAAATAAAGAGGGCCGTTAATGGGAAAATATAAAGGGCCAACAAAAACACCCGGAGTAATATAATTATTTATGTTTGCCACAACTGGCCCACTGAAGGCTTCCAGCAACAATACAAAAAAATTAAGTTTGCTATCAGGTGGCCCGACACTGGCCCACTAACGATTTTTAACCTATTGTTGGTTGCCATCAGTGGCCCACAACCTTTTTTTAACCGATAGCTCGCTGCCAGCAATCACCCATCAGTGGCCCACTGACTTATTCCGATCGTACTGCAGGCTGCCAGCAGTGGATCGGCCGAATGCGGCCATCTGATGGCCGGCGTAACATATTCCCTTCGGCACCTTAACTTTTGCCACCAACGGGCCAGCAGCTGTTACTGTTGGCAGCCAACACTTGGCCTCGTGTTGGCCATCATCCCAGGTTTTGCTGGGGAGCGATTGACATCCAAAATTATTCGATACTAATTTAGGTTAATGTGCATTATCTACATATAGATATATACACAATTCTGAGCCATAGTTCCAGAGATAGAGTCGCCACAAAATTTTTGCCACACACACACACTCAGACAGACTGATGGACAGATAGACATTTTCTAAGAATGGTCAAATCGTGTTCTAGATCTCTGAAAATGTGTAAATCCGTCGAAACCGGAAGTCGAAAATTTTCACGAATCCAATACTTTCTTCTATTGATTATAGAAGAAAGTAATGAAATATTCAATCACAACTCTAATTTTATTAACCACAAAGCTTTTGTGGCAATTTACTTGAGAAATAAAAAAGACTCAATTAATTTTATACTTTAAATATGCTTTTTCAAAAATTAAAACTTTATATCTTCTTAAAATTTTATAATTTAGTTACTTTCAGAAATAATTTAAACTTTAAACTATTTGAAAAAGAAGAAAAAAAAAAAACTTTTTAGAAATTTAATTATTATCTCTCCCAAATTAATAACATTCAAATACGCTTTTTATAAGAGAAATTATTTTGAGAACAAGAAAAGTTTCATTAAACTGAATTCATCAACATAGAGAAAAGTATTAATTTATATGCAAAGTTACAAAAGCTATAAAAATATTTGTTTAAGAATTTAATTACGTACACATTTGCGTAATATTTGCTCAAGCAAAATTTTAATCAAGGTAAAGCTCAGTTATACCAATATTTCCGTAAAATAATCTTGATTATTTTCCCGAAATCACTTTTTTTTTTATTATTTATTAAAAAAGGTATTCTATAAATTAAAGGGATAATTAGAGTAAATATTAATATTTAAGCTAATAATTTTTAATTACGATTGTTATAGACGTAGAAGTCTAGAAAAATGAAAAGATAAAAATTAAAACTTATAAAACAAATTAAAAAAATAAGAAAAAAGAATTTTTAATGACTTGATAGGTTAAAAATATTGATATTTGCCTATATATATATTGAACTGTTTTATGAATACTCGGTGTTGGTGTACAGATAAATTACGGCTGAATGCACGAAGGACATATAGATCTTGGTGGAATGTCCTCCGTGTAGTGCTTTACAAAGCGTCCTAGAGGAAATTCACGAGAGTTAAATAAATAAATAAACAAAAAATTATGGAAAACGTAGAATTGTTAGGACAATATGTGCGGCCACGATTGGAATTCGGCACCTCCCATCCACCAACTTTAGGAACAGAATCCCTTGGGCTTTTATAAACAAACTGTATTAACCCTTTCAGTCGCAGTGTACCTGCTGATGGAACACCTAATTTTAATTCTCAAGTGCAAAAACTCATCCCGGAAAATTTTTAGCAAAAATTTACATTTATAACATAACAGAAAAGGCCCTTTTTTAAACGTGAAAATTTAAAATTTCTTTTATTTTAACTGTGTCCGTAAATTCCGGTGGCAGTGTAATTTAAATGATCCGAATTACCTTGCGCCGCAAAGGGTTAAAATACTCCGGAATAAATTGAAATGTTGGGATCTATGCAACTTTTACGAGTTTTTGTTGTCGATAATGTTTACTTATAAAGTGAATTATTTATTAAATTAAATATTATTTGAATTTAATAGGGTTTACTTACAGATGTTTCAAACCGAAAATTTCTCGAAAAGGAACAATGCTATTTTTTTATTTTTTAAATATTTATGATCAGCTATGTGTCTAAAAGCAATTTTTAAAATTAATTTAGTAATTTTTAAAATAAATTAAGTAGTGGACGTTAAAGGGTTAAAGTGTAAGGCAAGATATTTAAATACAATTCCATTAATAAGTACTCCTTGTGCTAGACTTTTTTTCATTTATAAATCTGCTTTAATATGTTGTTTGCTGTTACTGATAAATAATTTCTGATACATTTTTTTTTTTTTTTTACTTTAGTATATATATATATATAATTAAAATCATTAGCTTACAATTTCTTGGGCGAGTACTCTTCAGCATACAAAGGAGTTAATCGTTTTTACGTTCAGTTTTCATCCAAATAATAGTGCTAAGCACTGAGGAAAATATCTGTAACTGACATCTAGAATCTAAATTGCGGCTCTAGAAAAAATAGTTCCCTGACATCCTTATAAATTCTAGTCCCCTTTGAAAGCGATTTCTAGAATCCCCTATTAGAATTCTAAAGCGTTTGCCGATATTTTCGAGGGCAAATTTATTTGAAAATCTCTGCAAATAAATGCGAATACAAGAGGCGGGTTTCAACAACTCTAATCTTGGCTTATGATCCAATTCTAGAAAATCAAGCGAGAATTTCTCGCAATACAAAAGATTCAGAAAATTGAGAAATTCAGAATATTGTTTCACCATCTAGAAATGTGTAGACTAGAAATTCTCGATCATTTCGTCTATTCAGTTTATTGGCGTGACTTATGCGCATAGATCGAAAATCTATATTTCTAGTTAAGGGATTTAGAAAATGACCACTTATTCATTCTAGATGAAAGCCGTATATATTTTTTTCTCAGTGTGCCTATCTGATATGCATTTCACAGACTGTTAATTAAGAAAGTTCATAAATCGTAAACAAATTGTTGTATTTTTTCAAAATCATTTAGTTTGATTCTCTTATGTAATGAATGGTGTATAATTTTCCTAAAATGTGTAATATGCATATCTATTTAAATAGCGCAACAAAGGCAAAAGAATATTAGGGGAATATTAATAAGAATATCATAATAACAGCAAGAATATTGTAATATAAACATAATTAATTTAATTTGTAAAGTGGAAACACCGTGTAGCTTTCAACAACAAGAAAAATTAGACAAGCCAGTATTTAAAACTGGATACTTTGGCATAGTGTGTTAGGGCGTTACAAACGATTTTATATGTTTTATATCTGTCCTGCAGCGTAGATGCCAACATTTTAATTTATCTGGGTATACTTTTAGCCCCACCTTTATTTCGCACCACTTTATTTATAAAGAAATTTTCTCTAATACATAACTTCGGTAGAAAAAAAAAAAAAAAAAAAAAAAAAAACTTTTATAAAATAAGTGGTATGGAATAAAGGCGGAGCTAAAAGTAATACTCCGGAATAAATTAAAATAATTGCATCTATGCTGCAGTAACTGATCACTAAAAATTAAAAACATTTAATTTTAATTTTTTTCTTTGGGTGGTGAATGAAGGATTTGTATTCATAGGAGAGAAAAAAAATCATCCTTTACATGAAAAAATGAACCATTTAAGAAAATAAACTTTTTTTCAGACATTTCATATAAAAAAAACGAAAGGAAAAATATCAAATGGGCATCATAATTAGTAGAGCACTGATATATTTTTTTCGAATAATCAAGATTTTGTCCTATTTATTTATTTACTTATCTTTTATCTTATACAAATTAGTTGGAAAAAAAAAAAAAAAAAAAAAAAAAAATGCATGATATGAAAAGTAAAAACATTTTAATCTTTTTTTTTTTTTTTTTTTTTTTTTTGCAGGGCATATGTATTAGCAGAAGATAAAAAAAAAAAAAAATGTCTACCTCTGATATGAGTAATAGAACCTTTTCTCTAAACTTTCATATGAGATAAAAGAAATGTCAGACATTCACCGAGTAGATCAATTGGTTCAGCATTTGTACATTTCTCAAAGGATCTAGGTTTATATTGTAATCTAATTATTTTCTGGTTTTGCAAAAATTTATTCTCATAAAAATGTATATAATTATCATATTGCAAAAATGTGTTTACTGCAAAACTTTCCACGCACATAAGAAAATATGAATAAATTAAATTCCAATATAATTTTTAAATACCGTAATTTGTGGTAGATAACCTGCAGGTAAGATGTGTCATTTCTCCACCAGAAATTTTATTTAATCGAGAAATCTATACATTTTCGGAGGAAGGGCTCGTATAAATACAAATTTATTTATCAATTGAAATTTCTGGTGCAAAACTGGATTACATAACCTGCGGGATATCTACCAGAAATTACGGTGTATATATTTAATTAATAGGTATGACATATGTCATCTTTGAACTTGCCAAAAATTTTAATGAATACCTGAAATGATATACAGAATAGTTTTAGCGTTGTTTGGTATGAAGTGGGTTAATAGAACGTTCATTATACTTTGACTTTAAGAACAGGATTTCCGGAATATACTTAAATGTGCATGGTATATTTAAAAAAAAAATATTTTACATAATTGCAGTGGAAGAGTGCTTATAAAAAACTAGGTCCGTGGGAATTCTGTAAAAATTTAAGGTTGTTAAAAGACGTAAAAGATACAGATGTTCAATACCATCATTTTATTAAAACGAAAGTAGTTTATATATACATATATACACACGCAGTCGAACCTCGTTAGCATGAACACGCTTAACGTGGATTACTTTAACCTTTTCAGTCGCAGTGTTCCTGCTGATGGATCCCCTAATTTTAATTCTCAAGTGCAAAACTCATCCCGGAATTTTTTTAGCAAAAATTTACATTTATAACATAGCAGAAAAGGCCCTTTTCTTAAACCTGAAAATTTAAAATTTCTTTTATTTTAATTTTGTTCGCAAATTCCGGTGGCAGTGTCATTTAAATGATCCGAATTACCCTGCGCCGCAAAGGGTTAAACGTGAACTGTTTCCACAATCCCCGTCAAAATGACGATTAGTTTCTAAGTTACTGATAGCATGGATTACTGATAACATGAACATTTTTTTTATTGCCTCTGAGATTCACGTTCACGAGGTTCGACTATATATATATATATATATATATATATATATATATATATATATAATGCTAGAAATATAGTTTTCTGAAAATAAAATAACTTACGTTGTTACATGGAATTTGGAATTGCTTTTATATTTTAACACAATGGGTTTCATGCGAATTCATAAGGAAAATCCTCGTCAAGATATTTGCACTGCTTAGAAGCAAATTTAAAATAATATTTAAGTAATTTAAGTAATGTATTTTTTCGTTTGTTATCGCACTTTACACTGTCAGTCACCAGCGACTGTCGCGGCCCGAACGTAATGTGCAGCGCCTGTTACTTGTTACTGACACTGTCTGAACGTAAAATTCAGTGTCAGTTACCAATGAAGATGAGTTAACTAATAAATAAAAGAGTAGTGAGAAAAAAAAACTGATATTTTTGTCGTAAAATTACGGTTAGAATATACTTTTTTTCAGATTTTAAGAAAAACAAATCATTTCCTAATTTTAAAATTTTCCGTTTAATTACATATCGTGATAACGGAAAACATACATAAAATTTAATTAACTCCAGAAATAAGGTTATAAAGTAAAAGTAACTTGCACTTATTTTTGAATAAGCCAGTGTAGCTTATTGGGCAGCATTTCCGAAAAACATTACGTCTAGTGCTCCAATATTGCGGATAGCATAGAACTGGATCTAAGTTATCATTTGATAGTAATTTTTTTCAAGGTACCAGAAAAATACCTCTTATTCCCTGTTCATAATATATAAGGAAAGGACATGTCTACAAACAAACGCTCCTTTAACCAATTTTTCCCACTCACGAGTGGCCAAAGGACAAGCTTTATTGGTGGAAATATCAATGTTTTGCCCTTAGCGTGACGTCACCTGCGTTTTCCTTATAGGCACAAAGGACATTTTTCATTATTTTCTACTCATTTAAAAAATGATGCTTTAAACGTCTTACTATGCTATATAATATATATTGTGTAATGCTAAAGATAATATTCTATGTGTCCAGTATTTTCAAAAGCACTGAATACATTAGTATAAGACCCATGACTAAAATTAAATTATTAAAAAAAGGCTTAATAACTCGATATAAACTGAGAAATGAAGTTACATCTTGTAAAGGAAAAATAATAATAATAATAAAAATATCTTACTTATATTTTTTAAATGTTTGTTGCCATTAAAAAAAAAATCATATTTAGATTTAAAGCTGAAACAGTAAAGGGCCCTGAAAAATATTTTTTAAAAATGCTTTTCAATATTTACCTAAATTTAATTTAAAATCATAGTTAAAAATTCATATGCACTTATGAAAATACGGAAACTACTGATCACAAAATTTTTTTGAAAGTTTTAACATTTTTAAATTTAACAGAACTAATCCAAAAGTATATTCGCTTTCTAAAAGTTAAACTTATTTTGTTCACTATTTTCTGCTATTTAAAGTAAAAAGTTATCTAGGAGTTTATTGTTAATTTAGATACGTCCATAGCTCACTGATTCCTCACCAATTTCATTAATAAAAAATGCCCAAAGATAAAATCATAACAAACTGAAAATTTCCTTTAGAAGCAGTCGATATAAACTTAATGCAATAATATATTCTTCGGGAAATATGATAGAGAAGAAAAATAAAGTAAAAGTAAACAAGCTGAGCGCGTGGGAGAATTAGGCTTGAGGAATTTTGAACGTGGTTAGAAAACTCAATAAGGACTTGGCAGTAGATATAGTATCGCAATATAAAAATACTTCTCACTGCTAAGAATGAATAAAATATTTCAAAACTCATGAATACATTGTGAAATTTATTTTCAGAAATGAAATTTCATGAAAAGTTTTCAGAAGTTTAGCTGAAATGAATCGTATATAGACGCTACATTGGAAATAATAAAAGACTTCAGTATATGTTGGAAGTAAAATATGGTTATTCAAATATTCTGTTAAGTTGGTAAGCGCTGAAACTGAATGTTAAATATAATAAAGAATTTCCTATAGAATGGTTTAGTGTAATTACTTTTTCTAATGGGAACCAGAGATGGAGATAGTTTAATCGTAAAATGATGGAAAGTAATTAAAACCTTGAAACGACGCCACATCATAAATCTGAATAACAAATAAAATGCTTGAAAACTTCTGAATATATTAGGGAATTTAATATTTTAAAAGGAAATTTCATAAAAAGTTTTTAGTAGTTTGGATGAAATAAGAATAGTTTTCGATGATATGAAAAAAAAAAAAAAACTGTAGTATTATAACATTGACGTAAATATGTTTGTTCAAGTATTCTACTAAATTTAGAAAAGGTTTTAGAAAAAAGTGAATTACGATTTTTCTTCCTTTCTTTCTTTCTTTTTTTTTTTTTTTTTTAAGAAAGGGGGATATTTTTACCTTTAGGGTTACAGAAGCTTCGAGTCCGCAAAAGGTCAAAATTGTAATGGCATGTTTTAGTAATATCTCTGGGAATGAATCTCAGATCGCAACCAACTGTATATTGCGTAGCTCTAACATGATGTAAGAACCACTCAACTTCAATCTTATTCTTTATAATGGTTTAATTTTAAAACAAATATTTCTTTACTAGTATTACATGGCGTACTATTTCTTTCAAATATCAATTTTGTTACCAATTTTTATTTATTAACTTGAATGAATGTGCATAAATTTTCATTTTTATCTATATATGTAAAGCTGAAAGTTTATTATTGTATCAATTCGGATTATTAGATTTCATAAAAAAATTGTTACATTAATAATCAGGACAAAATCTATCTAACGACATATTTTTAGTTCAATCGGATTAATTTGTTCAAAAGATATCAAATAAAAGCCCCACATTAACTTTAAAATTAAAATAAATAAATAATAATAATAATAATAACGAACTTGTTGCTAAAAATAAGTAAATGAACTTTAGACAAAACTTCAAAAAGATTTAATGTGATGAAAGATAGGCCCAGGGGATGAAAATAAATGTCTGTTTAAAACTTCGCCTCATTTTAATACAGGACATTGAATTTAATTAAATGTTACCGTCTCGATAAATGAGTTATATACGAATGTTCATCAATGGCAAAGATCCTATCTTAATTATCATGTTAAAAAATTTAACTGTGGTATTTACTTAACGACAGGCATCAAGTTAAAAAAAAAATAACTTTTGTACATCTGACCGTATCGTTGTCGGAAAAAATCGAAATTATAGATCTATATTTAAAGTCTTAAAAGTAAAAATATCTGATAATCGTCTTGAATAACAGATAATCTATTATAATAGCTACTAACTTATCGACGGTGTAGTGTTTTGTTCCTTTAATAATCCAGGTGATTTCGAAATAACAATTGAATCGACCAAAAATTTATATTTTTAGTAACTTAAAATCTCTAATTAAAAATTCGAAATTTGGTAATCAAGAATCGAGATGCAACATGAAAGGACACAACGGACCTCAAAGCAAAATTTTGTAGCTCTGAGATGCTCTGATAGCTCTCATTTAGCACACTAAAACACACAAGGAAACGTGTTCTTTTATTATGTGTAGAGATAAGATAATTATTTAGAAAATACATTAAATTTATAAATATATATATAAATCTACAGATAAAATCACGCACAAAATACAATAACAGATGGGCATCAGTAATAATAAATGTTCCTAAGATCTTTCCAAGTTCTCAAAATCATCTGAAATAAAAGACTTTACGGAAGAAAAATTCCTTTGAATTTATTTGGAATTTTATTTTTCCTATCATTAAACTTAATACAACCTTTCACAAAGAAATGTTAGGAGGAGATAGACTACCCCTTTCGTTTAAAATATAAATCTTTAATCTATCAACTCTTGCAATTTAATGGTCGAATTACTTTCGACCTGCCAATTTTATCCCCAAAAAGGGAGGAAGTAAGCTGGCGAATATAAGCCTTGCCGCACTACGTGATCAGAATCGGCATGGAAGTTTTGGTTCTATATCTTTCACGTACTGGATAAATTACAGAACTGTCTGGTTTAAAGGATGATTCAAATCCCTATAACATAAAACAAAATGATATTTTGTCACTAAAATCAATGATTTTTTTCTAAAATAAAGATAAAGATAATTCTACTAAATTTACTGCTTTGCATTACAATGTTCTTGCATAAAAATATGTATAAGTACAAATGCTGAACATTTAGTTTTGAATATTATAATTTTGTACGACTAAAAAAATACGGCATATGCTCTAAGAATCAAAGGCTAATTATGCTATCTTGTCCTAAAACAATATCACTAAAAAAATAGAAAGGAAACATGTATTGCATATGAAAGTACTTTATCATTATTTGTCAAATATATTTATATATTTACAATATTACAGCATTACTTGAAAATGCACTTTGATCAACACAGTTATTAAATTATAATCGTAAATATTTAACTTTTCATTACAATATTTATTTCCATTTTTTATTTACGTCAATTTTCCAATGATTTATCAAGAATATATACGAGTATATATATATACAGGGTGCATAGGAAAGTCCCTTTAACCTGAAAATAATTGCGAATGGAGAGGGCTACAGCTACGCAAGTGAGGTAACGGTATAGTAAAGTTACTATGCCCGACCTAATACAAACGACAGCAGCGCCCCTAGTGGCAAAATTTGGAAGTTAGCCATTGCAAATCGAAAACGAAAAGAGATAGAGTAAAATTTCTAATTAGAAAGTTTTAGAGCATCAATTAATTAGTACGAAACTATATTTGGTTCACACGGATAAAATAATCTGGCGCCTGTATACCCAAAAATGTCCGTAATCTATGCGCGACGGTTCTACTCTACATATTCACATTTCGGAAATGTAGCAGTATGAAAATGCATAGGAAAGTCCCTTTAACCTGAAAATAATTGCGAACGGAGAGGGCTACAGCCACGCAAGTGAGGTAACGGTATAGTAAAGTTACTATGCCCGACCTAATACAAACGACAGCAGCGCCCCTAGTGGCAAAATTTGGAAGTTAGCCATTGCAAATCGAAAACGGAAAGAGATAGAGTAAAATTTCTAATTAGAAAGTTTTAGAGCATCAATTAATTAGTACGAAACTATATTTGGTTCACACGGATAAAATAATCTGGCGCCTGTATACCCAAAAATGTCCGTAATCTATGCGCGACGGTTCTACTCTACATATTCACATTTCGGAAATGTAGCAGTATGAAAATGCAGTTTGTGACTTTGTACTGTACTGTAATGTCTGAAAACTTTAATTTCCAATGCATTTAAAATTTTAGTTTACAAGGTGCTGGCGCTCGCTTGATACAAAAAACATAATCTCATAGCATAAAATTATTGATGGCAGACGATAATTTTATTCCCAATGTGCGAGCGTTTTCATTTTAAAAATTTTATTTTTTGTGTTGTGACAATGTCAATCGTTTCCTAGCGACGGGTAGAAAATATGTGTTCTTTTTTGAAAGTGACAAAACAAATGGAATTTTGAATGATCCTAGATGAATGAGATCCTACAAAAGATACATTTCTTAAAAATAAACGTTTGGATTTAGAATTTTGGAGCTATGTGAGAATGTCAAGCTTCACTAACTTTCAATATTGCGAGATGGTGCTTATTTATGGCGAATGTCAACGAAACTCAACGCATGCTGCACGGGAGTATGCCGTTCGTTTTCCAGGTGGGCCACATCCAAGTGCAGTTACCATCGCAAATGTAGTGCGACGGCTCATGGAGACAAGAAGCACTAAAAGTCGTCCGCGTTCTGGCAGACCAGTGAGTGCAGGTATGCGTATACCGCCAGAGAGTATTTTGACATATGCACTAGCCCATCCACACAGCAGTACAAGAGAAATCAGCATGGCTTGTGGCTTAACACGGGCCCGAATATGGCAAATACTGCATAGTCAATATGCACATCCCTATCATGTCACTCTGCAGCAAGAACTGTTGCTACGGGATAATGAGAATCGATTTGATTGGTGCAACTGGGCATTAAGTAATTTTGAAAATAAATCAGATTTTTTGTCCAACATTGTTTGGTCGGACGAGGCACTGTTTCAGCGTACCGAAGTACTAAACCGACATAATGCCCACTACTGGGCGCAGGAAAATCCCTCGTGGGGACTATCCACAAAATACCAAGTGCGCTGGTCCATTAATGTGTGGGGCGGTATCTGGAAGGATCGCTTACTGGGATCTGTGTTCTACGAAGGCACATTAAACGGACAGAGGTACCTCCAACTATTACAGGATATCATATCCGACTTTTTGGATGATATTCCCCTGTCCGCATTACGGGACATGTGGTTCCAACATGACGGTGCTCCTGCACACCAGCCAGCTGGAGTGCGAAGCTTTCTAAAAGATTGCTTTGGAAAACAAATTATTGGGTATGGTAGTAGTATTGAATGGCCTCCACGATCGCCGGACCTGACTCCGATGGATTTCTTCCTGTGGGGTTACATAAAGGATCAGGTTTATGCAACTCCACATACAAGTCTGCTGGATCTACGCCATCGTATTACAGATGCTTTCAATTGTCTTCCATGCTGAGAAATGTGCATGCAGAATTACTCACACAAATACAAACGTGTATTGTGAGCAATGGCGAACTTTTCGAAAATTCTCAACATTAACATCTCAACTTAACTATGAGACTCAGGGTTTAGTTTACCTATTTTGTTTTTGTGTGTGATGTTATCAAAATGTATTGATGTAAGTACATAGTATTTATTCATTAAATTGTGCATATTTCTTCTTTCCTCTGGCTTTTACTTTCAAATATTTACACAAAATGGAGTGCATCGATTTTGGATATTTTTTGGGGTATACAGGCGCCAATTTATCTTATCCGTGTAAACCAAATATCGTTTCGTACTAATTAATTGATGCTTTAAAATTTTCTAATTGGAAATTTTGCTCTATCTCTTTTCGTTTTCGATTTGCAATGGCTAACTTCTAAATTTCACCACTAGGGGCGCTGCTGTCGTTTGCATTAGGTCGGGCATAGCCACTTTAATATACCGTTACCTCACTTGCGTGACTGTAGCACTCTCCGTTCGCAAGTATTTTCAGGTTAAAGGGACTTTCCTATGCACCCTGTATGTGTGTGTGTCAAATTACCTTCATTTTTTCTTACACAGTTATGTAAACATCTCCATAACAGCAAGCTTTTTATTTTATTCCGTTAAGTTATTCGCACCTATTCACTTTTCATATCACTTTTCTTGAAGAGTAATATTCAAATTTAGTGGTAAATAAATATTGATGACATTTACTCTTCAAGAAAAGTGATGAGGAAAAAGAGTGGTTACTAACAGCATTACGAAATAATTTAAAAAGTTGGCAGCAATAGATTTCTAATTTATTTTAGAGCGTTGTTAGTAAAAGCCTATTTTCACACCACATTTTGGTAGAGTAATTTTTTTCTGATATATCGCAACAATCGAAGACGATTGAGTGCACAGAACATGGGTCAGGACAAGCTCGCATGTTCACTAAGTGACTGCGCTAGATGACTAGAACAAATTTGAAAAGATTCATGAATGTTCAAAAGAAAAAAAAAATCTGGAGTGACTCCACTCGACTTTCCGAACATTGAGTAATTAACAGTTTTGTAGATAAAAGAAAGAGGAGTTGTTAAACAAACAAAAGAGAGAAAACCATAATAGAGTGTTTGAGTATTTTTCTCCATCTATTACACGATGTTTTATTTAACGCTACTGAACTTTGAGCCCATAGATCATAATGATAAAGAAATTTTCGTTGTGTCCCTGTAAAAACCTATAAATGCTAGATTCACCAAAATGCTTATAGTTAGTGCAACAGTGATTTATAATACTCATATAAATTTTCAGCTCAATTCAATAAGGCGTTTAGATGCTATCGTACATTTAAAAATTTAGTCCCATAGGCCATAAAGATAAAGAATTTTTCTTTGTGTCCCTGTAAAAAAACTGTAAGTGCTAGATTCACCAAAATCTATACAGTTAGTTCAACTGTGATCTATAAAATGTGTACAAATTTTTTGCTCGGATTAATAAGGCGTTTAGACGCTATCACACTTTTAAAAATTTGGCCCCATAGGCATAATGATAAAGAATTTTTCTTTGTGTCCCTGTAAAAAATCTATAAGTGCTAGATTCTCCAAAATCTATACAGATTGAGTATTTGTGATCTATAATATGTGTATAAACTGTTTGCTCAATTGAATAAGGCGTTTAGATGCTATCGCACTTTAAAGATTTTGCTCCCATAGGCCATAATGATAAAGAATTTTTCTTTGTGTCCCTGTAAAAAAACTATAAGTGCTAGATTCACCAAAATCTATAGGGTTCGTACTATGGTGACTTACAATATGCGTACCAACTTTCAGGTTAATCGAACAAAGCGTTTAGACGCTAGCGTGTTCACTCACAGACATACACACATACACACATACATACACACATACACACACATACATACATCATCGTAAAAATAGTGAAAACGGACTCAGGGGACCTCAAAACGTATAGAAACATCAAAATCTCGAATTCGGATTTTTGACATGATTACAATACTTTCCTCACTATAGTGTTCGGAAAGTAAAAAGGAGTTGGGACAAGAGAAAATTCTAATAATATGATATCAAGGTATTGAACTCACAGAAAAAGGAAGCATAAAATTCCAAGGGAGAAAATTTAGTAAAACATTACGTGACTTTTAGAAAGCCCTAATTATGATTAAATAAAGAAAAAAATCACCCATAAAATATGATGTGAAAAGAAGGCAGGTACTAACAATGTCATGGAATAAATTAGATATGTCGACATGTGTGATTATTCTCGAAGGGTGTTTAAGCGATAAATGAAATAAAGCAATTCCAGTCAGAGTAATCATCATGAGGTGTACAGCAGTCTAGGTGAAGTGGATTCTAAAATTAAGAACAATTATTTTGTAAACAAACAAACACACGCGGACACACCTACACACATAATAAATCTAAATGACGTACATAATATTTGTTTTGGGACGAAATAATTAAATACTACCCTTCATCAAGTTAAAAGTATAAGCATGTGTACAATGACTCGCTGAGTTTGTGTGTATGATTTACGTTAATATTAATTCAAGCGGTAATGATTAAAATGCTTTGTATTAAGTCTAAATTATTTTTACATTATTCTATCCTGAAATTTATAAAAAAAAAAAAAAAAAAAAAAAAACTTATGGAAATTTTGATACTATCTGCATTAAACCGTAGCTGGCAAGTCTCCCGCTTTTTGAATACCATTTTTTACTACGGATTAGGTAATATCAAAAACAAAATATAATTATGTGGTGTATTTGCGTACGAAAATATGTTGATTGATTACAGTATTTGTATGTGTGATTTTGAATTTTATTTGAGAAATTAATCACACTTCAAAATTAATTATGAATTGGGTCTATATTTTTACTTTCCGAACACTATAGTGAGGAAAGTATTGTAATCATGTCAAAAATCCGAATTCGAGATTTTGATGTTTCTATACGTTTTGAGGTCCCCTGAGTCCGTTTTCACTATTTTTACGATGATGTATGTATGTGTGTGTGTATGTGTGTATGTGTGTATGTGTGTATGTGTGTATGTTTGTGAACACGCTAGCGTCTAAAGGCTTTGTTCGATTAACCTGAAAGTTGGTACGTATATTGTAAGCCACCATAGTACGAACCCTATAGATTTTGGTGAATCTAGCACTTATAGTTTTTTTACAGGGACACAAAGAAAAATTCTTTATCATTATGGCCTATGGGACCAAAATCTTAAAAGTGCGATAGCATCTAAACGCCTTATTCAATTGAGCAAAAATTTTATACCCATATTATAGGTCACAGATACTCAATCTGTATAGATTTTGGAGAATCTAGCACTTATAGTTTTTTTACAGGGACACAAAGAAAAATTCTTTATCATTAAGGCCAATGGGGCCAAATTTTTAAAAGTGTGATAGCGTCTAAACGCCTTATTAATCTGAGCAAAAAAATTGTACACATGTTATAGGTCGCATTTGCACCAACTGTATAGATTTTGGTGAATCTAGCACTACAGTTTTTTTACAGGGACACAAAGAAAAATTCTTTATCATTATGGCCTATGAGACCAAATTTTTAAAAGTGCGATAGCATCTAAACACCTTATTCAATTGAGCTGAAAATTTGTATGAATATTATAAATCACTGTTGCACTAACTATAAGCATTTTGGTGAATCTAGCATCTATAGATTTTTACAGGGACAAAACGAAAAATTCTTTATCATTATGATCTAAGGGCTCAAAGTTCAGTAGCGTTAAATAAAACCTCGTGTGATATATGGAGAAAAAAACACTCTATTATGGTTTTCTCTCTTTTGTTTGTTTAGCAATTCCTCTTTCTTTATTTTATCTACAAAACTGTTAGTTACTCAATGTTCGGAAAGTCGAGTGGAGTCACTCCAGATTTTTTTTTCTAATTTATTTTTAATTGAAACTTTTTAATAATTTTTGTATTGAAAATTCTTCGTGAATAATATTATATTCGAATTCGGACCTACATTACTCTTAGAGGTGACAAAAATACAATTATATTAAGAGCTAACCTTTATTTATTCATGTAGAGCGCATAATGCGAATTCATCATAACTAATTACATTACATTCCTCTTTTTTATCTAGTTGTTTACATTTATCTAGGTGTTTACATTTATCTAGTTGTTTCTGTTATAAATAATTTATCAAATAGTACAGGCTCAAAACAGACGTACATGAATTGCTGAGTATTGCACGAGGACAATAACAGAAAATTATTTAAATTATTCGATGCATACATACACTAAAATATTACATTTAAACATCTTACAGGGGTGGAACACGGGGGCAGAACTCATACCACTATCAATGTAAGAAAATTTTCTACTTCTTAAATCAACGATGTTATAGGTAGAGAAATTTCTTAAATAAAAACCTGTATGAATTCAACGCCCGTGTTCCATCCTTGATCTTAGGGTTAAATTTACAGAAGGTTTTGCAAACATTTATCATAACAAAAATAAATAAATAAATTTTGCTTATTCTCTAAAAATTGCGATTGCTGTGACAGCGAAACAAGTGCTTGAAAATATGTTACGTAATTTTGAAAGATATGAATATGCTTCTAAAACTGATTATAATCATGAACGTCTGTAATAATTAATAAGCCATGAGATAATCCATAACAAATACCTTAATTGAGAGGAGTTCTAAGCATTTGTTTTATTTGTAAAGAATGCGTCACAAAATAAGCGGAGATATTTTGACTAATAAGGTAAGCTAGGAGAGATTGCGCACATAGAGTATCGGAAGGAAGGAATACAATGGGTGCTCTGAAACTCCAGGTGGTTCTACAATATCGAAAGCGCAGTATCC